>VXAU01002491.1:0-255030 GCA_013399695.1 Formicarius rufipectus | reverse complement strand
AGGCGGGGGGAGCTGCGCCGCTCGTACCGCCGCGCCGCTGCGCTCTGCGCCGCCCTCCGCGCCACACCGCGGGGTCTCGGGGACGCGCCCCGCCGCAACAGGTACCCGGGGCGGGGGGCTCCACTCCGCTCCCTGACCCGCAGCAGGAAGGTGGGGCTGGCAAGGTGTTGTGGCAGCGGGGGACGTTTGGCACCCGGGCATCCTCGCTTTGGAGGATGGGAAAGCGGCGTTTGCACGGCGGAGAAGCGCTTTTCTGCATCGCTCCGGGGGTCGGGCGGTGAGGAGGGAGCGGGCGGGGCGGCCTCGCCCGAAAGCGGGTTTGAGCTCCGGGATCCCGCCCCCGCCGCGGACTCCTGGGATGGAGGGGGGGAGAGAGTGGGCTCCGCCACGCGTGACAAGCCGGATTGCACCTGCAGGGAAAGCAGACAGCTGGTGGTGGTGGGTAGGGGTGCAAAGCGGTGCCTGCTGCCCGGGAGCTGCAGTGATGCTCCACGTAGCGTAGGTTAGATAGGGAAATAAGCGTGCGCGCTGCCTGCGTGGGTGTTTACACGCGTATGTGCGTGCGTGTGTATGTGCGAGCGCGGGGGGACCAGCCCCCGGCGCCGGTCGGGGTCCGTGGGCGGCGGTGCCGGGGCCGCCCGTGCCGCCAGGCGCGCTCCGTAACCCTGTAGAAAGCGGGGAAAACCCCAACCCGGCGATGAAACTTTGGTTCCCCTGGGCAGTTTTCTGTCAGCGAGGTGGCTGGCAGGCGGTGAAACTTAGAGAAAATTTCGTTTACAAACACTGAGAAATAAGAAATGCGTGTCCGCTTGAGCGATCAGTTTGGGGTTTTTTGTGAAACTGGGTTTACTTCAGATTTTCCCGTATCTAGGTGACCTTTTGGTTGCAGGGATACCAGGTACCGTTTGATTTTTTTTATTTGGCTGTTGCTGCGAGACTGGTTTCATGCCTGATTGATCGGAGACTCGTGCTGCAGAGTGCTGTGTTTGTTGATATGTTTGGGGTGAAATACATAACTCGAAGAGTCTTAAGTACTTCTCGGGGGAGGGATTCTAGACGACCTGCTGTGCTCCTAATATATCTTCCCTTGAAAAGTAGTAGATATAAATGGTCTTGATTCCGATGCGTAACACGACTCAGCTTTTGTTGTGGTCCTTGGGTGTTTTATCCCATCGTCTAAATTTGTTTAGTGAAAGTTAGTAAAAAAACATGTCTGTGTAGTAGGTGAAGTGTGGATACCGTGGATAAATGTACTAGTCAGGTTGTAATAAGTTCTGCTTAAAAGAACAAAACCAAACTGTACTGCTAGCAGCAATCCATGAGATGATTAATTCGGTTCTGGTATCTACCAAGGTGCTTGGAGGTGACAAAAACCAGCACTCCCAAAAAAAATCTGTTTGCTGCTGCATTCTTCATAATTTGTGTCTGTCATTTTAAACAGAACTTTTATCAGACCACAAATAATCTCTGCTGTTTTTTGATCCTCTTGGATATATTTGCCAGCCTCTGGAAGTGCAGGATCAGGGTATTTTCCAATTTTTCTTTTCCTTTGTGTGACCCAGATTTTTATTCACTGAAGTTTTGAAGTATGCTCACCTATTGATTATATGTGAAGTTTGAATTTTACTACCATGGGAGACGTTGCTACAAAGCTCAAATACTCGTGTAATGTTAGGCCTATAACTGGGATTTCTTGGTATGCAGTGGTTCTGCTGGTGTTTCTGAGAGTTAAAATTCACTTACATCCTAATTTTAAGCCTTGACTAAGTTTCCTTGTTTTCAGAATGCGGTTCACTCACAGCTGCAATTGATTTCTCTAGGAGTTAGGCTTGCTCAGCACTTAAATCAGGGGAAGGTGATTATTTCGGAGTGACTTTATATGAAATTAGGCACTTTTGTCTGAAAATTTTAGACTATAGAAATGTTATTTGATACACAGTATGATGTGAGACACGTGATTCTATGTACTAATAAAATTTGTGCTTGAGGGCAATGTAGGCACAGGGCCATAGTTCTAACTAAGTAAAGGCAAAGAAGTATTTGACTCATTCATTTTATTTTTTTTTGTTTTATAATTTTGCTTAAAATCGTGTTAAGAAAAGGGATTAAACACTAAATTAAATATCAAATACATTCTGAAAGGAAAAAAAATGTTTCCATGATATTGACATTGTAATAATTGGCACTTGCGTTTCTACAGTTCTAATGATACCGTAAGGCAAGTCCTTAAAAACCTAAAAATTTTTGTTACTTATATGTGATTTTTCAGATTATTGAAGACTAGGTCATGTATTTCACTCCCTGCCTCATGGGAGTGGGATGGGAGGGGCTTTTTTAGGGTCCATTTTAGTACAAGGTTTACATTTCTCTATGTATTCTTCTTTCTGGCTACCATGGAGGTTTGCAGAATTTGCAGAATTGTGGATCCATTTAATAGCCACGCATCCCTGCCTAATCTGATGCCCTTCCCCTGTGGCAGAAATGTTTGCTGTTTGGCTTTTGCTCTAGTCATTTCCCCGCTCCTTCATATCTCCTTGGGTGGTTGTATGAGAAGTTTGTATAGCTGTGAAGGGGCAAATCAGCTCACAGCCCTCAGAACCACTGCTTCTGTCTAAAGCATCCTGTGTTATGCTGGGTGATGAGGATGATGAAGAGAAACTCCTGTAATGCACCAGCCTCCCTTGCTTTGATGGCCCTGTAGCAATGGCAGTGCAGGATCCTTGGAGGAGAGCTGTGACGAGCAGTTTTCACAGGGTTTACATCCTGCCTACCACCACCATGTCCTCCTTCCAGGACCTGTCTGGATCCCCTCCTTCCTTGCTACCCCCTTCCCCATTTGCCTTCCAGGTCTCTGGGTGAGGGACAGCCTCTGGTGCTGCTGGCACTGGCCACAGGGCTGTGGCTGGTGAGGGTGGGTGGTTGTTGTGCTAACCTTGCTGAGTTGTTCCTTTTGGGGCAGTGTTGGGCGCAGTAATTTGGGTGTTTCCTAACTGCTGAGCAGTTTTCTCTCTGAACCCATAGGGTTGTCATATCCATGAGACCTTTCCCTTGGTTTGATTGAAATTGGACAAATGCTTGAGAGATGATGGATGGGACAAGGAAATGGGACTGGCAGGCAGACAGAGAGGAGGATAGACAGAGAGAACGGATACGCATTGTTTCCTTAGGAAATTAGGAAATTTCCTTAGGAAGTCACACTGTCCTATCTTTTATTAATTTTACTTTTTTGTATATGTCTTTGCTAGTTATGGAGACAAAAGGATACCACAGCTACCCTGAAGGCTTAGATATGGAGAGACGGTGGGGTCAAGTTTCTCAGTCTGTGGAGTATTCTTCCATAGGTGCTGGAGAGCAGACTGAGGACAGTAACTATATGGAGATTGTGAACGTAAGCTGCGCCACCGGCACTTTCGCAAACAGCAGTGCTCAAGGAAACAACAAAGAAAAACCTGAGCTACTCTCCTGCCTGCATCAAGACAACACCCAGCCTGGTCTTCTCCCCTCTGACATCAAGACTGAAACAGAGTCGAAGGAGCTGTCAGCAACGGTGGCTGAATCCATGGGTTTATATATGGATTCAATAAGAGATGCCGATTACCACTATGATCAGCAGAACCAGGGGAGCCCGGGAAAGATCTACCAGAACGTGGAGCAGCTGGTGAAGCTCTACAAGGAGAATGGCCATTGCTCCTCTCCCCTCCACAGCACCAGCAGGCCCTTGAGGTCTTTGATGTCAGACTCTGGGAGTGCTGTGAACGGTGGTGCCATGCACTCGATTGTCAAAAGCCCTATCATGTGTCAAGAGAAGAGCCCTTCAGGCTGCAGCCCTCAGAACATGGCCTCTTCAGTGTGTAGTCCTGCAGGAGTGAACTCCGTGTCCTCAACTACTGCAAACTTTGGGAACTTTGCCATGCACAGCCCCATCAGCCAGGGAACCCCTCTGTCACGCTCGCCGAACGTTGAAAACCGGGGGTCCATGTTGCACAGTCCCGCACACGTTAGCAATGTCGGGTCTCCGCTTTCCAGCCCCATAAGTAGCATGAAGTCACCGATTTCTAGTCCTCCCAGTCACTGCAGTGTGAAATCTCCCGTCTCGAGTCCCAGTAATATCACTATGCGGTCTTCTGTGTCCAGTCCTGCGAACCTGAACTCCAGGAGCTCTATTGCCAGCCCTTCCAATGCCAATAATAGGTCCACTCGTTCCAGTCCAGCAGTTAGCACTGTGGGATCATCCATCTGTAGCCCTGTAAACAACTCCATAGGATTCCCAGCTTCGGGCACGCCAGTGGGACCTAGCAGAAGCCAAGACACCGTTCCTAGTCCGGAAACAAAAGACAAGGGTGCTCAAGATCTCACCTTTCCTAAGATGGAGGAAATGGAGAATGCCATCTCCAACAGCAGTCAGATGAACCTTGTTCAGTTCATAAAACCTGAGCCAGACGGGTCGTTCGGCAGTGCCTGCATTGGTGACAGCAGCAGCAAAATAAACTCCGATTCCCCCTTTTCAGTACCAGTGAAGCAAGAGTCAGCCAAACATCCTTGTTCTGGTGCCTCTTTTAAAGGGAATCAAACAGTAAATCCTTTCCCATTTACAGATGGCTCATATTTTTCTTTTATGGATGACAAAGACTATTACTCTCTTTCTGGGATTTTAGGACCACCTGTTTCTTCATTTGATGGAAATTGCGAGGGTAGTGGTTTTCCAAATCCAGGCCTACGTGTGGGGATTAAGCAGGAGCCTGATGATGGCAGCTATTACCAAGAAAACAGTATACCATCCTCTGCCATTGTGGGTGTAAATTCAGGTGGACAGTCATTTCACTACAGGATCGGTGCCCAAGGCACGATATCCTTGTCGCGGCCGGTTGCTCGAGAGCAGACATTTCAGCACTTGAGCTCGTTCCCTGCTGTCAGCACGCTCGTGGAGACCTGGAAGTCACATTCAGAGTTGGCATCCAGAAGAAGTGATGGGTATCCAGTTCTAGAATACATTCCAGAAAACGTGTCCAGGTGAGCAAGCAAATTATTTCTTTGTTTTCTTCTGCCCCTCCCCCCACCCATTGGTTTTTCCTTCCTCCCCTGCAATAAACAAACAAGGCATGAATTAAAACCGGGATCAGGGTGGTATTTCTCCAGCTGCTTCGTAATTCTTGGTTTGCATTTCAATTATTATGGTTAGATTTGCTGCTATCTTGCTGGCTTTTACTCTGCCTTTAATAAAAACAAAGTGCTGGCTTTAGTATTTAAGAAGAACGTATTATATTCTATTGTTATTAGGTTTGAAGCTATAGCTTTAATATGCTTTGTTTGAAGGTATAGCTTTAATATGTTTATGAGCTCTTACTACTATAAACGTTGTTTTTCCCATAATGAGAGCTTAGTAAAATTGCTCTCTTGTGTCCTGTGATAGTTATTCTTCCTTAGCTAGTGCTTAAATGTGTTGTGCATCAGATGAAATGTTGAGATGAAGATAAGAAAATGTTAGTGTCAGGAGTCTGTTTTTGTAAAGCAGTATGGTTCTATGTTTCCACCAGACTTTATCTGGTTAAGTTAAAAAACTAAATATTACAAGCCTGTGGCAACATATTATTTCTGTATTTTAACTGTAGGAACATTTGGTTTGTATATATAGAAAAATGCCTCCAGAAGGAGGAGAGCTGCTAAAACTTGATGCATCTGAAAGGGAGAAATGGATAAACTGCTCTCCTCACTTCTTGTGGAAGAGAAACTTGCAAGTGTCATTCGAATGTGGGTTTCTTGGCTGATTTGTGGAAAGACATGCTTCTTCAGCAGGCAGGTGTTCATATATCTCGTGAGGGACCTTCCTTTCGTAAACCATGTACTTTTCATAGTCAGTATTACAAGTTATTAGGCGTCTGTGACTGCATGGCAGAATAGTTACATAGTTTCTTTCTGTATCCAACAGGCTCACCAGAGCTCAAATAGCTGGCAACAGATTTGCATTTACCTTTTTCAAATATTTTTTTCTCACCATGAGATGTTCAGGTGCCCCCAATGCGTGAAGCATCTGCCTTGTACTTGGAGTGGGGTGAAGAGGGTGGGTGGAGTTTGCCACCTCTGTATGTTAGCGGTGCTTTTTGAAAATACAATTTTCAAATTGTTGCAGTGAAAAACATAATAGCTAAAGCAATGGTGCTTTGGAGGAGAGAAAACAGCGCCTGAGGAGTAAAAATCTTGAAGTGCTGTCATTTTATTCTCAGGTCTGTCCAGCACCTCTAGAATCAGCTTTTAATTTTGCAAGCTGTGCTTCACTTTTATTTGTGCCGTTTCCAACACGGTCTCTAAAAAAATGCACTTTTTAATATATCTTTCTCAACTTGAAAGGGCTGAACCTTGAATGTAGCTGGATATTTGTTATCATCCAGTCTTGTCTTAAACGTACTTTCTTGAATCAAGGAAGACAGAATTACTGTTTTCTAGTTCCTTTACCTGATGGCATTTTCATAAATTGCATTATTTATATAGTGAGAAAACTTCACCAGAAGGCTGCTGGAATGCCTGAGACCCAATATTTTACTGCCTTTGTGGCTGAGCATTGTTGCTTGGGCAGGTAGCTTCTGCCAGCTGTGAGAGCTCTTGTGTGGCTAAAGGCTTGTGCTGAGTTAAGGCTGTCATCCATTGCAGGGGCAGGCACAATAAACTGGGAAATGCAGGTAGGAGCGGGGTTGTCACCAATAGTTGTGTTTTGAGTGGCAGTGTCTCACAAGGCTTTTAAAGGAGTCTTCTGATCTGACATTAGTCCATGGTAGCTCTAGACCAGAAAAATGGATAATCTGTGTCATCAGACTTGATGATGACACAGGCTTGATACATTTTCCTGTCTTTGTTCTCTAAGCTGATACCTGTAGGGTATGCAGGTGAATGTGGCTGGTGCTTTGCAGGATTGAAATGGTGACATTTTTAGTCCTCAGAGTTGTTATGTGTGGAATTCTGTTTAGGTGATGAAGATCTGCAGAGTTGCAACACTTCAGGCATCCTGATCTGTACTTCAGACTGGGACATGTGTCATTCTTTCAAATATCTTAAATCAACCCCATTATTTAACTAAATGCTTCTCTTAATGTACTTGGCAATGGCTTTATGCCAACAGAGGCAGCCGGGGATCTGGGCAAAGCCCTTAAAATTTTCAGGGTAAATTGTTGTAGAGGTCATTTTAGCAGTGCAGATCTGAATGTGGGGGTGCCTGCTCAGATATTTGTCTGCTGATGAGACAAGTCATAAAGACTCAGCCTAAGATGTCACACATGTAAAAGCTTGCTCTTGCTATAGAACCTCAAACTGATCTTTACTTTTCCCTTCACTTCTGTGCCCTGTTCCAGCTAAAGCAGAGGAAATCATGCCAAGTTAGCCGATGCTCTGAAGTGTTATATTAAAACGCCCAGAGTTTAAAAACACATCAGATCAAACATCCCAAGGGTTTCAGCTATCCCATATCTGCATGGCACGGGGATTGCAAAGTATCTCTTCCTTCATGTTGTCAGAACAGCAATATCACACCTCTCTGCTGCACATCCAAACGAAATCCTTGTTACTTCCAGTGAGGCTTTTTTCTGATATGTCAACCATATCAGGCATCGTACATTTTGCAAACTTCCACAGCACATGATTAACCCTTTGAATTCTGCAATATTTTAAAGTTTCTGGTGTTCTCAGTGTTCCATCTTTTTCCAGTTTTACTTATCCTGCAATATAAATTTCTGTAAGCAAAGGAGTAAGTTAAAGGGGAAAGAATCGGCTGTGTGATTCTCTAAAGTCAATATATGATCACCGTGGAGTTTATTTTGTTTTAACATTTTAGCATTACCTTCTGAACCTTGACATCATTCCTTTTCTGGACAGCTTCAAACTTGCAGTTTACGTGGTTAAAAGGACCAAATGAAGACATGTTTTCACACTGAGAATGAAGCTTTATAATATTACTGTGCTTTAATTTGTTTTTCTATTAGAATATCACCTTTCTTGAATCAGTTATATTTACTGGTAGCGTCTAATAACCACAGTAGAGGCATTTAAAATGCCTTGCTACCTTGTTGACTGTGCCAAGCGCCCACTGTCTACTGGAACATTTCTCTTTTTCTCCTTAAGTTACTTTTATTAGATGTACACAGTTGTGGTTCTTTTCAAGTTAGTGGGTAGTAACTTTTTTTATAACATAGCAACTTGTGATGTTTGTGGAGTGAGAGCCTCTTAAGCAAAACCAAGTTTCCTTATTCCCTTTTAAATATTTTTATTCTGCTAATACACGTGCAGAACAAGTCTTTGTTTTTGAAAGATTTGTACATGTTTGATTTTCAGTAAAGGATGAATCATACTTGTCTCTGTGTGTGTATTGATTGCCCTTCTCCATAAAAGATGTTTCTAAGAAATAATGGCTTCTAAACTAAATAGTAGTGAATTGGGCTAGAAAAAGGTGTGTGCAGTTGTATGATGTCATTGATGAAAAACCTAGAGTAAGAATCCAGATTAGATTTTGCTTTAAGGTGATCAGTGCTCATCTGAATCAGGGTACTAGCCTAAACCTCATGATCATGCCAATTATGTGGTTTTCAAAATGGCCTAAGAAAATGTTATGGTTGCTTGAAACAACAGTAAAAATTGAGGAGGATGATCATTCTGCTGCATTAGCTCTTACCTAAAGCTTCTTCTGCAAATGTGCCTTTTCCCTCTAATTTCCATATTAACTCATGTATGTACGCATACATACTTGTTTTTCTCAGTGGTGGTGGTAGAAACAGAGGGCTCATCCTCCCACTTACATTTCTTCCTGGCAATTCCATTGGTATAATCCAGTGTGGGAAGGATTCACAAAGTTTGATATGTTGTTATTCAGGAAGTTTAGTATGTTAATATAAACTAGATACGTTTATCTATAATTGTGTTTCAATTGTCATTTAGACAAGGAGATTTGGAATCTAATTTGTGTCTGGTAAAAGGAATTGAAAGACTGATGTGGACTTCTTGGAGTTTATGGTGATTTTATTTTATCAAACATTGATGATATTTTAGGGACTTCTTATATCTATCTGTTCCTGAGCCAGTTATGTGGATCAGTATTTATTCATAGACCCTGCTTGAAACAGCCCCCAAAACCCCCCACCCAACACAAAATCAAAAAGCAACCCAACAATGTGATCTTCATTTACCTGTAACCTTGACTGACTTGAATAAGTGATTCTGGGTAAAATCTGTTTTCAGGCTATTGCAAGTATTTTTGTAAATAAACTTCAATGTTAAATATTATCTAGAATAGTCACTTATCAGAATTATACCTGCCAGGAAGATAAAGGTCTGGTAAATATTATTTTTAGAATTTATGAATGGCCTTGACCTCTATTTGTTTGCTGATGGACTTCATGAGAAAAGGACCATGCTGTTAAAATATTCTCACTGCTTGGCAGGACTGTTTTCCTCTTTTAGCTTCCCACAAATTTACTGTGCAAAAATTTTTCACAAATGATTCTTTATTGTCATAGACCTTAGCCTTAAATCTATATTTTTCTTTTATTTCAATTTGAGAAGATACACTTGTTTTTGTAGATTCCTGTATAATTTTGTGTGATTTTCTTTTTTAACAGCTTTGGATATAATCCTGACACAACAGAGACCTCTGCATATTTATTTCTCACTAAAGAAGTTAGGAGTCTGTATTAATATGTCAGACCAGGAGGTAGAAAGGTTCTCCTTAGTAGACCAGCATGCTTTGAACAGCCTCATTCTTTCTGTGTTGTCATTTTGGTGAGGATGCTGGTTTTTGTATTACTTTTTATTGAGGTGTTGAAAGTCTGTATTTTCCCTTAAAATGTAAATGCTAGTGATGCTTTATTTTCCCTTAAAATTATACACATCGGTTGACTCCTGGCATGTGGCAGGGAGAGTTAACGTTACTGGAAAGTTGTGTTCCATAAATGGGTGGACCTTACAAGTCTGGAGAAATAAGAACTCTGTTGTCAATCCGTGTGCCAGTATCTAGGGCTCGTTTGTTTCTTTGTGTGTAGGGGGGTGAGTAATGCTGTGTATTACCAAAACATTTCTATTGCTGGTTGATATTGCTGAACTTTGCAGTACTTCAGTTTGCCATAGTTAACCTCTTAATAGTTGTTGCCCAGTTTTTATATTGCTTTCAGTATATGAGATCAGCCCATTTTCACAAGGACTGGAAAACACACAAATATATACCGTATAAAAACATCCCCGTCCTATTTTATGGGATGTGTGCTGCAGTTAGGCAGGTAAGCAGGAATAGGGATTGCTGCAGCAGATTCAGACTCTTGCAGTACTGGTGTTGTCTGCAGAGGGAGTAAATTGTTAAGTTGTGGTTCAATAACCTGTCCTTACTCAACCAGCACTTAACATTAATGGAGCTACAACCTGCTGTGAAGTGCTCTGCCCAGCTGAATCAGATTTCCAGATACTTACTGGTGCTTTGATGATCGAGACTTGAGTAGTGGTTGCTCTTGGGTGTCATTTGTAGCTCAAGAATATATTGTTTACCTTGGTGAAATACTGTGTTGGGCCCTGCCTTGTCTGCTCTCACGCTGGGGTTGCCCTTTGATTGGGTGTGTTGTATGTGAGAGCCGGGTCTGGTTGTTGATCCGGTTCATTCTGAGGCTCTAAAAACCAAAAGGACAGTGAGCAGTGTGATGTGGTATGGATACGAAAACAAACTGAAGGAATGGAAAGGGAAAGGAGCCTATGAAATACCCTAAGTGCACCTTTCTGCTAAAAGATAATGTGCTGTCAAGCCATAATCCCAACACTTGTATTTTCAGGGTGTAGTTTTAAAAAGTAATTTCTCTTTTTTAACTGTGTGTTTTGAGTCTTTTAACAGAGTTGTAGGGACTGGAATTAATAATGGACTTATTTGGATCAAAACTTCTTGGAAAACAGTGGAGTGGTATGATTTCAGTTTTAAGTTCTTGGAGGTCAGAAAATACCACAGCTTGAGAATGAATATAGAACCATAACTTGTTCTCTGGCAAATGTGTCTTAAAATATGGCTGTATAAGAGTGATAAAAATGGTCCAATGAGGAAACTAAAAAGAGTGTGTGAAAAACAGGTATTAAATCCATCTAAGTTTAGTACTTTTATCAGCTTTCACATGCAGCTGGTTCCTACACGGTGCTTGGTGCTCAGCATATGAATTACTTTACTTCAGTTGCAGTTTCCTCTGAGTGAGAAATCTGTGGAGGAACAAAAAAAACCAACCTGTGTTTCCTTCATGTGCTATTGACCAAGTTCTTGCAGCATTATTGGCCGTGTTTGAATGCATCCTAAATAGACCATGGCATGATTTGACTGCTTGCTGCCCTACTCGTGTAAACTGCACTGGAAGGTCACTGTCTGCTGGGTCCCCCGAAAGCCCTCTCCTGCTGGAGCCACCTTGGGCTTGTTGCTGAAGGAGACAGGCTGACCTTGGAGGAAAGCATGTTCTTTGCTCTACGCTCCAGGGGAAGGGATCCCAGGTCAGGAAGTCCCTGTTTATCCATGCCAGCAGTTCCCAGTGTAGTCTGCTCTCCAGTACCACTGCTGGCAAAAGGAGCAGCAGCATCTCTCCCTCTCTGCGGGGCTTGTGTGGGAGGAGGCACTCCCTTCTCAGGCTTGGAAGCGGGATGCATGTGCATCCTTAGTAATGTCAGTAAATCCCTAAATTTCGCTTCACGAACCCTGGAATTTTACAAAACCTGGAGAGTGGATGTACTTTCAGGACAAAGTTTTCAAATGAATTGTATCTTAAGATGGGAAGCTTTATGACCTTTTTTGTGGTTGTTTTATTTGTTTTTGTTGTTTTGTTTTGTTTTTCAACTGAGGTTTATGAATGTGGTTTACCAGAGCTTAACAATGTCTTTTCTGAAAGGAAGTGATCTGGGGTGGGGGGGTTGGGGGTGTGTTCTCTTTCTCTGTTTTGCTGAAATCGATGCTGAAGGATTTAAAACACCAAAAAACACCCCTCTCCTGCCAAAACAAACAAACAAAGTGCAGAAAACCAAACCCATGCTGTTCATTCTGGATTCTTAAAAGTATAGGTAGCAGTGGTTATATCTATTCAGTATGTGAACCAGTATTTTTGCAAGACACTTTTTCTTTACTGAGTTGTATTATAGCAGAAGTTTCCACATTACTAGGAGGTCACAAGAAAGTAACTTGAAGTTGAATTTTATTTCTTTATCTTAAACAGTGAATTAAGCTCCTGCAATTACATTGGAATGTGTTGTTAACTGGCTGCTAAATTAAAATCTGCTATATCTACAATCTCTGAGCTGCTTATTGGATTCTTGAACAAACTGATAGCTTAAATTTCATATTTGCAGGTGGGGTAGCTTAGGGTTAATATGATACTGTTTTGAACAAGAGAAAAAAAGTGAACTTGGGTTAGAAAAACTGAGCAGAAACAGAATCCAGTATTTGTAGATAATATGTAAAATGGCTTATAGGAATATGTAAGCTTGCCTAAGATGCATGAGTGCACTGCTGATTGTGGTTAGTGATAATAATAGATCAAAGACTTAGGGCCCTGAGGTTAAAAAGCAAATTTCAGACTAATTGCTGACTGTTTCTGACAATTTTTGTATCACTTCACTCTTCCATTCTCTGTTCTAAACAATACTTTCTACTTGCGTCTGGAGGTGAAATAACTCTTTCAATGAGCTTTCAGGCTAAAATTTGGACTGAATACATGAGTCTTTTCTACTGCGTTTTTCATTCCACGTCTGCTTTTGAGAGGTGCTATCCCAAGTTTCTAAAATTAGCAGCTTTATAAACCAATTCCATAGCAATTAGGTTTCTGGAAAAAAAGGCAATTTAAAAAACCTTTCCATCCTTAATAATGCTTTCTGAAGCTTTTGGATTTGTGAGAATATCTTAATTCTGGTTTTTTTGGTGTGTGTTTGACCATTTGAGGTGGATGTTCAGTTACAACAAGCATGTACAAGCATGTATTTTACGGGTTTCTTTTGTGCAGTGTAATCCATCCATGGTCTGAGAGCTTTTAATCACAGAATTGGTCAGAACTGGGAAGTAAGTAGCTGTTTGTCCTGACCGGGATTTTGCCTGTCCCAGCTGCTGAACTCTAGGGTCTCTAGCATTTTTGGCAACGATTTCCCAAATACTGTGTTGTGCTGACATCATGCAGTCCTGCGGATCCTGTTGCTGCAGTACTTAATTTTTTTTGTTCGCCAGCTCTTCTTCTGCAGCTGCCTCAAAGGGTCAGGATGGTGCAGGGAATCTGGTGGTGGCTTGGGAGTTCCCCAAGGACACTGGAGCAGTTACTAAGCAAAGTGGCACGCTGCTTAATGAATTTTTACGTCATGCTTTGCTCCTTGAAGATGGATCCAGGTGGATCCATATAGGGAAAGGGTTCGGACAAGTTTGGCTGGATGGGAAGGACCCGTGGCCCTGCTGTGGCAGGAGCTGCCCGTGCCCCTCCATCCCTGCCGGCTTGCGCAAGGCAGCCGGGTCCATGTGCCTGTGTGAATGCGTCACCTGGCGCGTCCTCGTCGAGACCTGTGTCCTCCAAGCCCTTTGGAAAGCTGGTTTCACAACCGGCGAGCCCTGGTTTACTCTGGCAGCGTCTCACCTTGAGAAATCAATTGTGTTTGTATCTTCAGCTCTCTGTTAGAGCTGCTGAGGTAAGAGAGTGGGGAGGAGATTCTTTTTGTAGTATCGTAAAATGGTTTGGGTCAGAAGGGGCATCAGAGATCACCTAGTTCCAACATCCTGGCATGTGCAGGGAGACCTTCCTCTAGACCAGGTTGCTCTAAGCCCTGTCCATCCTGGCCTTGAACACTTCCAGGGATGTGGCATTTACAGCTGCTCTGGGCAACCTGTGCCAGTGTCTCACCACCCTCACAGGAAAGAATTTTTTTCTTAGTATCTAATCTAAATCTGCCCTCCTTCAGTTAAAGCCATCCCCTCCTTTGATCTGTCACTGCATGCCTGTGTAAAAAGTCCCTCTGCAGCTTTTGATATGTGGTTCACCAGCACCAAACAGAGCCTCTTGTCTGACAGAGGCAATGCTGGAGGTGGGACCTGGTCTCCTAGTCAGGTTTCATCTATGTCACTGCCCTCAGACTGGAAGCAGGAAAGGGTTTGCTTCTGGAAGTGTGCCTTAAGGTTGGGGCATCACAACAGCAGCCTTTCTTTTCCCTCAGGAGGCAGGAGTTCAAATAGGAGCTGCTCCAAAAGGTCGGAGATCTCACTTGTGGTGTTGCTGAAGACTTAGCTCTAGAAACCTGTCATGCACTTCAGCGTTTTTGAAGACTGGAGTGCCAGGGACCTTGCAAATGAAGGTGGGTGGGAAATTTGCACAGTTTCCAGGCAGACTATCGGAGCTGTCAGCTTCATTATTTTAAACTAAATTAAATTTGTGCTAGAGAGTGCAGTATGTTAGAACAGTTAGGGAGCTCTTCCTCTAATGGTAGCTTCAGAGATACTTTGCTAGATATAACTGTGTTAAATTCCAAACTCGTTTGGATAAATTAAATAAAACAACTAAAACATTGCATAGGTATGGATCCTGGGATATGGGAAAACTACCTGGAAAAATTCAAGAGTCTCACTTGAAGATAGTCTACGTTCGCCGTTTCTAAGGATCAAATCCATTCTTTTGTTATTGTTTGGTAGAAACTGAGCACGTGTCATCATTTCTGTCTCATTGATCAAAGGATGCACACTTGAGGACCACTGCTGATGTCACTTGCTGTAACTGGCAAGAAGTTTTGTCCAGACTTAGGCGCAGTACTTTGTTATGTGTGTCCATGTCCGTATATTTGGGTAGTAAACCTGCTCTCTGGAGCTGTATGTGGCAGTGGACTCCTGCAGGTCTCTGGGCACCCTGAGCCCAAAGGGATGCCCTGGACTGCAGTGGCGGTCTTTCCCCCCCCCATTTCTTCAAGATTGCCCTCAGTTAATAGCCTGTTTGCTCGGATTTAGGGTGCCCCATGTTTTTGTTTTGTTATTTTAATTTTAAATTTGTTTGGTTTTGAGCAATAAGGCTTTCTCAAGTTAATGATTAAAAACAAATATTGGCCAATAAATATTCCTTAAGTATTAGAAAAAGTTACTGAACCTGACTGGCTTGTCAAAATTCTGCATTGAACATTTTTTGCTGGAAAATGCATCAAGGAAACCCACATTGCTGCAGAATTATCTCTACAAACCCTTCATGACTTTACCATTCTCTTCCTTCAGATACATGATGGCAAAGCAGAGTAATTTCAATTGATACCATTGGAATTTTAAAATCCTTATTTTAATCTGAATTCAGTATAAACTAGCTGGAAGATGAACAAAGTATATGTGGGGGGTTAAACATGTCAGCTTCTGCTCCGTGCATGGAAGTAAGTGTTGGAAGTGGTCCAGAGCTTTATGACTGCTGCCAACTAATGACATAAGATAATGTTGCAATGAAACAATGCGCTTGATTTGCACTTGTTTCCCAACTAACCTTTCTGATTCTTGAGACTGCTTGGAATTTGTGTTTCTGGAGAAGTGACAGTAAAAATGGGATTAGGCATTGAAAATTTTGACTGATTAAATATGCAGTAATGACAACTTCAAACGTCACATGCAGATAATGAGATAAAGAACGGTTACTCACTTCACATTAAACTCATTTGGTGAAAGAAGCAAGGAGGACAAGTGTTTTGGATGGACATGTTATTTTAAAAATGGAAAAAAGAGGAGCTATTATATATAGCAATAGAAGTAAAGAGTGAGTTGCTGGTTTACTTTTTATATTTCCCTGGGACTAAAACTGCACGCATTGTGGGTCTTGCCTAGCATAAACATGAGTTAACTGTGTGCAGAAGACTACTAACAGACTTAGTAGGGTTTTGTTAGCATTTTTACTTGGATCAGAAATGTGCTTTTGCAGAGAATCTTCCAGTTGCCACCATCTTCTGTGCTGCGATTCACATCACAGGGCAGCTGAGGAGTGAAAAACCAGATACTTCTGAGCCAGCAGGGAACAAAAAAAGTGCTCCAGGATCCACCCAGGGCACTTCAGTGGGACCCCACTGGAGCTGGCCTAAAGCATGACCCTTGTGACACCTGTAAATGGATGGTGCGTCCTCAGGATTGACAGTTCCTCCCGATAGACCTCCTTCTGCCAGTAAGGGAGGTGCTGCCTCTGTGCTAATTGCATTTGCACCTGTTACCTCAAGCATCTGTAATTGAAAAAAGATTCAGGGTTACCGGCAGAGGAAATTATTCCACAATAAAATGAGAGGCACCATTTTCCGCAGATGTGGTTGTTTGTAAGTTGTGTCCAGAATGAGCAAAGTACCCTACTTAGTCTTCCTTCACAGCACTCTAGAAATCCTGAAAACAGCTGAATTAAATCCTGGAAGTAGGAAGTGAAACTGAAGTGACAAATAGGCTGTATGTTTTGTTTTGGTTTTTTTCCATTAAGTGAATTTCAGTTCTCTTCAGCTAGATATGGTTTGCAGATATTCTGATATTTATTATTGTACTAATCTGTAAAGTCAAACAGAATTATTTTGATTATAGGCAGCTGCCTTAAGTATTTACAAGCAGCTGTAACTTAGGCCAAGTAATTTAACAGCTTACAGTTGTCATTTGAGGGGTAAAAACCTACTTTGTGGATCAATAAATTTTTATAAAGTAAACCTATTGATTTGCAGCTAATTGTTTATTGTGTATGACTGACAAATTAATTTTAATATGAGGCTGAGTTGACTAGGTGATGTGTTAGTGGTTGACTTACAGTCATTAAGTCTATTTATAAGATAGATTCAGGAAAAAGAAGAGTCATAAACCTTTCTTAATTTATCCTGAATCAGCACTGTAATGCCAGGATGCAGATGAGTTTGGAGCTCATAAGAGGAACTTCACGGTTTTTTGTTTGTTTTTTGTTTGGTTTGGATTGGTTTGGTTTTGTTGTGTGTGTGTGTGTTTTAGTTTTTTGGTTTGGTTTAGTTTTTTTTAATGATTTTTTTTTTATTTTCGTACCCTCCATACCATGATGAATAAGATACTCCATGTCCTCCACTATTGTTCCATGTCCTTTCACCTGTATTAGCCCTTTCCATGATCTCAAGATGCTTCAGGTTCTGCTTGCTTCAGCACAAACACCTGATATTGTGCTTATTAAAAGAAAGTCTTAGTAAGGTTATAGCAAGGTCCATGAAGCTGGCTCTTGCTGCACAGAATCTGGTCCTTCATCTGCCAGACTCGTGTGCAAAGCTGGAATGCTTCAAGGCACAAGGACATGGCAGCCCCAGCTGTGGTTTTGGGGGATAGCAGTGTTGGCCGTCAGTAGGTGTTCCTGGAGTCTTCTTTATCTCAGTGCCAGCTGTGTGGACATTTATAGTTCTTTCCAAATTTTACCTGAGGCTTTGGACTTGTGCTGTGTCTTAACTCTGTAGGAGTTGTTGCTGCTGATTGAAATATACGTTGGCTTTTCTCCATCGTGTGGTGTACCCCAAACTCAGAGGTGATATTGATGTTGGCATGACTTAAATCAGTAATTTAATACAAGTGAATGCAATTTTCATGCTGAGAGAAAGAAATTATTCAGGACCCGAAGAGGAATGCGCTTGGGATCAGGAATGTAGAGGAATAAGAAATATAATCTAACGGGAAAGAAGAGAAGGATTACAGGAGCAAGGAAAATAGCAGGTATTGGCACAAGAGGGTATAAGCTTAGTAGAGTGTACTAGGTCCTAGGAAAACTTGTGGGTTTGTCTGACATGACCGAGAATTAAGAATATTCAACATACCATCAGTTAGGTTTACAAGAAATAGCTTTCACTGATTTTTTTTTTTAATGGGTATATTTCATGAAATGAAGGCAGCAGTAAATACACAAATGTTTCCCATTTATTGTTTTTGGTACAATCTAACCTTTTTCTGATGTTTCACATGGGCAGATGAGGGTACCCTATATCTCCATACCAGACATGAAAATCAATGGTGAAATCTGTTAATCTATCCACTGTTCACAGCAATGTAAAAGTATTCTGTCATTTGCAGAAAACTTTGCACAAATGTTGCAGCTTCTTTAAAAATTAAATTTACATAAACCCAAGCAGTAGAGCAGAACTTTGTGTTACTTTGTTTGCAGTGTCTGAAATACCCATGTTGTTACAGGTCCTGCAAATGTAAGGTAACTACATAGGCAACTCTTAATTATATTTCTAAATTATGTCAGGTCTGTGGGTTAGGAAAGTGAGATGTCAAGAGTAAATTTAGGTTGGGGCTTCTCCACCAAGTGCCCAATGCTCCCACCAGTAGCTTAGTATGAATGAGTCTGTTTCTTTAAAGGCTTGAAGTAAATATTGAGTAAGGTTTCCTAGCAACATTTGTAAGGTTAAGTAAAAATCAGATTTGCTAGGTATTGCTTCCAAAGCATACTGGTCTTTCTCTTTCAAAATTTATACTTTTGGTACATTATCTGCAGTATGAAATGCTGAAGAGAATCTGGTAGGACTGTAAACAGATAATTTTGCAGAATCATGTGTTTAAGGACAAGTCAGCTGAAATATTATTCTTACTTTGGGGCCCAGTTTTTGTTTTGCTACGTATTTGTACTGTACTTAAACTAATGGGAACTAACTTTACTTATGCAAGTGTTGGCTGTACACATAGCTGTGTGTACCTGTGTGTTAAAAATGCAACAATAAAAGCCAGTAGGTGTCTTCCTCTGTTTAAGCTTGCTTTAAAAAAAAAAAAAAAGTTCTTATTTATGGTTGTTTTATTCAAAGTAATCAAAGAAATTATATACATGTCCAAAGTGGTCTCATGAGTTCACAGAGGTTTGAGGTACAGTTGGTAGAATCTCTTACAGAAATTTTAATTTTTCTTCAGCTTTGGTTTGTAGTGACAGGAGAGAAGATAAGCTTGAATACTTTCTGTGATGCCATAAAAGTAGAGGTTTCATGCTCTTTTAGTCTGCTCATTATTTTGCATGCAAGGATCTCCACAGATGCTTTGGAATGTATAAGAGGAATGTGTTCCTGTGGTATACCTGATCTGGGTAAGGTAGTTAGGATAGAGAAATACAGAGGTGTGGAATTCAGGTTAGCCTAGGATAGATGGATAGATAGATGGATAGATGGATGGATGAAGGGAGCAAGGAATGGAAAAATTTGGTTGGCTGCTTCCAGTCCTAAGTTTTTGAGTCTATAAATAGAGTCTATCAGAATATTTCTAGTTAGTTCTGGGGAAAGTCAGCTGCTGTGCTGGGGATTGGCTGTGATCCCAGAAGGAGGAGGGGAAAAAAAAAAAAAAAAGAAGTATGATAGGAGGCCTATTGAAAATCTACCAACAGACTCCAGTGAAATTGAGAAATTGGAAGATCCTGTATTTGGACTTCAGTTTATTTTTCTGCAGCCTGTGTCAGTGCTGCATATTCTGCAGAGTAACACTCTCTGTAGGCTCGTGTGAACCTCTGAGTTATTTGAGCCCAGGAGGAAGGTCCACACAGCACCCATAAGGGTCCATAGTTCAGAAGCCAGGACTACAACCTGATAATCAAGAATGAGGATGGAACTATAAGGAAGCAGCATATTATAGCCTCATTTCATGATGCAGTGGCAAGCCTGAACAGCATTCCTTCTCTCTGGGTTAGAAGCATTATATAAAGAGAGACTGGCAAATAGAAACAAAAGCTGAATTTTGAGCTCATAAAATTAAATTATCATGTAAACTATGACTTTCAAATACACAGAGAAAAGTTTTACTGATAATTTAGAGTGCAAACTAGTAGAAGTATATCAGGATACCAAAAACAGACATTGAAGGGAGTCATGATGAACCTTGCAAACAGTTAAGATGCTTTCTAGGAAATGTAAATGGTATACTTGGAAAATATTCTGAACTGAAATTCCAGAACAATATACAGCTAGTACATAAACAGCTAGTAAGTAAAACAAATACAGTATTTTTGGAAGGTTCCTAAACAGTAACAGATAACCTTTCAGCAAAACTCCTCCTACCCTTGTGTCCTCCCCTTGCTCCCAGCCCCCTAATCATGGAAGGGTGATCCTTTGTACTGTAAATGGAAAAAGCTTTGGTCAAATGAATAGCTTTGTGGAGGTAAGCTGAACCAGAGTACTCAGAGGAGCATTTATTCACATGTCAGGGTTCATAGGAGCTGAAATTATCTGAGCAGTAAATGAGCTTTTCCAGCGCTGAACTAATCCCAGAAAAGTCTGAGCTCATGTTGAGAATAAAAGTGTTCATGACAACGGTTTTGCTGCTTGGGCTTTACTGGCAACTCATTTTTTCCTTCATCATTTTTCAGATATTGGGAGAAATGGTTATATTGAACGCTTATGGCAGGAGGAGAAGAGATAGATCAGTGTCAGTGTTTCCCAGAGGTGCATGCTGACTTTGATGTCCATTCATGTCATGTACCAGTAAGATGCTTACTTGCTGCTTCTAGGTTTCCATAAACATGAGATAAAAAGGTCCTACTCCTGTTTAACTTTCATTTTTGTGGTGTTTGTTTTAGAGTTTTTTTTCTTTAAATTTAATACCTTTGGTTCATCTTTGTAATAAATCACAAAACTTATAAAGCAATTTTAGTTCTAGTGCATCAGTAGGTGCTTCAGTTCCTCCTGTATTAGCTGAAATTAAATATCACACTGACTTCCTCAGTTCTCTTATTAAGCTTTTTTATTATTTAAATATTTACAGCAGTAGAATAATTTTAGATATTCTGGAGTGATTTTAAATTAAAAAGTGTAGGTAAAATTTTCATCAGACAGCCAGAAAAAGGCAAATGTTTTGTTTTTGATGAAATGATGTCAATAAATACTGTTATTGGCTCTTCTTGAAGAAAATGGAGTAGAACGGTAAAGAACTATATATTTTTACCTCATTAGCATGTGGGAAAACAGCTCCTTAAAAAAATCCCAAAGAACTTGTTACCATTTGAGTTAACAAGGAGGAAAATCTGTTAAGAGGTTGAAATCTGCCCTCATGAGAATTGGTGACTGTTCCCACTCACTTTTCAGAAGTCTAGGATTTTACTCGGCATTTCACCAAAGGATGGCTGTGGGGAATTAAGACTCTAATTCATTGTGGCCATGTATGTGGCCATGAAGAAGTCCTGAGGAACAGTTTGTGGAAGGAGGGAGGAAAGGCAAATCAGCCTGTGTATAGCCAAGGTAGATTTAACTTGGAATAATGCACTAATGTGAAAAAAACTAACAATACCAGCTATCTGTGTTGGAAAGCCTCCAGGAATATTTCGGTTTACAATTCCATTTGTCAAAAACTGGGAAATTTGAAACAGAAGATAAAACAACTTATTAATATTTTAGTTCTTTTTCAGATAAAGTTCGTTCATGTATTTGGAAACTTTACTGAAATATTGGTTTCATTAGAAGAAGCAGTTCAAAATTGATGTTAACTATCCATTGCACCACTTACTATTTCAGATTGTGCAAACCAGTGTGATAAGCTGATGTGGAATGAAACTGGACTAGAGTTCTAAAATGATACTTACAAATAGGTCTGATGTCTGTGGATGTTTTGCCTCTTTCCAGAGCTGTACATTTAAGATCTATATCACATACCAAAAAAAACTCCCCAAACAAACTTAAATGACTTCTGGATTTAATGGTGAATTATAATGCACATTTTCTGAAATGGCTTCTGCTTGAAGTTTTAGAAGCAGACAGAACCGTGTCTTTAGAGGGAGGATTTGATCTCGCATCATTGAGAGTCCTGACAGCTTCTCCTGACACGTTGCTTGATGCATGGTCTGGCAGACAGGCTCCTGCATGGAGCTTTTGTACTTGCAGAAGTGGTCCCATTAAAATCAGTAGGACTGGCCATGTACAAAGACTTTGCTTAAGCTGCTGCAGGTTGAAAGTTTCTAGTGTTTCTGACTTACATCAACTGTTTTATATTATGCTTTTTTTCCCCCAAGTTGTTCTGGCACTTTGATTCTTGTCATGCACAGCATGCATCTTTTCACACTCCCAGTCCCTGACTGTGATGGCTTGAATTCTTCATTATTTTGTGATTAATTGTAGAGATACAAACATTATCAAATCAAAATCCCCAAAAGGCCTCTTTTAAAGGATCAGCCTAGCTTTTTGATTGAGCTGCCCCACAAATTACTTATCTAGTGGCTATGTGGTTTTTAACATCCTGCTAAATTTGGAACAAGTCCATGAAATACTTTCTGCAATATCTGGGGAATAGAAAAGCTTGATAAGTTATTTCATCCATTGCTTGGGTCAAGACTTTAAAGAGATGGCAATGCTGTGTTGAATCCATTAAGTACAAACTGGTGGGTGTGCAGGATCATGATTTGTATTGTCAGTGTTTGTATTAGGGTGCTCAGTGCAGATTTAAGTGCCAGAAGTCAAATTTTTGTCTTGCAGATATGTATAAACTCATAAACTGCAATTGCAACTGTAGAGGAGAAAATTGTGATGCAGGTGAGAAATAGCTCCGCAAGGAAAGCGCTTTGCATTAGCTCTTTTATGCCTTGCTGCGTGTGGTGGGTTTTTAAAACAGATTTTATCCCTTGGGATCTAATAAAAGGCTAGAGAGTTATTTAGTTTATAAACCTACGTGGTATATTATTTAGATATTCAGAAGGAAAAGGTCAGAGAATGTCTCCTGTGTTATCAATTCCTCAGTGGGAAACTATATTAAAAACTTGAAAATATAATACTATATAATTTAGAAACACAATATATAATGTGGGTTGAAAGACAATTACTGTGTTGTATTTCTCTGTATTTTCCATTTTACTGAATGCATTTCAGCAACAATTGGGTTTTGGCTGTAATGCCATTTGTAGCAGTTTCATGAAGCTGCACAGCAAATTACTGTGGTGTACCAGATAAAATCCACTCCTCTCTTTATTCCTGAAAGTCTCATTATGAAAAGCTCTTACTACTGGTTTATATAGGTAGCAGCAGGCTTTGTCCATATTTATACAGTTTTGTTAAATCCCCATTATAAGTTTTGGAGCAGTTTTAAGATAGGCATACTTAAATATCTAGTCTGTCATTTTTTTCCAAGTTTTTTTTTCATTTAGAACTGCCTAATTTAATTAATGCACAGGCACGTAGAACATGTCTGTTTCTCACAAAATACTGTTGCCTGGGATGCAAATGTATCTGAAGTCTTCAGCAACTAAGCCTGGCAAGAAATCAGGAGTGTATTGGTTATAGCTGTTTAAAAACAGAAATATGTTGTCTGTCAGTACCCTTCCTGGTATTAGTGTTCCTGTGCCTCGGCTGGTAGGTATTTTCGTGGTTTTGATGACCAGTCTTGCAGTTCTAAATGGCTTACACTGACACGTTAGGAAAGTTAGGCAGATTGGGTTAAAAAAGGAAGTTTGAGTTGCTGTCAAGTGATGGGGAAGCTCAGAATTGCATCCTTAGCATGTGCCCCAAAGGGCTAATGTTCCATTTATGTGCGGTTTGGGACAAAACAGATTGCAGAAGGGAGGGCTACGAGGCAGGCTTGACTGACTGTTGGTAGTAAGGGTTAAGGTTTACTTCAACCAAAGAAGTCAGATGGATCCATTTAGAGAAAGCAGGCAGATGTGATAGAGAGGTATAGCAATGGGTGCCAGTTTTCTGCTTGGTTGCTGCTTAACACTGTTGTGGGAAAATCTAGGAGTAAATTGTTTTGCCTTACTAGAAAATTCACCCTGAGCATTCCCAGTGACATGTGGAAGGTGTTTGGGCAACAGTCGTGATCAGCCCTCCTCATCCTTGGTGTCCGTGGGAATATGAGCCCTGCAGATGGGTCTGGGTTAGTGGAATGGATTTTGCTGCTGGGCATTACTATGACTTCTGCAGATGTATGAGAAGGTGTCCACTCTGTCCTTCAGAGACACTTAGAAACATCTAGAAAGGCTGGAAAAGTGTCGTTGGTGCTCCCTTCCGAGAGAGGCAGAAGTTTTGGAGTCAAAGAGGTGGGACACAGTTTTTACGTGCAAGATGATATTTACATTTGGGCAGAGGTCCAGGGTTTATTTTTGGTGATGGACTCGAGCATAGTTTGATTGAAGTGTGCAAACCAGATATAGGAGGTTGCTAATGACTGCAAGTAACTCAGGATAAGGGATGCTGAAATGGGAGTCCATATTTATTCTGTATCCCAGAAATTTACCTTTTTCCCTCTCTGTGTATATGAATTTCACTCTTTCTTCCTCTCCCCGTTCATTGGTGGCTGAGAGGTACCTTCAGGAGGAGCCCATATCCTCCACCAGATGAAGAAGAAATATAAGAGGACTCTTGGCCAAATATGACCTTGGTGAATGGGGTCCCTTATTGTCATCTTTGGCTATGACTGTGTATGTCCCCACACGTGTTCCTTCAGGTTTCACTACTGGATCAATGTCCTCATGCCTTTTAATGAGACCAACAAGGAACTGGTTTGTCTGGATTTTCTGGTCTCATCAGGAAGGCTTTAAGAGACTTTCTCTGCAAAATTTCCACATGACCTGGATCTGAAACACACTGTGTAGGAGTATTCTCTACCAGTAAAGCAAAATACATGCACTGAAGTCTCCTGCTGGTCATAAATCTGAAGTTTCTTTGTTTCAGTAGTCAGCAGGAAATTCTGGATTAAAAAAAATGTGATTATTTACAGATTCTGTGTTGAGGGTTGTGTGTCTTTTTAAAAGAGGGTTCATGGGCACTGTACCCCCTTTCTGTACTTTCCTAAACTCAGCAAATGAAGTTTTAAGGCAACTACAGTACAACTTCTGGTTTCCACCTAAACCAAATTTTATTGTATCATGAATCAAAATTTATCTGGTCTTGGGAATTAATTTTAATTTAGAATGGACTAGGGTGGGTTTTCCTGCCACCTTTATATAATATAAACCAAATGTAGTAATGCTTGTAAATAATTTTCCCTGTTATGTAAACAACTCACTTTCATGGTGATACTGACAGTGTAATGAAACCAAGCCTGAGTGGTAGGGGAAAGTTTGTCTTGAACTATAAATTTCCTTTCTTGCTGCTCAAAGTGTAACCAAGGAGTATTAGAGAGCAGCTTTGTCTTTTTTTTTTTTTCTTTTTTTTTCCTTAGGAGCTTCTTGCTGGGTTTAATTAAAATTAGGTGGTTTTTTTTTTGTTTGTTTGTTGTTTTTTTGTTTTTGTTGTTGTTGTGTTTTTGTTTTGGTTTTTTTTTTGAGCATTAGGTAGAGTTCGACTACTCACTGTATGGAAATACCTGCTCTTTATTATTTTTCTTCATGTGGAATTCAAAGTGGCTTAAAATGATTTTTCATACTTGTATTTTAGTACTTAGACTTTTCTTTATTGTTTTATTGCTCTTTCTCCCTTATAAAGGCAGTCTTTCTCAATTTTTATAAACCATGGCTTTATAGATGGTGTGTTTTCATTTGTAAGTTTAGTTCAGGAAGTGAAGAAGGGGAGAGGCAAAAAAAGGGTTAACATCAATTTTCATGACATTTTCCATTTTTTTTATTCTACCAAAATGATTTTATATAAAGCACATATTAAAGCATTGAAGATTTGTTGTTCTGTTCTACTTTATTCCCTTTTTTCCTCTTTCACCGTTTCAGAACAACCCACATACATATTTCCACTAATGAAGTTTTAAATGCAGAACCTATCTCAAGTTGTTGATCACAAAACAGTAAACAGACTTTTTCTCTCTTACTCAAAAAAACTCTTCTAGCTAATTTCCCTTGTGTGTGTTGTGAATCCCCAGCAGGGCAGAAATGTGTATGGCCACATTGAAGGATAAATTAAGAACTGCAGATAATACCAATCTAAGCCTGCCCTGTTTGTACAGCTCCTTATTCCTCCAGTAAACCTTGAGAAAGATTTTATTTACTTGCTAGGAAATCCAGGAAGTGTAATTAAATGGCAATTAAAGCATAGAAGTTACTTCATGGTGCTATCGCCTTGTTTGAACTCAGTGAGTTTCTTTAAGAAAATACTGAAATACTGTGCTCGAGTGAGCTGCTACTGCAAATGAGACAGGAATAAAAATTACTCTGGCTGGCCAAAGGAGGGATGCAGTTGGTTGAAAACTTGTGTGGTTTTGTAGGAACAGTGGAGCAGATGAATGCGGACACTCAGAATACCGTCGTTGGAGAGATGTTGTGTAGGGTCCCAGGTTGAAGCGGCTGTGAACAGAATTATAAATAGCAAGAATGGCAGACCCATTAATTTGTGAACATAATTTGTGTTTTGGAAAATAAAAACAAAAGCTAAAGTTTAAATGAGATTTGTCCTTGAATCGGTAACAGCATTCAAATGGAAATCTTAGCAATGTGAGGTTGCTCTATGGAGCATAAGAGGAGCTCCAATGAATAATTAAACAAGTGATAGCTAATAAAATATACAGCACATTGCTTCAAACTTAGAAATTGTAACTCTGCCTAAGGGATGAATGTTTTTCATTACTTTTTAATTGTTGCCAGTGTTGACCTTCAAGGTCTTTTTCTGGCAGATAATTTGTTATGGTAAGGATGAGATCATTAAGTATTTTAGCACAAGGCGCATGATGCAAATAGTTTCCTAATATTATAGAATGCTGATGTGGTAAAGGGTTTGTTTTCTCAGGAGTTTGTTCTCCATATTTAGTGATAGTTTGTATCATATCTTAAAGCGCAGTTCTGTTGTAGCTCTGCAGGACAGTGGTTGTAGGTAGTACAGTAGCAAATGTCAGCAGTGTCTGTGGTGGGGTTTTTGTGACGGGTTTTGAATTATAATCGAAAGGTGTTACTGTAATGAGTCGGAGTGATTTTTTGACTCCCAGTGATACTTGTATATTCCAAGAACAAATAGCAACTCATCCTTTGCTGGGATCATTAAAGCATCCACATAGCAGCCAGCAGGGTTTCCCTGCGCTGAAGTGAACCTCTGTGGTTCTAGGGTTCCATGTGCAAGGAATTAAGTTTTACTAATTTTTGTGAGCTTTATACTAGAGCTTTGTTTATACTATTTTAGTGTTTGCATAGGTAGGCACTAAAAATGTGTTTTGGGTAAACATCGAATGCTGTCAGATCTATGCTGACAAAGTTTAAAATCTCTACAAGTAAATGCTTAATGTTAAACTTTCTGGGTTTTTTTTTGTCAGAAATGCCTGCTAAGAGGGAAATGGTGGTGTGGAGGAGCAAGCCAGCGTATAATCTCTTTTCTATAAGTTTGCTTGCTGATATTATTTTTCTAGCCTAAGGTGCTTGGAACAAACTGAATCAATTGTTTGCTCAAACATTTGTTGATAGAAACGTTTATTGGTTGCACGGTCACCGACGGAAGATGAAAAGAGCTATTGTCTTGTGTTCATCAAAGCTCTGGGAGGTCACTTGCAGGAAGTCTATAAATAATTCTTAGCATAAAATTTACCTTGATGCTGCCTAGAATCCTAAGAGAAAAGCCTGGTGCTGTGTGGGACTGGGGCAGAGGTCTTCGGCTTGCAGGTCATCCATCTCCTGCAGAAAGGACTCTCAGGTCCAGACTGCCTGTTCCTAAGGAAGAGGTGGAAGAAGGAGAGGAGGAGCCACCAGCAGAGCCTGTACTTTGACAGATAGATAAGGGTGATCAGTGCCAGCTGCCTGTACTGTGGGGATAGCACAGGAGCAGGCTGTGGGGTGGGGAGGCGAGCTGGGAGGGCACAGCTCCCCTTTGGAGGGGAGCAGGATTAGCCTGAGCTTCTGGGGCAGGACAAGGGGTAAATGGCAGGAACAGTGCTCCCTGCCCCTCAGCCCTGTTCCTGTGCCTGCCCTGTGCCAGAGACTCCCTGGGACAGGGTGCAGCACAGTGGTCAGCTTTCCTCAGCCAGAAACAGGTGTAAGAGGAGTCTCAGTTGTGTGCTCAGGTGGGAGCTGGGCAGCATCTCATGGTTGCAGCCCCATGTTGTTTCAAGCCTGGGCGCAGCATCCTCTGGTTTCCCTGTGGGAAATGCACTGCCATGGTTTGAGGTGGTTGCTCTTGGCAAGCCTTCTCCTGCACCAGCTTCCAGGTTTGGGTCTTTCTAAACCCATAAGGGGCCCCAGCAGGAGCACCTAGGCCAGCTCATCCCTGTTTCTGTTTTTCTTGGTGTTGCCCCTTACTGAGCTGCAGGAGCAGCTGTTCTATGGAAAGTATTTGCTGGTTTTTTTTTTGTTTTTTTTTTTGTTTGTTTTTTTTGGGTTGTTTGGTTGGTTTGGTTTTTTTGTTTTGTTTTTGGTTTTGTTTTTTTTTGATCTGCCATATCATGTAGATTAGGGGAAAAAAAAAAAGTAATTCCTACAAATGGTAATTGTCTGTCCTTTGCTAGTCTGCAGACCTAGTAATTTTCATATAGAAATGTTTTTCCTCTACTCTTTGGTGGTCGAAAATCTTGCATGTCATTTTCTGTCTTCTTGCACAGAGGGCCCTGTATCAGATCTGTCAGTAAAGCTCACAAGTAAGCCCCATGCCCTGTGGGGAGCTACCTGCTTCCAAATCAGTAAGGTTGGGATGTTTTTCCTCAAATACTAATTCAGAAGAACAGTCCAACCAACATAAGCAGATACAGAAGTCTTTTGATGGTAACCATCAAACACATTCTAGCATTACCATTGTGAAGATAATGAGCAAAGTCAGGTGTCTGAGTGGCGAAGGGAGTGATAGAGCTGTAATAGTGTGGAGGTCTCTTTGGTGCTCAGGGGCAGTCCTTGGTACAGCAGTGATGTGCACAAATGCATGTAACTTGCATTGAAACACTATGAACATGGAGGAGTGAAGCACCCAAACTGGCCAGTGATGTCCCTGGCAGTGAGAGACCTGAGGTCTGAAGTAGCAACTCCCAATCCTGACCTTTTTTCATTCCCCTTAACTTTTTGGAGCAAAGGGTATGTTGTTGGATGTAAATGATATGAAGCACATTAAATGAAGGCATAGTTTTCCAGTTCTCAGAGGTTTACAGCACTGATAGAAGTTGTTCTGAACATGTAAATTGTGTTGTTTATTTACTTTCGGTGATTTTCCACTTGTATCACAGAAAGATTAAATAGATATTTGTCTAACTTTTTTATGATCGGAAGGAAGACTAGAAGCTGTAGCATTGTCAAAGTTACTGACAGCATTAGGAGAGTAGGTATTGCTGTTCAAAATGAGCCTACGTTATTACAGAGCTCTGGCAAAGGAGAGATTAACACTTGCAACAATATCAGAGTGTTCTGTCGACTGAAAAAGGAAGGCAGTTTAGCCATGGAAATGCATTGTATATGGTGGAGGCCATAGAGCCTCCCTCCTCCTCTAAAGATGTCCTGTTTTCCTAGGAGCTAGAGATAAGAAAGGCTGGGTGAGCGAGGTGCCTCTTGACTCCAGACCCTCTTCCTCTTGGTTAGTTGGAGAGAAAACCAATATATAGGGTTGTGTTGGAGTCTACTAACTGGTCCCACCAGACCTTTTCTAGTGCCGCCAGCACTGTAACGTCAGTGAAAAACTAGAGATGCAAAATGGTGATGAAATAATATTAATAGCTGGCTGTGGCTTGGGGTTGTGGAGACCATCCATCTTCCCTCATGCATTTTAGACTTAGCAAGTGGCTACAGCAGAGGGCAAGAGGAGGAACTGGAAAGTAACAAGCCTTGAAGACTTAGGTTGCAGTTAGTTGATCTATGTTACTTGTCATACCTTCCGAGAGTTTTCTTGTTGTTTGCATTCATGATCTAAATGTGATGTGTATCATTAAGTTCAAACAAGGATGTCTGAGCCCATCAGAAAATGTTCTTTTTGGAACATTCACCTCAGAAGAAGCCAAATGCTGACTTTAAAGAAACTTGTGATTTTTAACCTAAAATAATCAGGTATTTGAATAACGTATTCTGGAAACATACTTTCTCAAGTCAAGTGAGGAAGGTGCTGCTTGGTGCAGCATGCATAATGGCGAAGAACCAAAGGAGATATCAGCAATGCAGTCTCAGAGCTTTAGCAAAATTAAGCATCATCTAACTGTGTTAAACACCCTGCAAAACAGTAGATTAGAAATAATGATAATTTTTATCAAAGCTCTCACTGGATTAAAAATAGTATTAACTCCTTAAGAGGAAGCACTGCTAATCAACTTGTACTTGAACAGGGATTCAAAAACAGTGGCAGATATTTAATCTTATTACACGCAGGAAATATGCTACTGCAAAAATCCAGGAGCATAAAGACAACAATTTGGTGTAGATGCCTCTGTTGGTTGCTTATCTTGAAGCGCATTTCATAACAATCAATTTCCGTGTTGTTCCTGAGTTTATGCAGAGGTGAGACTAAAAATCACTTTAAAAAATCAACCCCAAAATGCTGTCAATGGCACATGAGATCTGAGCCACCTTCAGAAAATAGTGGTTGTAAAAGTGTCCCATTGACATGTAAAATATTCCCTTTACTTGTGAGATTATTCAGTTAGCCCATTGACAATTGCTACTCTTTATGCATTTATTTCTCAAGCACTGTGCTAAAGCAGAACTGTGATTTAGCATGCTGCAATTAATTTGCATTATGGTTTTCATAGGAAGGAAAAAAAATTTGCCAGTTGTGTATTTACTGAGCCTGCTGAACAGTGTCTGGCTTAGTACATACAATTTTCTCTGCCTGTGGTGTTGTAGGAGAGTTTATCACTTGGGTTTGTCTTGCAGCATTGGTACCTCCCTCTCCCTCATGTTCTTTAGGATGGACTAACTTAATTTGTAGCTGTAGTCTAATGAGTGTGTGTTAGAGAATGTAACAGTTATGCCCTTTACCAGTCTTGGCAAATAGTTTATTACTTGTGCTTATGAAGTGAAATAAACTCTGCTAGTGTTTACTTGCATACATATATATTTATACGTATCTATCTGGTGTCTCTGTGTGTATGTATGTATGTGTATGTGCTGCAGCATTTAGAATTTTTTTTTCAGGAGCTAGAATTTCATGTATTTGTTCCCAGTTTGTGTAATCCAATAGCTCTTTCTTCTAATAAATCACGGACAAAATGCCGTGTGACAGGGGAGGGAACTGCTGCCTCTTTGGAGTGTGTAGTGCATGTGCCTGAATTCCTTCAGCGTCAGAGTAGCCCATATAGCCAAAGGCTTCACGTTGTCTCTGGTTCCCAGTTGAAGCAATTTCTTGCATTCCCCTTATTTTGAGCGTTGGGTGTTTGCACAAGATGAATGCTTTTTTTTCCCTGCCTGTGTTTATATCTATAAAGTGGGTGTAGGGAGAGCAAATGCCTGAAGTATCAGGAACTGAAACGGGATGTCTCAAGGCTGGCTTAAGGCCAAGGTGAAATACATCTCTCTCTCTGGCAGCAGGGGTGCTTGAAACAGCCCTGTGATACTGGATAACCTTTTTTTTTTTTTCTCATTGGTTAGTCCCATCCCTACCTCAGCTGACCTCTTTTGTTGGGCAGCGGGCACGTCCCCGCTCAGCCATCAGGGTCTCATGTGTCCCTCCTGGTGCGGGGTCAGGAGGTGCATGGAGTGAGCAGTGCTCCTGGTGTGTTTGATGTTATGTCTGTGATTCTCTTAGAAGGTGGCCCGTGTACCTGAGGAGGGGCCAGCCAACGCTTGGCCCAGAAGCCTTGTGCCAGCAAGGGGCAGGGCAAAGCCAGCTGTTGTCGCCCACCTTTGGTGTGCTGACTGGAAGTGGAGCCTGCTGCGTTTGCGATGCCTACCCTGCTGGGCATCCTGGAGGAGATGTGCCCCCGTGCCACTGTGCTGCCTGTCTGCCGCGTCCCTGTCGGGCACTGCCGAGTCCTGCCCAGCTCTGTGCCCGGCCGGCTCGGGTGTTTTGGTGTCAGTGACAGGCAGCAGCTGTCGGGGCATCTCACCCCTCCTCGGGATGAGTGTCCGCTCTGTTCGGTCGGGAATGCGTTTATGGCGTGTTTCGCTTTCCGTGCCAGAGACAATCAGTGAGGAATATGGTTCAGGGTGGTCTTTTCATAGGGGCCTTTCCAGGGAAATGCAACATATGGCTGCTGGCCCAGGGAAGCTGGGCAGCCCCTGTGGGCCCTGCGGCTGCACGGAGCTGTGACAGGCCCAGGAAGATACTTCCCTGACATTTTTGATGAGACAGAAAGCAGCAGCAAGGATTAGTGTCAATAAGTGACTGCAAACAGTTTTCAAGGTAGAGCTGAGTGTCTGGCTTGTGAGCTTGAAAGCTTTGAAAATGTTGCTGGAAGTTGATGCTTCCACTGCTGAATTTTTTTTTTCTTCCTATTTTTTTCTTTCCTTATATTCTACTTCTGTATATGGATGCTGGCAGGAAGCAAGATTCAAGTGAACAAAGAAGAGTGTCAGCACAAGACAAGTCTCCTAGAGAGAGCAAGGGTGCCTGGGAATGCAGCAGTGTTCTCCTCTGCAGCAATTCCAGAGGTTCCTGCAGCTGTCTGCTTCTGCACTCTGCTTGCAGGCAGGGACAATGGGCATCCAGCCCTTCATTACTATGGGAGTTTCACGTCTTGATTATAACAGACAAAACTGTTTAATTTGTGGTTTTATTGGTAAAAACAAAACAAACCAACCAACCAACCAAAAAACAAAACAAAACAAAACCAAAAAAAAAAAAAAAGGTGGGGCAATCAGGGTGTACTAGTAAGCTATTGCATTAAAATGCTGCTAACTTACTGATTTTAAATGAGTTTTTGAATACTTTGGAATAACTGCTGCAGGCTGTGCAACATAGTCATGCACGTGAGAGGACGAGTGAATGAGTGAACCTTAGTGAATATATTTGACCAAAAAATGTGAACATTTTTACTTACAGCAGTTTATTGCCTAGGGTGAAATCAATGGCATTTCATAAAATACCTGACTGAAATAATTAGTAGAGTAGTTAGAGGTTTCAGTGTTTTCAAAAATATTTCTCATTGTTTTGCCATAATGTCTATAGTACAATTCTACAATTATTGTATCATAGCAAAATATATATAATGGGCTAATTATGTAATTGTCTACTATTATAATATGCAAGAGGAATTGTTATTTAGGTTTTTTCAGCTCCTATTTTTAAAAAAAAAATTAGCTGTAGCATTTCTACCTTTATGGAATTCTGCAAAGATTGCCAATTTAAAGAAACTTATTTTTTTTCTCATAAAGTTTTGCAGACACAAGAAGTAAAAATAAAAGATTCCATGATTTCAGACACAGTATAAGTGGAATTTTTCTAAGAAGTAAAAACCTGCTTTCACAGGGGTCACAGAGAACCTAAAATTTGACGGAACAGAAACATTTTGGTTTGTTTAAAAAAAAAAAGAGTTTCACTTCTATTTAATTGACAAAAAACTCAGTAGAAAGAAAAGTGCTTAACCTGGGGTAGGATAATCAAAGCTGAGTGCTGGGAAGTTTAAGTGTGTACTTTGTAGGTCGTTTGTTTGTAGAAACAAGAACCTGTTGCTATAGCTGATGGAATTCAAAAGAATCTCAAACCTTGAAAAGTCCAACAAGAGTAAAAAATTGGTTGATTTCATGCATTTCCATGGTTTGATGTACAGCTCCTTTCTCAAGGCTACCCAGGTCAATTGTCTGGCAGCCTGATGGAAGGCGTGCTCAAGTCAACTGGAAGTAGGCTGTTAACTTTGAGTATGTTTTGGATCAGAGCTCTGGTGAATTCTTTTGTTCCTTGGAGGAGACACTTCAGCACTCTGTCAGAAGAATTAAAAAAAACCCAAAAAAACCAAAAAAACCCCAACAAAAACCACCCACAAAAAAAAGAAAAGAAAACAAAACAAAAAACACACAAAGAAAAGAATCTTTACAAGTTTATTTTTATTTAAGCAGTGAGGGACATTTGTAATTGGACATGGTTATCAAAATATGTAAAAATGGTGCCTAGAAATGTGTTCTTATCTCATGTAATTGCTCTGTAATTGCTGGGGAGGGGAATCAGATTAGGGAGGCTAAGTATTTCCAATGCTGTGAAGTCAATGTATTTTTGCAAATAGTGACTCTAAGTCTACATTCCTTCAAGTCAGTGGGAGTTTGGGTGTTTTGCGGAATTGGCGCTAGTATTTGCAAGTTCTCAGCTTTATGTAAGCAAGTTTGTGGGTTTTTTTCTAAAGGAATGATCAAAAATTTTAATCAAAGGATTCATTGATGTTTAAAATATTTTTTGAAGTAGGAAGTGTTAATCTTGAAGATATAATTTGCTTTTTCTTGACTTCTCTTCCTCTCCTACTCTTTATTAACTCATGTAAAACTAAAATACAGAAACACTTCTATTACATTAAAATGTTGAGAAGTTACTGATTCTAAATGAGTTTTTGAATACTTTGGAATAACTGCTGCAGGCTGTGCAACATAGTCATGCACGTGAGAGAATGAATGAGGGAGAGAACCTCAGTGAATATATTTAACCAAAAATTAAGCTTAAGAATCAGTAAATTAGTGTAAAATTAGTAAATTAGGGAATGATTTTCATGCATACAGATTTTTATATTTTGCTTTGGGGTTTTTTTTTGTTCCTTGTTGTTATGGAACTGACCAGAACTTGCTGCATTTTGTACCTGAAGTTAAACTATTTGTGTGGCACATTAGGAAAGTATTGAGTAGCTTTAGTGATTAGGTTTTTTTCTGTCAATTGCTCCCTTAAACTAAAATTTTGTGTATGTAAAGTTACTGTTTTCATGTCAATAACTTAATTTGGGAGAATAAATCATTTTTTGGTGCCAGTAACTTTTCTGAAGTCTTCCAGAGGTAAAAATAGCAGGCAAACACATCAAAACTTGTGCTGTAGGTTACAGTCTAGATGAAGATTAGAAAGGTAAAACTAGCCTTCTATGGAAGTTGTGCTTCACAACCGTTATGGAACTTCTGAAAAACATGCCACTTCCAGCAAAAAATAGTTTCCTTGAATTTGGTAGAAGAGCAAGTATTGCTGCTGCTGTGAAAGCTGGTTCCATTTTGTTCCCATGCTAAAAAGATTTGCACTTTGCTTGGCTCTGTACCTGGTGCTTCTCAGTCCCCTCGCTGCTGGGTGGCTGCGGCGGTTCTAATGGATATGGTAGGTACCATGTTTGTGAAATCCTGATGTCCTGAGTCCTGCAGTCTGCTCTAAACGAGCCTTTTTGAGCAAGGGGAATTCCTGCCAAGCCTGTGAATGCAGAAATGGAAACTCGGAGAAGGGGTTTTCCTAAAACCACCCAGGGGTGACCTGCAGGATGGGGACAGAGGCTGCACCATCGTCCTGTGTACACCGACGCCTGGCCTCGTGCTGTGCCCATCAGCATCACTCGTGGCCAGTGGGTACCTGCCTGCTGAGCCTCACACCCCACCCAGGAATGGGATGGGTGCCGCAGCATCCCACTCTGGTCTGTGCCTGTCCCAGGAGGTCAGCCAGGTCTCTTGGAGGCAAAGGTCATCTGTTCAGAAATCCTGTTTGGGGTAAAAATGGTGCTCAGGCTTCTTTATCCCTGTTAGGGATTGTTTGTTCTGAAGTATTTCTGTATTTTTGTTGTCCACTTGGGCGGTCTGGGAAGGAATTGGCCACAAAATGTGCAGAATTTATGCTCTGTATCGAAGCAATTTTTGCTGTTGGCGTCCTCGATTTTTTTTGTGTGAAAAGGAAGAGTACTTATCCTGGACTTACCAAACATCAAATACTTGTTACAGCAAGATGCATGTCAGTGATTTTCGTATCTTTGCAACCTTTAGTGGTATCTTTCAGAATTGAGATCTAATGTGAGACGTTTAGTAAGATGCAAAGGTCATTTCAACAGCACTGTTGCTGACTTGCAGTACTTTGGGCAATTTTATGTTCTTAGCTGGGGAGGTGGGGTGGGGGTGGTGATGGGGAAGACTGTCAGGAACTTGAAAATCACTATTTCCAGCCTTTCTAGGACTGGAAGCAAAAGCTGTTTTATGAAAGCTAAAATCCCTCCATTCTTTTGTGTTTAAGCTGAAAATTCATTTCTAGACTAGAGAGACTTGAAGATAGCAAAGTTTAAAGATTGAATAGTATTAAATTGAGAGGTAAAAAAAAAATTAATTTTTGCAAGTCTGGCAGAGAAGTCAGAAAATCAGATAAAAATGCTGCAGTTTGGAGAAAAGAAAGTAACCCTTTTCTGAAAGCAGGATTTTTTTATTTTTTTATTTTTAATGTCACAAAACTTATAGGATATTTAGAGTGTCTCCAGGCATAATATGGACTGGGTAGGAATGGAATAGTCGGAAATTCACCAGAAGTTTCAAGGCTACATAATAAAACAAAGGCAGGTCACATGGATGTTCATTTCTTGTAGGTGGAATGAGTGTTCCTTTTATTTTTGTTTTAATAGTGGAAGGAGCATTCAGGCTGTACTTATTTATAATCATTGATCCTTAACGCTTATCCATATTCTCTGTATTTACACATGCAGTCTCCCTCATAATGCAGCATAGCTATTTTCTTTGTCCTTTAATGACTTGTTTCCTCTTCAGTCATGCTTTCATTCACTTCCTTTTGGCTCTTTCTATTAACTCTAGCCTATTCTAATTCCCTGTTGTTGCTGCTTTTAACCCGGTCTTTCCTTTTCTCCCCAGCCCTTAATTCCCCCCACCTTTCTGTTCCTCCTTCCTCCTGCCTCCTCCTGCCTTTGGCTTGGTTGGTTTCGAGTGACCAAAATGTGGGAATATTGCATGACGCATGTGGAATAGAGCAGTGCACTGAGAAAGTTGTCCTCAGAAGTCAGTACTCCTTCCAGATTTCCCCACTGCTGGCAAAGAGCTACCTTTATTATAGACAAGGAAACCTTAGGAATAAACCCTGATAAGACAGAGTTCCCTGTGGCACAGTCCTGTTGAAGCCCTTCTGTAGAAACGGATACTGGCATCTCTACAGCTGTAGAAGGCATGAAGCCATAATGTGCACTCGTGCCATGAGGAAATAGAAATATGAACCAAACTGCTTAACCCAGCACCTTACACTTCTGCTGGAGTAACTTGATTTAGTAAGTTAAAATGTCAGTGCTGTGGCTGTGACACTGCTGTTTCCTTTCTCTGCTTTCTTGATGATGATACTACGGGGTTTTTTAAAAAATCCACCAAAAGAGGGGAAGAACATGGAAAAAAAACCCATGCTCTTAATTGCACAGAGTTTTTAATATTCCTGGGATCTGTTTTGAAGGGTACATTTGACAGAGAGAAACCCAGCAGCCCCACACTGAATCCTTTGTCCTTCCTGCGGGGTGAAACAGTAGATAGCTTACTGTAAGTGTGGCTGCCTGCCAACCCGTGGCGCAGATTCTTTTTTTAATACTGTAAACTGGCAAGAAATCAAGAATTGCCGTTCTTCCTTTTATTTACTTTCCCTTCTGTATTAAAGAGCTCAGTAAATAAGAGAAAGTTAAATGTTGAGTGGAGGTTTCATACTGATTAATCATTAAATAGCAAAGAGTTATCGGTTCGGTGGGAGTGGGTTTGCCCCCTTTTTTTCCATTTCTTTTTAGTTGAAACTGGAAATATCAGTTGCTTCATCTGGAATAGATTATTGCAGGGAAAAGTCTGTGCAGAGTTTGAAATGAGGACAGAGCAGAATGCATCCATCATGCATAGTTTAAAATAATCTTCAAGACTGCTTCTGATTTGATCCTTAGATGTACTTCCTCACAATTTTCTTCAAAATTTCTGCTAATAATGAGTACTCTGTCTCTAGAAAGGGCTTTTTTGTAAAGTGTACCCCCACTGCTTGTAAGTATTTTCTTATTTGAACAACTAAGCTTCCTGAAATAGCTGCTGAGTTTTTTGTTTTGCTGTTATATTTAAAAGTGGTAGAGGGGTGTGGAGTTCCTTCTGCTGCTTCTCAAATCCAAGGCATGCCTTGCAAGCTACTTTGCTTTCACAGTAGGAAGGGAATCGGCGTTGCTGCTTTCCTGATGATTGTATTGCTAAATTATTGGCAAAATTGTCCCCGAGGAAAAGTGATCTTGATACTGATAGTGTGCACGTTAGAATGATTTATCTTGAGAGAAATTTATTTCTATGTGAATGATACAGGAGGTCAAATTAAATTTAAAGATTACTGTTGCTGTTAAGTTCAGTCCTAATGTGAAAAATTAGCCCATAACAGATTGTTTTAAATCCCAAAGCTTATTGTGGTTCATTCAGAGGTCAGTCTTGCTTAAAACATATTAAACATTTAGTAATATCAATGTGTATCTGTTGCTGATTTGATGAACCTACCATATAGGTCATGAATGTAGAGCTCTATTAAAGGCATTATCGAAAGAAAGCATGGAGCCATGTTTTGTTTCTTTTATATTTCATGGCTAATTGGAAGTTCAGGTTTCTAGAAATGCTAAGGAATATTTTTCCTTTAAAAGCAGTGGACTGTGACTGAAAAAATCTGGACCTGATCTGCCAGATTTCTGGAAATAACTTAATCAAATCCTGGGTTGCTTGGGAGGTTTTGGTTGGTTGGTTGATAGGTTGTTCTTTTTTGTTGTTTTGTTTTGTTTTCCCCCCCTACTGCGTTCTTCATCGGTAAAATGGAGATAATCCTGTTCCCTTACCAGACAGCAGCATGTTATAGATAAATTAATGAATGTTTGTGGGACAAAGCAGTAGTACTTAATGGATTCAGCATAAGTATCCACATTAATGATTCATGCTAAAGAATAATTGAAAAACTGCATTAACTCGAAATTTGGGAGTATGCCCTCCCAGAAGCAGAGGCTTAGTTTCCAATCTGCAATGCCCAAATGAGGGACACAAGAAATATTTATGCAGGAAATTTAGTAGTTTACAAGTTTCCTTCCTTTGGTTCCTTCCTTCCTTTCGTTAGAGATTTTTTTTTTTTCAGACTCTGCTGGCAAGTTAGGATTTATGAAGTAAAATATTTTCAAATATAAAAGGAATAGGCATATTTTTCTGTGGACATTTGTGTAGGTGCCTTGGCACAAACATCGATGAGTAAATAAACTGTTTCAAGATAATTAAATTGAGAGATGTTCTGATAAATTTGAGAGATGATCCAAGAAAATGAGGGCAACTTTTCTAAGCGTTTATTAAAAAGACTCCAACCCCTCCTGGCAGAAGCACAGATCAGAAAATATCCCGTCTAGGTTATAGCCCTCAGAAATCTTTCCCCCGTTCTCCCTTTTCTTCTGAAACTGTATCTTGAGCTGATTCAAGATATGCAGGGAGGTTTTCTTGCAAAATGACAGGTAGAACTATCAGAAACTTGTTACTATTTTAGGGGTGTTGGATAAGATGCATAATTATCTCAGATACAGTTTCGGTTTTGCTGCCTTTTCAGTGTAGCATGCCACAGGAAAAGCACAAATTCAGTTGTCAAGGATCCCCGACATTCAAAGGAGAAATAAGTAGGTAACAACTCTGTTCTCACTTATGTTTTGCGGTCTTTGTTTTTTATAAATGTCATTGTTTATTTTAAGTGAAGTGGCATTAGTTTCATCCCTTTCTTATTATCCACATTGAGGGAAATAAAGAAATATCTGAACAGAGTTTGAGTTATAATGTGGCTGTGTTACTTGAGACGAGTCTACTACATGTTTCTCCTTTGATACTGTGAATAGATCATCTTCAGTAACTAGCAGATTTCTGTATATATTTTTAAAATTCAGGAATAAGTGTTTGATACAAATATTACAGTAACTTCATTTAATGAAGAACCATGCATTGCAGCAGCGTTTCAGAATGACTCTTACCCTGTTCAGATAGTTCTGTGGATCTCAAAAGACTTGACTTTTGTGCTCCTTTAGCTATATATTTGGGTGAAACAGAAAATGGTTTTTATCACTTGCTTCCTACTGACATACTCAGTTCTTTCAGTAGCAGTTTTCCTTGGCTGTTGCAGCGTGTGCCAGGAGATTGCAGATCCTGTATCTGTACATAGACCTGATACCTCAGAAACCATGTTTTATCCGATATGCCTGTAAGGCAATTACCATGAGTCAGATGAACCCTCCACCCCAGGTTCCTTGTTATGGGTCAGGCCAGAGCAAGACCTTTTCTGGTGAGGGAGCCAGTCTGTGAATTAATGTCAGTGAGAATTACGGGTAAAATCCCCAGCCATGGCTAATGTCCAAAATCGGTAGCAAGACTGGTAATTTAAATGTCTGCCCCTCCTGGACAAAAATAAGCTGCTTGCTTCTCGCTCCTTCTCTCATCCTAACAAGGCCATGTCAGATAAGTCCAAGTGAAGCCAAGAAAATAAGTTGCAGGAGGAGGAAAAGGCTCTTCCTCCTTGCCTTCAGTAACTTCATGTTTGTCCACGTTTTCTCCCCAGCTCCTTAAATCGGAGGAAGGCTGTCCCACTGATCGTCTCTCTCAGCAGGTCACGGCGTAAGCTGCTCTCTGTTTTATCCCTCCGCCGAGGCTGTGTACCACTCACTGCATTCACTCTTTCCCTTCCTTTGCCAGGTCACGTTTGATTTTTCTCCTCTTGAACAGGGCTCAGACCAACCGCAGTCCTAGCCAGCTCCTCACTGCAGAACTGGGGGGATGCTGGGCAGAGTGACACTTGCAGCCCCGGGTCCTCCTTCGCCTCCTCAGCCACCTCCTCTGTTGCACCTGCGGCAGTATCGGCCACAGAGGGATTTTCTTTATTGCATTAAGCTTGCGAGAGAAGATTTAGTAGGTGTGTCGCAGTGCCATTAGCCTCCTGTGACCCGGTGTCTCAGCAAATCCTTTTGTGGCTGTGAAGAATTTTAGTTTGAGCAAATTCACCTCTGAAGAATTAGAGCCATTTTGAGGGGCACTGCTTTCTCTGCCCACAGTGCCATCTTCTTAATTCTGGCTGGACCTCCTGCTGGCATTTGAATCATTATGCCGGTCTTGAGTAACGTTCCATCTGGCAGTGGGAAATCCAAAATACAAGCTAGTGAGTTTCTTTCCTTATGTCATAGTCTTGTGAAATATTTTCTAGCAAACTTTTGCACAGAAACAGAAGTTTTATGCTTGTGGCAGTAATGTTCATAAAATGTGTTTTGGTAGTAGTTAGTGCTAAGTAACATTTCAACTTTTGGAGGGCAACCGCAAAATGTATTAAAAGAAAAATAAATGTTGGCAGACACATAGGCAAAGGAACTCTGTCAAAGTTTGTTGATGTTTGTCTACAGCACAGACCAGTTAACAAGTTCCTTCCCTACATGAATGAGCAGCATCTTGTTACAACACCTCAAGATTTTTAAATAACTTAAAGGCTCTTTTCTTTGATGTGAAGTTCACTTTGCAACACCTTGGTGCCAGGGATGTTAGTTAATTATTATCTTTATTGCAGGTGTGGCCTGATTTAAATATCAGCATTAAATATCTCATCTGTAGCACACTGATGCTGCCTGAGCACGTGTACCTGTCGTACGTGAGCCATCCTCAGATGGGGCATGCTCAAAATGAAGAACAGAAAATGTTTTACCATCCTTCAGATCCTAAATGGAGCTCAGCTGAAATGTAATTGGAAAAGATGGATGAGTCTGGGTCTAGCTTGGGAAGAAAGTAAACAAAGTGGGATTTGTAGGTGGGATGCAGGTGGGATTTGTCTGCACAAATACAAAAATAAGACCTGCTGGTTTAGACCAACAGATTGCCTCTTGCCAAATTTGGTGTGAAAGTCCCTGTTTCAGGGACCCAGACTCCAGGGTCTTTTTTTTCTGGGAATTTTCAATCATAGAGTCATAGAATGGTTTGGGTTGGAAGCCGCATCAGAGAACATCTGGTTCCAACCCCCCTGCCATGAGCAGAACACCTTCCACTAAACCTGGTTGCTCAAAGCCCCATCCAACCTAGCCTCAAACACTTCAGGGATATGCCACCCATAACTTCTCTGAGCAGCCTGTTCCAGTGCCTCACCACCCTCACTGTAAAGACTTTTTCCCCTAATGTGTCATTATGCCTGAAGTATTGAATTCTACACAAATATGCAGGAGAGCTTTCCAGTTTCTTTGGAATTATCATCAGAGGAAAGGATATCAAGTGTCCCTGATGGATACCTCACAGTAAGACCTGCTGCCCAGTATTGGGGTCTGGGGTCCAGTCACTCCCTTTGCTTTAAGGTGTTTGTTCATACATTTTTTCACAGGTGAGCATCCAGAGTCAATCCCAAAGCAAGTGTACTTGACTGAAAATAATTCATTTTGATCCCATAAATCTTTATTTAGTCAGAGGCAGAGGCTTGCTGTGGCCATGTGATCAGGAAAGTGGCTCACAAGTTCCAGCTCCTATTGCAAGGACCTTTCATAGACTTGACATGCATTAGCTGTTGGATAAAATGTGGACCCTAAGAGAAAGGATGTACTGCTAAGATAACCTTTAATTGCCAGATATGGGAAGAATTTAAGACCTGTTCCCAGCATTTTTTTTTTCTTGTAGCAAATGTAAAAAGCTTTCCACTTAGCTTGATAATTTTGGAGGATGTTACTCTGAAGTTTTTGTTCTCCTTATACATTGTTTAGGAAGAATGAACACATATCTTTTGGCTATGGATGCTTGTTGGTGGAATTTAATGCTGTTTAATTGAAATAATCCAAGGGTCAAATAGTCTTGTGAATTGTTAGGCATGGTTTCATCCTCAGTACAGTGACTGTGGTCCCTGGGGTTGTTACAGTTCTTTTACCATCTGGCACTGTGACAAGAATACCCTGTCTTATGTTGCTCTACATGATGAAAAAATAGATAAATAAATAGGTTTTATGAGTTTTCTTTATGAGGTTTTTCCGCAGGGCAATTGATTTTATTTTAGCCTGTGCAAGGCAGACCAAGATAAGAAAAAAAACAAACACTGTATTTTTCTCTTTTACTTTCCCAGATCCGGTGTAAATGAAACAAGACTGATACGTACTTACAGATTTCTAAAATGCTGTACAGTTTTTCCTTGACTTTCTGAAGAGAAGATTCTGATCTCGTATTGTTAGTTCTGCAGAAGAATTTTTATTTTTTTTTTTAATAATTTTGAATGACCTTGGGCCCTCTTACACAGAACTCTATAATTCTTCATGACAAGCACCTTGCACAAGGCTTTCTGGGCTGGGAACATTTCTTTTAACTTAGGTTGCAGATAAAGCAAAGGTGCGGCTTAGTCATGTTAATCTGTTGGAAGTTTCTTCAGTGACTTTTCCCATCAATAATGTATTTTGTGTCAAGGTCAAAAGTATCACTGTTCTTTGAAAATGAACATATAACCTTTTTTTTAAGGAAGTAGTAGTCTCTTTGAAAGAGGCTTATTTAAAAGATTAAACCGCTAGAATCTGGAATTCTGGGTAAATCAAAAGGCTTTTTATAAATGTGAAGTTGTTCCATTTAATACTCAGCCTTTCACTTTGCATGATTAGGCAAATGCAAAATTAAGGAACAGAAGTCAGGATCAGATGCATTTTGATGATTTGTTTGTTTTTTAAGTGTAATGTTCTTTCTAGGAGAATATGCTTCAGGTAAATATCAGATCTGTCTGTAAACTGCAAAATCAACTTTTCATCTTACTTAAAAGATGCCTTTGTATTAAAGGCAATATAATATCAGTAAAACAGTGTTTGCCATGAAGAGAAATGCAATGTCATGCTATATTTAACTGCTTTGGAAGAGTCAAGCTGCTGTGATGAGAAAATTTCAATGAAGTTTCTAACATGAAAATATATTTTGCAAGTCTTTAACCTTCTTTGACATCTATCACTTGGAATTATATACTGGTTGTCTTCTTGGAAGGAGCCATGGAAGTCTTTAATAATTTTCAGAATATGAATAGAATGATAGGTTTCTAGTTGTAAGAAATCAGTGCAGAGAGAGTTAAAAGCTGGTCATCACAGATCAGCGTATATTTGTGAGGTGGAAAGCAGCTGTTTGTTGCATGAAAGATATTAAGGCTTAAAAACTCCTTAGAAATGTGCAGGTGACAGTCTCCTCATGCTGATAGCTTTGTGCTTAAAGACCTAATTCTGTAGTTGTACCCAGAGAGCACTAAGCACAGTGGGTTGTAACTGAGAAGTTGCTTCAGGACTGATCCTCTAGCAAGACCCGGTTTGGCCCTGGTCACTCTTTGGGGCATGACACTTTCTGAAGGGCACGTGCTGGATGCTGGAGGCAGTCACTACTGCAAGGAGAGTGGTCAGACTCGCAGAGGAGGTGGGTGTCTGGCTGGGCACAGGTGTATCTGCGTTTTGGTGTGGGTAGGAGTGGGTAGGAAGCAAGTCCGCTCATTGTCCCTGCTTCCTGCCAACGTGCACGTGTTGCCGAGCGGGCTCGGAGCGCGCAGGCGAGTTTCGTTTTGGGTGCCGCCAAAGCAGAAGATGCTTTCAACTCCAACCTATTTAGTCAACGAGACCAGTCCGGTTCTAGCTGAAAGTGAAACCATCTGACTGAGATGTGGACACTGGGTCTTCATTGTCCTATTTGTCCTCAATATCAGCTCCCATGGCGCTGTGCCACTGGCTGTTGTCATAGCCTATCCTGTCTCAGCCAGGGACTGGCAGCAGGTGCCTAGGGAAGACAGTAAAAGGCAAGCACGTAATAGTGCTGTCCCAGTATATTTTCCCAGCTTTCAGCAGTCTGCATCTCATAAACTTCCTGAAGCAGATAGTATCTTTGGTTTAATAGCCCTTGATAGATTTTTCTTCCATTAGTTTGTCTTATTGTTTTTAAAACCATGTGCATTTTTATCATCCACAATATCCTGTGCAGTGAGTCCTAAGGTAGAACAATGTACGTAGTAAGAAGTACCTTCTTTTGTTTTGAATTTACTACCTGATAATTTCATTTGATGCTCCTTTATTCTTATCTCGTAAGAGACAAATGATTCCTTAGCCACTGCCTTTATGGTGCTCCATTTATCACAGATCTCTTTGATACCACCTTGATTGTTTGTCTTTCAGACTGGAAAATCCATGTTTAGTTCCTTGATCAGAATCTGTTTCATACCTTTGATCATCCTTGTTCTTCCCTCTGCCTTTTCTTGTTCAGTTAGGTCTTTCTGAGACTGGAGGACTGTGTGCAAGCTAGAGAACGTTCAGTGTGTGGCATCTGTCATTTAAGTGACCTTAAGGGTGTATTCTGTGGTGGTCTTATATTCCTCATAATTTTTAACAATATTTGACATAATTTCTTTTTTATGCTGCTGAAGCTAAACCATCACTTTCTTACATGGGTTCCCAGTGAAGGCAAGATCTTTCCCTGTATTGGTAACAGCTCGCTCAGAGCCCGTATTGTATACATAGGGTTGGAGTTGTTTTCCTCCCCACCCATCCTCACCACCACTCCCAACAATTCTTTATACCTGCCAGCACTGAGTTTTATCTTCCATTTTACAATTCAGTCCTTCACTATGTGAGGTCATTTGCAGTTTTCTCAGTAAGCCTCCATTTGTATTGTTATGAGTGACTTGGTATAGGGTACACTTTCTGCGCACCATTCTTCCCTCTTTTCCAAGCCATTTATTCAGCTGTGTCCTACAAAACTCCTATGGAACACTGGCAGTGACCTATTTTCATAGAGAAACTGAATGTTTAATAGCAGGGTTTTTTTTATTTCTCATCTTTTAACTAGTTATTTATTTGCTTGGAGATCAAACAAGTGGATTGATCAGATCATGTTTGTCCTCGCATACATTGATTTTCTAGCAATGCTAATGGATTTGTAAGGCAGTTGTTCAAATGCCATGTGGACTCTTCCCCAGCATGTAGTATCTGGATCTCTGTTCTTTGTAACAATTCCTATCAATTTGCTCAACGTGTACGTCAGATTAATTGTTTTGTAGTTTTCCGGATCCTCCTGAGAGCCCTATGAGGACATTGGCAATGTGTGTGCTATCTCACACTTCTCTGGTACAGAGATGGGTTTAAATAAGATACACATCAGCAATAACAGCTCAGCTGTGTGTACGTGAGCTCCTGCAAAAGTTGAGGGAACACCATCTCACGTTTCTGGTCTGTTATCCTTCATTTTGCCCATATTCCTCTGCTGACCTTTATCACTGACACTTAAATTTCAGGCTGATTCTCAACCCATAGACAAAAAAAAAATACTGTGGTCATCCTGTCTAACCTCCTCCATAGCAAGCACAGAGCAAAACAATCGTTTTGTTGGTTTTTGAGGGAGTTTGGTATAGTTCTCTTTCTGCTTCAGCCTTTTTAGCTCTGTGTGAATTCATAGGTAGATCCATGCTAAAGTTTCTTTTCAGACAGAGATATATTAGATTATCCAGAGACAAAATGGATAGACTTTGCTCCTTTCAGACAGTCCATCAACTTTCTGTTCCCTTTAACCCCAACAGGAAGGGCCTAGAGCCAAATTCAAGCTGAAATCCGTGAGTGAACCTCCTTTGATAATGCACTGCTGAGGTGGAGTGACTTGTAAAACTTCTGAGTTTTGTGAGCTCTTTTAATTGTTCACTGCTGTTTCTGTTGAGTGGGGGTTTTTTATTTTTCTTTGCGTGGTTGTCTTTGGTTGGGATTTTGGGGTAGTTTGGGGTTTTTTTGTTTGTTTCTTTTTTTTCTTCTTTTGTTTTTTGTTTTGTGTTAATTCTCTTTAATATTTCCTCTAAAGACAACAAGAAAACTAAACATGGCAGTTATCTTAGTGCAACACTACAATTTCATAATTGAAGACACAATGGCAGGAAATGCAGAAGTTTAGGTTTCAGTAGCAATATTAGCTACATATGGACTGTTTTCACTTCCTGCCTTTCATAATCAATTCTTATTTACGTACTTTGTGACCTACATTAAGAGCTGAGAGTCTGGCAGCATGTGATGATTTTTATCCTAACGGTGTTCCTGGGAAGTGTATGAGTGGAAAATCGGTTTTTTGTTAAAGAATTCAAGTGCAAGAATTTTTAAATGGTTTAATGATTTGCTGTGTTTTGTGTGCAAAGCTTATGGAACTTGAAAGAGAATGCAGACTTCTGAGTCCTACCCCAAGGTTAACATGCTTGCTTTTATTTCCAATAATATTAGTAACTTTGCTGAAATTCTCAGTAGGAAACATCCCTGTAAGCAAAGGAGAGCAAAGAGGAGAATAAAGGTGTTTGGATTATGAATGACTCTCCAAGAAGGAGACCTAAAGGTTGAAGAAAGGGTGAATATTTTGAATTTCCTGGCAGGTGAGGGCGTGTCTTCAGAGAGGTACCTGTACCTGTAGGGAGACAACAGGTGACTTACAGTGGTGACTGTGTGGAGCTTTGTTTTTCAAGGGCACTGGGTAAAAAGATGCTGCCATGTTAGGCACAAAGTCATTTCAAACCATGCTAATAAGTTAGAAATCATACGCTGCCGGAGAGCGGTATGGGAAACCCTTTAATGTACCCTGTATGTTAAAGCAGTAGGCATGAACAAACAGGGAAGGCAAATACATGGGTTTGAAGCACATTTTTGGGTTTCTTTCCAGTTAGCTTATGTAGAGGAAGCCTATTGGAAATCTTCATGATGGGAATTTGAGTTGTATTGTATTTCTCTCCACTAACAGAGGTGACAGGGCACAGTAACCTGACAAGAGAGAGATTTGTGACAAACCTCGTGTTGAGGAGCAAAGCAGACGATTAGGTGAAGGCTGGCTTTGAGGCTAAAATCCTCAATGTTCAGGGACTGTGCAAGAACTAGAGTTAACTTCACCAAAAACCACTAGAATTTTTTTGGGACTGGACATATTTGAGAAACTGAAGTTACAGGTTGCAGACCGGGGACCTTGGTGGGTACTTGTGAGGAGAGTATTTGTGCAATGGGCAAGAAAGTGCTCATCAGCCTAGAGAAGAGAAGTGCTGGTCCTTCAGGAGGTGTCTGCAGATGTGCACAGCTATTTGAAGTCTTAGAAATCAACTGACCGTTTTAATTTCTCTTTTTTTAGTTAATAGGTATTTATAATTTCTGCACTGTGTCAGTGTTGATAGTTAATTACTTGCACATTTCATTATGAAAGCAAAATGAGGCTGTGCCTGGTCCCTGGCGTGGTCTGGTTGGTGTTGGCCATCATACTGTGCATAAGCCAATACTGCTCTTCTGCCTTAATATATTGTGAGTACTGCATATGGTTTATCTTGGCTGAGATATTTGGATCACTGTGGGATTTTAATTTTTTTTTTATAGTTGTCCCACGGTTGTAACTCACTAGTGAGTATCTGGTCTGTACAGCTATTCTTTTTCTGTCTTCTGCCATTTTCAAGTAACCTGAAGTGTGACTCCTTTATATGAATGGTGTATATTTCCAGTTGTGATGTAATGGTTTGGCTAGTAGCTAAGACAGTGAGCTGAAGGACCCGAGTTGATGATCTCATCTTTCAGCCCACCAGCTTTCCTGAAATTTTTTTGCTAATCACTGCTCATGTGTAAGTACTCACTTGCCTGGAATATTTCTTGGTACTTCAAAGTTTTTCATATCAAGCATAGGGTAAATTTAATAATGAATCAAGTGGGACTTTCTACCATTTGAAAGAATTTTCTTGTACCTTTTTAAGATAGATGAATTTACTGATTTTTGCTGTGCTAATACCTTCCTTCTTCATAGCTTTAGAGAATTTTTGAGCAGTGAAGATCAGGCATGGTGTTTGATGGGAAAGAATAAAAGTTTGTTTCTGAGGAGAGTTTACATCTGATTATTCAGAGCCTCTCAGGGTACTAAGACTGCTGTATGGCATGTTTCATAAAAGTAATATTTTAGTAAAAGAGGGTCTCAGATGACATTGGTTTTCAACATTGTTGAGAAACAGTGATGTTCCTCTTTGGGTGAGAGCCACAGCACAGATTTGTGGAATGAATGTTTATAAACTCAGAATTTTTGAGTACTTGTGGGGGAGTTTTTGTTCATGTTTCTTTTTCTAAAGTTGACTGAGTCAAATGGGTTTAACTCCGCATGTAATATGTAGATGCTTTGGTAGGTATATTAAAGGTCTACATTCATGCCACGGGGGGATTTTTGGACTAAACTATCCAAGGTGGCAGTGCAGCTGCTGTGGTCTCTGTCTGTAATCCATGAAAGCTGGGAGGTCCTGCCAGAGGGTAATTTGCAGGTGCCGTTGTTTCGGTTCTCAGTGCACAGATAATGAAGAGAGCAAATCCTTCCCTTCTTTTTAAATTCTGAAGTACTGTCATCTTTTCTGTAGTGGGGTTTGGCTTCCTACCTCCAGAGAGGTTTGCTCAGTCACAGCCTAGTCTGTGTAGGATGCTGTTCTCATACTGTTGTTTTTTCATGTTAGATCTTAGATAATGTGACTGTCAGGTTGGCATCACGCTCTGTTTTGTATCTACAACCAGCAGAGCTTCATTTTTGCATCTCTGTCATGTACTAATGAACTGAGCCTTGAATTTGCTGTTGCTCCTTGAAAAATAAGTGCCAAATTTGTTTCCACACAAAGCTCCTTCACTCAAGATGTGAAGTAGACTCAGATGTGCTAGGATATACACCTTGTAAAGTTTGTGTTTCCCCGTTTTGTGGATACTGATGGAAAAATTTGATTGCAAATCACTTTCTCACTGTGCAGACTTCCTCTATGCAGAGGCTTGTAAGAGCAATAGGATGGCTTTTTATCACCAGTAATTATCCTCAGTAGCATATGGCACTTGGAAACTTTAAACACTAATAAAATACAAACTTGAGAAAGATGCCAATATAAAGAGGGATGTTAACTTCCAAATAATTTTGCCCTTACGTTGGTTCAGAAATTACAATATTCAGGAACAGTGTTTGTACTCTACAAACCTGCCCATGGGATATTTGTAATGTGACTGGACTTCTGTAATTTTGCTGCTCTTTCTAAAATTGAACACTGAAAACACACTAAAGGAGTCTGCAAATAGCCTTGCTGTTATCAAGCGATAAGTCTGGTGGCAGTCTCTGATGCTTTTAGAAGTAGCTGTGGAGGGGATGACGTGGCTTAAGGTCAGCATTTCGGGTAAGTGTTGTTAAAAGCGCTGGGCTACAGAACATAGGAAGGTTTTTTTGAGAGTGGGGTAGTTAGTGCATTCCAAGGGCTATGTCCTCAGTGCTGCAATACTTCATTGGAAAACAAGTGCAGATCTCTTTGGATGTAGCAGATTGCCCCTTTTTAGCGCCTTACACGTGTATCACTTTTGTTTATGTTATTTAGCTAAACTAGCAGGTGAGTTTAGCCTGGCCTTTTTAGGCACCCACCACTTAGACACACTTCCACTTGAGTGAGAGGTGCAAGGATGCTCTCCTTATGCTGCCTGTGCTAGTTATGATAGCAAGCAGTCTCAGTACCCCAGCTTCTGACTGATTAAGTTTCTGTAATTATTTTCCCTTTTATGAAAATGAAACAGTATGAGCGGCCTGGTCTCTTGGAATACAGTCAGTGCACTGGGCACAGGAACCAGCCATAAGGCAATTATTCACCTGTTGGATGAAGAACTGTGGTTTTTCTTCCTAGATTTCTATACCAGGGTAGGGGACTGATTATGGCATAATGGAAGTGCAGAAGTTTGCCTCTTGGCTTGTAAATCATGAGGGTTTAATGTAGCCTTTTGATGGGCAGAGGAACAGAAAGCTTTATAATTTTGACAATGGTTTTTTATCATTCTTTTTAAAAGGGATGACAGGACAGGGTTACCTCTAGGAGGAGAGAGCTGAACTTGGTTATTTGAAAGGTCCCTCCCAGTCTTACATTTATGTTTCTGGCTCAAGGAGAAAGATGACCTACCTGCATGAAGGAGGTTCCTGTTGTCAGCAGAGTCATATACCTGCGGGGAGCCTGTGAGAGGGGGGCTTTCCTTTGCAGAGGAAAAGGGAAGTTTGTCCAAAATTCCGCATATGCTCCATATTAATGTACACTTGATATAAGTAAAATAATTTTCACGATTTGATGGGGAAAATTACTTTTCCAAATATTTATAGAGGCCATTTTCTGTTTAAATAACCTGCCTTATATCAGTTTGTAGCTCACAGACAAGATAAATACTCGGTTGAGAAAGACTTGCCAATGCAGCAAAGGGAGCACTGAAGTGCTAAAAGAAATCTGAACGAGGTCACAGCCAGTAGAAATAAAGCTTAACTGCACCTTGCTTTGCATAATTAAGAGTTTGAGACTTTTGCAATACATTACTCTCTCTTATTTATTTTCCAAAGATTTGTGTTTGGTCCTGGATTTTATTCTTTTATAGCTCAGTGAAAGATGTAGTGAACTTTGAAAGTTCACAAGAAGTTAGTGTTGTTAGGTTTGCTGTGCTTCATTGAGATGTAAATCCCAATGGGAAAAATGGTATTTCCACTATAATAGTAATGTTCCCCACAAATGGAAGTTGTTACTGACCTTAAGAGGCTTTGGTTTTATTCATCAGGTTTTTATTCTTCATGGATTCACTTTTAATTTCATTTACAGGGATCAATTAAAAGCTAAATTTTGCCTTGAAATAAGAAAAATAAAAATATTTTGAGTTCTCTGTCACTTTGTATTTTATATATCCTTATATATTCACAAATATTTTATAGTCATTTTAATAATTTCTGCAATAAAACGTATAGACACATTTCAAATTATGGAAAACAGTAACACATTCGAGAGTACTCAATAAAGTGTGTGTTTGTCAAGCAAAGGGAGGAATATGTGATGTTGATACCACTGTGTATGTAAAAGAGATCTTAAAACTTTCAGTCAGCATTTGCACTGTTTGATTTCAGTGAAAGGTCAAATGAGTTTTAAAAGAAAAAGTTCATAGTATTTACCAAAATGTTGATCTTAATAATCAAATGCTTTTGTGTAGTTTGTAATATCCATTCTTTATTCCACTGAGTATTACATATTTAAAAGTATAAAATACAAATGCATAAAGAAAGCACATAATCAAAATGTCAGTAAATACTGCTGTTCTGCTTAAACTAAGAAAATATTTGCATTCTGCACTAGCCAAACATCAACCTTTTACCAAAAAAGATGAAAACTTATTATCTGAGTCATTGTGCTTCAGTTGCTAATTGAACACTTTCCTTTAAAATAAAAGTGCTTAACAGTGAAAGTAAGAACCAGGAAAAGGAACATCACGTAAGGATTAATGAGATTATTGATAAAATGTTAGTTTGTAATGATTTTTATGTAGTATGATCTCAGATATCCTTTGATATATATAAAAAACAAAACAGAAAACAAAACCCAAAACAAACAAAAACAAACAAAAATTCCAAAAAAACCCCAAACCAACAAACAAAAAAAACAACACCTAAAAGTTAATCTTGAATTCCATATGAATAAAAATGCAGCTTTGCTCTGTATCACTTCGGTAAAAGCTTTTTAACATAATCTAACTTTTTAAAATTTTCTTATTTCCCTTCGTGGAGCAGAGGCAGCCCAGGATATACTTGAAGAGTGATTAATTTTTCATGGCAGAAACTATAGTTTTAATAAATACTTTGAGAAAATAAAGGACTAACAGGCATTCTTGAGTTACGTATGAGACATTTCAGAGTATATCAGCTTGGTTTTGCTGCAGGTTTTGCTGTGTTAGTTGAGTCGTGTCTGTTCTAAGTCCTATTCACTCTTACCAGCTGTGATGAAAGATATAAAAGTTCAATATGCTTCCACATGAGAACTTGCTGGCAAAATAATAGCAGGCTTTGGCCAGAGTCTGTGTCCCAGCTGTTAAGTCATATCTAAACTCATGGGAAGAAAAAAAACGGAGGTCGGTTTTCAAAATGCGAAGGACTCGTATATAAGATTATTAGTTAGTTGTCTTTTAACCTTTTAAAGTAAACACACATTTTTGGAAGGATTGACTTCTTAAGAGCTCCCCTTAAAACTTATTCAGCAGTAGAAAGATGTAGAAAGACAAGACATTATGTTTTATGGCCATAATAAATACTTCACTGGCATAGAAAATTGCAGAGAGAAGCACCAACCAGCCTAATATTCTCATGTTCTTTGGTCCTCACATGTATGTAGGCATACAGATACTGCTCTTCTTCTGGTCAGTATTTCTGGTTTGCTTTTCAAAATGGAATTTAAATACTCCCAGAGTATTTTCATTTTTCATGCTGTTTCCTGTATCTAATCCCATGGGATGGGATGTAGAACTGCTAGTAAAGTTTGTTTGTTTTTGTAGGCTTAGGGGGGTAGGTGGGGGTTAGTTGCATTTCCTTAGGCATTGTTAACTATGTGTTTAAATGTTGGGCCAAGAAATTCCACCTCATAATTACGTTTGTGGACATAATACCCCTGCCTTTAATAGGAGATATGAGAGAACACACAAAACCCCCCTCTTGTAAATCTATGAAGCATAGACCTCAGGGATAAAGACCTGGTTTGAATATGAAAATCACATTCCTAAATTTATTTTCAGTGCTTAAGGGAAATAATGGAACAAATAGTTGATTAATGAAGTAATTTTATGAAAGATTATTTGAAATATCTCAATTCTGAGTTACAAAATAATAGATTAAAAATAACAAGAAGGAGGATGTGTTACAGTAGGTCAAGTTGTTGACTTTCAGATTAGTTCTTTTCTGTTTAGACAAAAAAGTAGCATCATTACAAACACTGGAAGATGTGTGTTCACAGAAGTATTCTTGAAGCCCTGATACTAATATTATATATTGAAAGAAGGGTTATTTTTCCTTTATTTCCTCATGTTTTATTTCTGGACATGTTAATCCATTTCATTCTGTGTCTCTAGCATAGCTGTTGTAAGGAACACAAAATGCCAAGCCACCAAAAGGAGTTTTACTGCATTTACTGTGTTAGCAGCTGCCACATTGCCTTCAGTAGGAGCTCCCCAACTGCTGTACCAGAAAAGGAGTTCTCAGAGATATGATCTAACCACTTGAGAGTCAGAATTCCTCCCTGACCCTTTCTGAGGCCAACAAAGCCAATGCATATGTAATAAAATGCAGAGAGCTGTGCAAAAGCAAGAATAATGTTAAATAATGTCCTAGTGTATATTGGTTGCACAAGTCAACTAGTCATGGATGGAGCTGCTCCTTAGCACCAGGAAGAGGGAATTAGAAGCTACTTCATTCCTGCTTTTACAAACCAAAACCTAGAGGTGCCTCACCTACAAATGAGAAAGGGTCTTTTAGTTCCAGTATGTTTCTGTTCCATGAGCCCAAGATGGAGCAGGAATTCAATGTTCCTGAAAAGAGTGGATGATTAGTTATGCTCTCAGATTTATTTTATTGGGCTTGTCTGATGAGGAGTTCTCAGGTAGGACAGTTCATTCTTCTTTCTGAACATTAGAAACTATTGATTAGATACTTAAGTATCTGTTAGAAATTTTCATGGGTCTGTGCTAACATTATTTCTGTTAACATGTGATTAAAGAAATCATTCTCCATGTAAATCTCTATAGAATTAATGAAAAATAAAAAGGAACTTAACGCTGTCCCAAGCTGGTTAATGTTTTTAGGGTCAAGTTGTTCTGTATTTGCACACCTCAGGCAGAGGAATGTTCTCCCCATCATGCTGATTCAGCAACAGTCTTCATCACAGTTGTATCCAAGGATGAATTCTTAGGATCTAGATTCTCGAGGTATCCAGACACCTGCAGGTGACAACAGCCCTGGTCAAGTTTTTTTAAAATATTTATGCAAAGCAGATGAACTTATTAGTGGTATAGGCACCCAGCCCACTTAGACATTTTTATTCCCTATATATGAATTTTGAGGTGTTGAAAAAGACTTGTAAATCCAGCCCTAGAGGCCCCTTAGAAGCACATTAAACTTTCTAGGCAATATTTGTTGCATACTTCACTTTTAATAGGGAGCAGCATCAGTTTTTGTACCTCCTAAACTATTTGGCCTTGTTTTGGGAGATGGGCTAGATTAATCCCTCGCTGGTGAAATGGATGTTTTAATAACAACATGAATTTAGTTGGGAAAACACAAGTCACTATTGGATTTGAGGCACAGTTTACCCCAGTCTGGGCTTAATTCAGCATGTAATTAAACACATTTATAACTTTAAGCATATGAATAGTTCTAATTAAATTAATGGGTCTCGGTGCAGTTGCGTGATTCTGCCTGCCTGAAACAGACTATGGGATTAGGACCTTAATTTAAAGATTGTGCTTTGCAGAGTGCCAGAGTTCATCCCTGTTCATATTAGAAACATTAGACTATTGTAACATCTGAGAATCAATATTCCCATTACAGTAAAAGATAAATGCCAGTTTGCTGTAGCTTTTCTGAAGACTTTTACCTATTTGTTTTTACAAAGGGTTAGGAAAACAGCACTGATAAGTAATAACGAATGTGGTTTTGTGGTTTCCAGTCTGCCACATCAATGTGTTCTCCAAATGAATTTGGTTTGCAGCACACACTGCATATTGTAAACTGTTTCTGAGGCAATATTTAAATGTACTTCCCTGGTAGCATAAAAATATAAATAAACATGCCTTGTTAACTTGTAATATTATTAATCTGAGTGAACTTCAAAAGGAGCTTACCAAAACTGCAGCATTATTTTTTTTTGGATTTCAAAGGAGATGTGCTGTACAGATAGCAGTGTTTTATCAATCACACAATGAAATAAAAGTGGAAACAACATTTGCAAAAAGCCTTGTAGAGTTTTGTACTGATGTGCTAATCCATTCAAATTTTATTGTTAACATCTGTACTGAGTGATTGGAAGAATTACTACATTAGGGGCCCTTGAGACAAGTATTATTTACATTTGTGTCGATGAATATGATACATACATTTTAAAATGTAGGGAATTGGGCAGTTAAGCTATTAATAAAAGTAAAATAATATTAAATGTGAGAATATGATATTACTGCTACGCATTATTATTATTATTTATGAATAAGGTAATATTCCAGATAAACATCCCCATGTTATTTAGCTAGAGCTTCTGCATTTATTAAAAGATAATGATATTTGTGAAGAGCAAGGAGGAGTACATTATAAATTAATTAGCAGATGATGACCTTCCTCCATTTGAACCAGCTGCATAGATTTGCTGTGGACATCTCAGAAAGCTGTGTCTTTGTTGCTGGTACAGTTTTTCTGGTGTATCAGAGAGTTTGTGGCAAACTGTTCAGCGGTATTTCCCTACACGCGGTGGCAGTGTGGAAGACCTCACCACACAGAAACAATACTTGCTCTATTTGCTTTCTTTTTGATAAGCCACAGTATAAAGAAGTGGCCTTCTTTTGTTGTTGTTTTGGGGTTGGCATTTTTGTGTTCATGCTCACTGATGAATAAGGCTGACTGTTGTCTGTGTGCATTTGCAGCATGCAAATATAACTCTGCTGTCATACTTAATAGAGGTTGTTTATATGTCACTGTGATGTTTCTAGTTAGCAGCATTACCTGACCAAGTAAGTTAGGCTTGGAGTGATTAACTTCACAAACATTTGAAGTGTGTGTGTGTACTTCAGAGGCAAATGTGTGCAGTCCTCCAGTCTCTTTAGAAATGACATGGCACTGAAAATCACACACATCGGATAGAATGAAGGATTTCCACGCTATTGTTTTGCAGATGTGGCAGTGAGTTCACAACATTTGTAGTGCATTAAGAAAAGTGCTTAACTGAATAAAACTAATTGTAAAAACTGTCATAACTGACCAAATACTTTCCTGTCTTCCCCCACCACTTTTGAGTGTCTCGAAGACCAACCTTGCTGACATTTTTAAATAAAGCAAAGGTATTCAGTGGAGCAAATGCTAGTTTATGCTACTTATGCTTTAGGTAGGAAAGGGTATCCCTTTCAAAAGGTTGCATTTACCAAAGTTCTTATGACATGAAGGTTTTTTGGCATTGCTGTACAGAGTGAAGGCACCCTAGAAGTGTGCTGTGCAGCTGTTGCCAACTGTGTGTCTGGGAAGGTGCCACATCAGGCAGCACTAAGACAAGGGGACCTGCATCAGTCTTTTCTGCCAATGGCTGGCCAGAAGTAATTGCCTATAACACAACAGCAAGTGATCCAAAAACTAAATGGGTTTCATAAACAGTTACAGCAGTTACAGTGACATTTCTGTTTGGTTTTGGTGGTTTCTTTTTTTTTTTTTTTTCCTTTTCCTAAAAGTCTAGCAATTGATGCATATTTAAAAACTAAGCTCTTTAAAGAGGAAATGACCATGGCAGGATTAAAACACTAAAGACTTGTACAGTGATATAAACATAGCCTTCTGATTTCAGCAAACTCCTCCCTTTCACAGATGTATTGTAACAAGAGCTATCCAGTTAAGAAATGTTGTGGGTTTTGCGGTAGGACTGGTTTATTTAATTTATTTTGTTCTATTTTATTTTACTTCATTTTCAATAGAGAAATAGATGTATTTCAGTGTTATTTTTTAATATAAGGGTGAGAAATCACATGTACCTTTTCTCAGAAATCTTCTTTGTGGCTTTGTGAGAACGCTGTTTGCATCACTTTGGAATCCAGAAATAAAATGTTTTAACAGTGGAGTTTGGTCTTGGTGCAAATATCTACAGAGTAATCATGTTTGCTGCCTACACTGTATTTCCTGTGGTCTTCTGTTGTTAAATTATGATCTCTGTCACGTAGTTTAGAAGTACCAATTGCTTTCATATGGTAATATGGAAAAGAATCATAGTTAAATAAAATGCTTCTTTGGCACTTGCTTTTGGAAATACATGGTTCTGTAATTCCTGGCCAAATTTGAATTGTGTCCTCAGGTATTTTAGTTTGTCTCCTTTTCTGCTCTGTTGAACATCTTGGTAATTTAATGCTCTCACAGCCTCCTTTTCAGCCCAGTAAAGCTGTAGGTCCTTTCTCCTTCCACACACCCATGTGTTTCAGGCTATTGAACAACTGACTGTTGTGCAAATGTTTTTGCCTCCCATGCTCTTAAGAGTATTTCAGGCAGAGGATGGGACAGAAGAGACCCAGTTTCACACAGGGAACCTGCCCTTTCCTCCCTTACCCCCAGCAGATCTGAGAACTGGGCTCACAAATAAGGCTGAGAAGGAACTTGATGGTCTGAACTTTTCTCTCCTTGCTTTCTTTAAAGTGCATTTATTCTGCCTTTCAAATTCTGAGATCTTTGCTAACCAACTGCATAGCTTTGGTAGTTACCTTCTTGAAGAATAAGCATCTCGAAAGTAGGGCATACCTTGCTCCTAGACAGAATCCTTTGTGTACGTGGAGGAGCAGTGTAATTAAATCCTGCTCTGAGTCCACTCTTGAGCATTACTGAAATAGCCAGCACCAACTTTGAAAATAATGTTGTGTCCTAGAATTTTTAGCTGTTGGAGTTCAGCAGCCAAGGGTCTTTCTTACTGGCATTTTAAAAATCATTAGCCCCCAAATCCAGCATCTTTATTTCACCATAGAAAATTGTTCTGTAAGCATTTGATTCCTCTCTCCAGAGCGATTGCAAGCTTTTTCCATGAATGAGCAGATACAAATGATGTAACAGATACTTAATTGTCTAAAATCTTACAGAAGGTTTAACAAACTACCAAAAATTCAACAGTGAAATAAATAACTGGAAACATTACATTTTGGTGCACCTGTTTTATTTGAACATAAAGTTACTGTTTTGAAGAGTTTATGTCTGTAGTTTAAATTGCAGTATGTAAAAGTGGTTTGTATTAAAAACAAAACAGTAGAATCTCACAAACAGGGCACATTACGCGACAACTTTTAATAAGCAGTGATTCACAGCTATCCTCAAAAAACTGTGTCATAAGAAGTTGTAAAAAGGTATCCTACAAAAGTTTCATTTGGCAAGCAGAAACAGCTCAGCTGCACTAAAATTTGTTTCTAAGTTGTTACTAAAATGTATGTATAGTGTGTTTGTAGCATATGCTGTAGTTCAGCTGTATTTTTTATAGCCATGTAACTGTTTTTGTGGTTTTTTTTTTTGTTCCCCCCCCCCACTTCACCATATGAATTCTTATCAGTATGAAAACTGTTATGCTTGCATTCATCCCAAGAAAGGAATTATTTGGGGAAGGTTGAGAAAAATGTGTTTGAACATGCTATGAAAAAAAAAAAAATTTTTTTTTGAGTCCTTAATGGTTGTCATTGAAAGTTTCAGGAAATTAAAAAACAAACAAACAAACAAAAACAACAAAAAAAAAACACCAAACACAAAAACCCCACACAAAACCAAAAAACAACCAAAACAACAACAACAAACAAACAAACAAACAAAAAACCAAAACACAAAAAACCCCCAAGTCTCTGTTTCTCCTGGGATGGGAGGACATGGCAAGAAGGACAGCTGTGAATGTGGAAGAGCTTTGTTCCAGGTAAGGCAGCTCTCCATATGCTGTTGTAGGATGGACCCTCATCACAACAATCCTGATTTCCAGTTCTGAGAAGAGGCCAGGATTCTGAAAAGCATTTTGCTTAGCACGGACTTAAAATGAACTTATTCCCACCTTCTTTTGGGCTGAGGGTTGTGAGGAGAGGCTCCTTCACCACAAAAATTCATTGGTTTTTGTGCTGCCATATAAGGATATAGGAAAAACCTTCAAGAATCCAAGGAAAAACCTGCTAGTCCAGGGGTCAGGAATAATTAAATAGAAGCTTCTGAACCACCATTGGGTTTCTTAATTTTTATTCTTGTTTTAGAAAGTTTTGGACATTTTTTAAGGCTTTTCTTTTAAGATCCTCTGCAGTCAGGAAAAGTGACATTAATTTCCATGGGATTCTTGGTCCTCAAAATTCCTCTGAAAGCTGATGTCCCTCACAGCACCCCCGGCTGCCACTGCACCCCATGCCATGCTTTGACCATGTTGTTAATTGAAGCTTAAGCAGAAAAGCCCATGATAAATACACAATGTAAGGACTTCTTGTGAGATCTGGTGGTTTTAGCTCAGGTCTTCTGTCACTCCTTTCTGTTTGACACTTTCAGTGTATTTGGGGGAGTGGGAAAGATGTGTGGCTAATTGACAATGGACTGCATAGGGGAAACTCTATACTGCAGGAGTGATTGCTTTCTAAATAAGGAATTTCTCTTTCTCTTGAGAGACATTAGGAGAAGGACCATAAAGTTTCTGTTGGCCAGCAGAAGTGAACCATCTGCTGGAGTTATGAACAGTTGGCTGCATTTAATGTCCAGTGGTTGATGATCTCTACTCTAACTAGGAGGAATTAGTTTATTCAACACAGGTGACTGAAAGTGTAGAATAACACACCAGAATTAAGGAGGGGGAAAAAGAGAAGTGAATAAAAGCTGTTTAAAAACAAGGATATGGTTCCACAAGGACAGTATTTTTCTATTTCAATTCTTTTATCATAAATTTCTCAAATCATTAAAAGAGACTTGCACATGGTATGTCATGATGTTGGTGAATCATTAGCTTCATCTTCAGGGAAAATATGGCATTTTGGCACTTCTTTTTCTTTTTCCTTTCTTTCTTTGTGGTTTTCCATTTCTATTCTGCAAACAGGATGAACTAAAGCTTTCTCTGTTTTCCACTAGGTCTCATTTGCTACAGTTTTCTGCCTTTAAATTACTTCTGAACCACAGAGTCTGGCAGGGCTCATTGGAAGGCATTTGAGGACAACTACTTGATCTGGAGTACAGCCATGTACGGTACTTGAAGGCATAGAACAAAGCAGTATAAATTGAGATTATTTTACTAAATGTTTATGGCTCTTCCAGGACAGCCAGTAGAATTACAGAAAAAAAAATCTTAATTAGGGCATAGCATGTAAATACTCACTTTTTATTGCATCGAGGAATGCTTTTACCTTCTCTGTCTTAAAACAAAGGCTTATTTAATAGCTTTTCCTTAGTCGTGTCCCTAATCTAACATTTCTCGTCTAATTGTTGGAGTTCAAGTATATGTAAAGAATTGCTAACATCAGGGGCATTGAATAAATGGTTTAAGGAGGACTGGCTGGGATAGTAGATGAATCACTCTAACACAGCATTGCAGCCCAGTTTAAGCTGCATACTGGGGGGGGTGGGGTGGGGAGTAAATTCAAATTTTATTAATATCTAATAGCAGCCAGTTTATGTGTTCTGGACCAGTTCTCTCCTGATAGGCACCCACACAGTCTCACTAGATGCTATGAACTGCTAGGCACTGCAGGTACATGTATGCAAAAAGTGGATACCTCCAGTCAGCTTGAATGCATCAGAAAAGTAACTTAGGAGAAGTAAGGAGGACTGTAAAAGTCTAGCGGTACCGTAATTAGCATGAGAATAGGGGACGTTTTACACTCTGTTATAAAGGAATATTGTCCTTGGAGAAAGTGAGGCAGTGGTGAGGGAGAAGGGATGCACTCGAAATTTCGGGGTGAGCTGGAGTTGAGGTGTGACTTGTGTCCCCAAGCTCTCCTGCCTGTTCCTCTAGACCATGTCACCCTTCCCTGGCAGTGGACCACTCCTGGAAGCACCATGTTCGATATAATTCTGAGTGGATGGCTGAGAGAGGAAGAAGGAGCACAATAAGTTGTAAAGAAAAATTAAAAACAAGATTCTCCTAACTTGTTCAGCTAGTATACAACAGAGAAATTCAAGCCATGCAAAGTGTTTTGCAAGGTGTTCGGTCATATATTTTGCCTCTTGCCCAGTATGGTTTATGTTCTTCCTGCAACAAGCTCTGTGTATATTCAAGAACTTAAAATATATAGAGGCATGTTTTCAAAACTTGGCTAGTTACTTGAGTGCAAATGAGAGGGATCAAGGTCTTCTGTAAAATTTTCCACAGGCTAAAGAAAGTGGCCATGCAAATAATGTAGATCAGATTATTCCTAGTACAAACTTAAGGACATTCTTTGATTTTAATACTGTACATCTTTGATTTTAGTATTAAGATGTATCTGTTGCTGGAAACACTGTGTTTGCATTTAAAGCATGCATTTTAACAATGCAATTATTTAGTGTTTTAAATTCATGACACTCATTCAATAATTTTGTGGCTTCCCTGCCATTGATAATAATGCAGTAATGAAAATGATATGCAATGCATAAAAGGTTAATGTTACCAGCTTGATTAAAACACAACTATTACGCCTTAGGGATGGATGCTTGTTTCTTTTTTGTGCTTTCCCTGTCAAGTTTACAGTCCTCCAGCTGAGGAAATGCTGGATGGTGAAGTGTGCCATCAGTACCTGAATGTTCCACGTCTCCAGCCTCTATAGTCTTGTGTATTTGCCCCAAACTGCATCAGATGGCTTTTGAAGGATCTGAATCCTTTCTCTTGTGGATTTAGTACACATAAAGCATTATCCACACACATGAAGCACCCAACATAATCCCAGGATCATGTCCCAGACTGTAAGAGTGCCTCTTTAGAGTAATGTTGTCTGTGAAACACGAAGACACTTTTCATATACACTTTTCACATGTAGCAATGTTTTCTCTTGAGGAAGGCCAGTAATTAATGTTTTCCTCCTGTTTTCTTTACACTGTGACTTCTGGCCAAAGGCAAATGCTGATAATGAAAAAAAAGCAGGAAGACATATCGCTGGTTTTAATTCACAGCCGTGCTTTTCTACTTAGATAATGGCATGCCATACAACTCTGTTTCTTTTATACGTCTTGTTAATGACTAGAATATTTCATAGAGAAGCAGAGTTTAATTGTCGTGTAGGTAATTGGGCAAAGGGTACTGTTGTGTTAGTGTTATTTGACATACAGTGAGGGTTCACAGGGAAGGGAATCTGTTTTTACTCTAGCAAAATCTAGAATGCTGTTTTTCTTACTCTCCAAGAACAGGTTGAAATCTTGTGTGTCTGACTTGGTTTGGCCAAATGTGGAATTTATTTAGATCTGAATTAGATACATAGTAACACATTCACATTCAGCAGTATGAGATTCCTCAGACTACTTTAAGTGATGCCAATTAAGTTCACAGCTACATGAGTCACCTAGAATAAAAAAGGGAGGAAAGTGACCAAAAAAGCACATAGCCATCTTTGCATGCCAAAGATTTAGGAAGTATGTCAGAATATAAGAAATATGTGTGAATTTTATTAATTTTATACTCTAAAGTGCCAGTTAAATATATGCTGATGCAAAGCTTGTTGAATTTAAAAGGTAAATACCAGATCCAGATATATTCTGCCAGTATTAGAGAGAGGACATTTAGCATGCATCAGACTTGGTTTTATGAAACAGGAGGCAAGACAGCTAAATGCAGAATTTTCCAGAGCTGTTCCTTCTTTTGAATGTGCTGTCCAATGAGCTGTTTGTAAAAAGAACTCATAATAAATGTGGAAGTTGCCAGGTAAGGTTCACCTCTTAACATGGACGCTCTGGAAAAGGTTGTAAATGTTACGTGATAAACAAGTTTAGCATAGAGTAAAAAGGTTTAACAAGCCTCTTCCTTTCTACCCTGGTTGAAAATTCATAATCTTTGCCACTGGTATTGACTATGAGCTTTCCTTCAGCTTTGTGTCTAACTGCCCCCTTCTGCTCAGCACAGCATCTCAGTACTTTGCAGAAAGTAATTCTGCCAGGGGAGGAGGGGGGGAAGAAAAAAAGTGTGAAGGTGATTTCTACAAATCCTCTGTATTTTCTGTAAAAGCAGAGAGCTGTTTAAGTACCGAGGAGAAACTTGGCAATGTTCAGTGCATTCCTGATTTCAGTTGAGCTGCAAAGGAATGAGAGGGAGAGGGGAACAATATAGTGGCATTATTAAAGATATTGCTGTCCTGTCTTGGGAGTGTCACACAGTGTCAGTGTATGACTCATTGCTAAGGGAATGTGATTGGAGTTACTGTATTTGGTGTAGCACAGGGCCCTGCAAGGTGCAGGCATACATTTATGTATAGTGGCAAAATACGGACGTGGGTAGAATGTAACTGTAAAGCCACAAAGAGTTGTGCACATTGGCTTCTTTGCAGGCAGAAAGGGAATTAAACACTTTATGAATGGAATGAAAGAAAAATAGAAATGAAATGCAAAAGCAAGAAAGGCACAAATATTTTTGTTGTCTGCTATGACCTTGGTGGGGGCAGAGTAAAAGCCTCGTGGGATTCTGTGGGTGACTGTTAATGAATGCGTATGTACACACAGAGAGGTGAGACCCAAGAAGAGGAATCTGGAGAAAGGGAATTCCAGACAGATGAGGCAACACATGCTGAAGGGCAACCCCAGCTGCCTGGTCATGAGGATGGGACAGGGAGGAATGCATGAGTGGGCAGTAATGGGATGATGGACACAAGATTGGAGAGGAAGGATGGAGGGGGGCCAAAAAGAGATTTTGAAAAAAACCCAGGGTGCTAAATATAAATAGGATTCAGAGATTAACTGTGTCACAGTGATATAATTATGGCTGTTATATTGTTTTGGTCTGGAAGGACACAACTTCAGTCCTTAAGGTTTCAGGTTACAGGGACTGAGGGACAAAGTTAAAAGAAATAAAAAGTATGAATGGAGGCAGGAAATGACAAGACCATGAGTGGTGATGTAGATGGAACAGGTTGCTAATGAAATAAGTAAATAAATCCAGTTCTATTTAGTTACTTAGTTTTAAATTTAGAGTAATTTGGAAAAATTCCAAAATAAATTTTTAAGCTTTTTCTAAAGATAAAACTGAAGGGATTGTTTTTTGTTGTTGTTGTGGGTTTTTGTTTTGTTTTGTTTTTTTTAGATCTTCATATTCACTAATGTGTTTTCAACATATCTGTTAAATTTTCAGTGTTATCTTGAAGTCTATTAATTCATTTTAAAAACTGTCATTCAGATACTGTGATGTGAATGTGTTTAAAATCCCTTAGTGGGTTTATTAGGACAAATCGCATTTCAAATCTTGGACAGTCACTGTCTTGTATTTATTGACTAGAGGGGAGGAAAAAAAAAAAAAAAGGTGCTGAAATAGCTGATTACTTCTGGTTGAAAAGGGTACCAGTCTGATTTTTGGGTGGTAAAAATGTACTCATAATTGAATTTAAAACTAGTCAGGGCATTTACCAAGTTACTGACTTTTCATCCACGCAGAAAAGTGTGCAAATAATGAAATCGCTTCTCTCTAACATTTTGTAATTGTAGCCAGTGTTCTCCTTCAAATCGCTGTTGGTGTTTCCTTTTTTTCCTGCACCAAACTCACAGGTGTCTTACGCTTCTCTGACTGCTCTACTCAGCTGGAATAAATATTAAAAAAAACCCAACACACAACGACAAAAAAAACCCAAAACACAAACAAACAAACAAACAAAAACACAAAAAAACCCACAAAAAACCACCTCAAAACCCAAACAAAAAACAAACAAACAAAAAAACAGACAAAAATCCCAAAACCCCAACAAAACAAAAAAAACCAAAACCAAACAAACAAAAAGATAAAAAAACCCTTTCCTTTTAACTTGTCATACCGCAGACAATTTTCTAAATCCTCAGCAACTGCGAGGCTGCTTTGTACGGAGTGAAGTGCCCTCTCTCGGGGTGGGCTGGCTCTGCTGGATGACCCGCTCCAGCTGGGAGGCAGGAGGGGGTCAGGGACATCACTTCGGGCGGCTGTGGGATGCAGGCAAGGCTGTCCATGGCAGGGGGGAGATCTGCAGCCTCCTCCCCGCGGAGGAGTGGGAGCACTGCTGGGGGAAATCCTGAGTTGCGGCGGGCAGGTTGGTAATCTCTCCGTGGGAAGATTTGGGAATGGTTTTTGGCAGTGCCCTGGGTCTCTCTGGGCTGCAAGCAGGGGGTGTGCAGAGCGCTGCTTTGACAGAGCAGCAATTGTGCCGTGCTTAGGGCTAGTCTTGTTTGCGCAACCACCTGCTGAAATGGGTGCTTTAGGTTCTGAAGGATGGGGAGTTGCCACTTGTGGTTTTTTTTTGTTTTTGTTTTGTTTTTTTTTAAACTGAGGCTGCAGACGTGTTCGAGCCCCTTGTGTGTGGTCAGTGTGTGCAGTCCCTGAGCTTCCAAACTCTGATGGTGTGTTACCACTACTCCTTAGCTCAGAAGGATGGTTTTCATTAGCTGGAGACACACGTGGTAGCTGCAGTGTCATGTCTCTGTATGGGAGAGCAGCTCCCTAGCCCAGGGAGCAGCGAGGGAGTGATGCCTTCCCTGAGGTGGCCGGGCTGCCGTAGGGGTTCCCATCCCTCTCCAGCAGCAGGTCCTGTGGGGGCAGAGTGAAGCTTCAGCGTTACATTGCCAGGGTTTTTTCAGCAGCTAAAAAATAGATGTTGATACATTGATTGACTGGGCAAATGCTGCCGGGCAGCTAAAGGTGAGAAGCAATTACCCCTGGGACTGCTGTACTGGATTCATGGTATGAGGATTGCTCTTGGCCCTGCTGTGCTGAGCTGTGTTGTAATTCTTTACTCTCTCTTCTATATGAACACCAAATTTTGGTCGGAACCGTAAGAAACAGAATGTGTGGGATTTTTTTTTTTTTTTTTTTTTCTGAAGTCCTAAATGAGATGTGGCATATTATAGCACTGAGCTCACTGGGGGCCTCGGGCTCCACTGTATTTCAAATAGTAGTTGAAAATTGGTGTATTCTGGTAGCCTGACAAAAAACTTGAATATTTTGTACCAGCCTTTCCACTGACAAAGTTGCAGTTTTGGTTTTCTGTTAACCTGCTGAAAACTTGAGAGAGAAGCACAGTATTTGCCTGCTCCGCCTGTGCTGGAGATACTCTGTCCATTAAGAACTTTGTCAGATCACATTTTTCAGACCGATGAAATAACCTTCAACCACACAAGTTACATCTTGCTTTTGAGGAGGGAGGTTGTTAAATTTTACCTTATTATTTAACCTGTTCTGTTTTAATGCCACTGCTACTTCACCTCTCAGAATGGAGAGAAACAGCATGAGGGGCCGTGACCTGGGAGAGGACTTTGAGAAGGTCATTGTTACTGGCACAAAAAATAGGTTGGTTTTTTAGTGGCTTTGGTCTTGGTTAATTCTAGGTTCCCTACGGCCTTTGTAAGCTGCTGTGCTGTTGTTGCTGTCTGGTCTCTCCTTTTATTTCTGCTCCCTTAAGGTTTATGTTTATTTAACCAGCAAAAGGGTGGTATTTTTTATGGCATGTGGGTGCGTCCCTGTGCTAGCTCAGTTTAGCTGCTTTGTATAACAGAAATAGCAAATATGTAGGGACATGGGAACGTGAGGCTGGCACCTAGGACATGGGTGCCCTAGGATGTTGGTGTGTGTCCTGGCTGCCAGCCCTGGCCACTGCTGGCAGTCCTGTGGAGTCACTCCAGCTCTCGCTCCACTGTATAGACTTGCTGCAAGTGTTGGTCTGGCACTCCTTTAAAACCACAACAAACTGATACCACAGTGTAGTTGTGAACCTCTCTGGTTCTGCCTCTCTGTTTTCTTTTTAGCTCTTTGCACTTGTGTTCACTCACCAACAGACTGCTGTGCTCTTTTCCCACACCTGTGATGATGCTCCTTTGGCATTTTGCTTTAATTTGGTCAATATGCTGATGGGTGCATCGATTAAATATACCCATTGGTGCCAAAATAGTGATCTCCCCTCATCAACTGGGCCTTGCTCTTTCTTTCTGAAAGAAAAGGGTGCTCCTGGTGTTCTGCTTGGTTAGAGTTCATGCCTTGCTGCTAAGAGCTGGTGCCGTGGCTCAATCCACTGTAGGGATCTGGTGCTGCAGCGAAAAGAGTCTGGAATGATTTAATTTAGAGTAGGTCACTGCAAACTGAGCTGCCTGAGGAGGGCAGGCAGCCTCAGGACAGTAACTCCAGTGACTGCAAACTCTTTTTCAAGTCAGTTTTTACTGAGGCCACTGTTGTACTGCTGGCTTGCAAAACAAGCTTTACTTCTCCTTCCTTCTTTCAGGAAGTATCGCTTCTTTCAATGATGCCAGTTTGGAGATGCTGTTTGATTGCATCTTGTGTTTTCTGAATCGTGTGCTCTTTGTGTGTGTCCTCATGCAAAGAAGATGTGAATAAAAAAACACATGGAAATGCATCTCAGTACATTGCTCAATCTGCTTGTATCATCTATGTTTAGCTTCTCTTCTACACTATCACTTCTGTCCCCCAGGCAGCTGTAACTTTATCTGTTAATTATTTTTCTGCACCCTAACATGTTGACAGAAAAGAGACTGAAAACCCTGGAAAAGGTGCTAAAGTGGAGATGAATAAGAACATCTACTCTGCATGTCCAGCACTTAAAATGGAAGCAAATAGAAACAAGTTCTTTGGGATGTTATCTGCATCTCTTTGTATTTCTAACTCAGTGCTGAGGCATCTGATGACATACTTTGAAAAGTGAGAATATGTAAGTGTCTGTAAATCACTGTGGCTTGACATATGAGACTACTCATGTCTTTTGGTTTGTAAATATGATTTATATTATGGTGCGAAGGATCTGAAAAGCCCTCCCTGAGCCAAAAAATGAACAAACCGTTGGCATCTTCAGTTTTGTGGCTCATCACTGCACGTAATAATACTCAGAGTTTGGAATACTGTGTGTTAATGGTTTCACGTGTGCGAAATGCCAGCAGACTTGCTCTTCTACTTGTGTAAAAAACCTCAGCATTGCCAAGATAATTGATGGGCCTTTTTTGTTGTCTGAAGTGTGGTGCTGTTTCTCACAGGTGTAAATTCTTAATGGGTTTGTTTCCCAACGACTTGTGATCATCCAATACATTGCAGCTGGCTCATCACAGACAGCAGGGTGGGTGAGTCAGCCCATCAAGGGGCTGTGAGCCCGCCTGGCAAAGGCTGATGTGCCAACACGGCTACTGCTGAGTCTTGCTACGGAGTCGAGTTGGAACCGAGAAGTAACATTTTCCTCTTGACAACATTTATTATAATAGGCTTAAATGCATATGACACCTATTCAGAGTTTAAAACCACTGCAAATACTTCTAAAGGCACGTTGGTCAGAGCCGCTGTAGCTGTACATGACATGCCTTATGTCTGGGTGAGTGTTTAGTCCTGTTCTCCTGGCTGGAGGTCATTTCTTAAAATTGCTAAAGTTTTTTTCTCTAGGTTTTTTCTTTTTTCTTTTTTCTTTTTTTTTTTTTTTTTTTTTAAGAATTGGTAGTGGAAAAATGGTGTGTAAATGCACAGGAATACTTTGGGGTCTCTTGGCAGCGTCTTACTGTTGCAACCTCTGTTTTCGGAAGTATGTCCCTCCTGCGGGCAGTTTTTCTGGGACGAGGGCAGTTTGGGCTACTTGGCTTGTGCAGCGCAATGAGGGCAAGCCACGTCTGCTGAGGCTCCTTGGTGGTGCTTTTGGACTTTTTCCTGAGCGATGGAGCACATGAAAATAATATAGGTCACAGGACCTTACTGCCTCTGCCCGGGAGTGGGGACAAAATGAGTAGGCATTACAAGACAAGGGTTGAAAAAGTCATTAAGGTACTTGGGTATGTAATTCTGCATATGATAGGATTTCCAGAAACACCCACCATTCCAGATGCACAAACAAGTTACAGTTCATCAGCTATTTATGGTAATTGCATGTGCATTATTAGCTCCTGGCAAAAGCAGGGTCACTTGAGTTAAAGAGCGTGCATGTGCAATGCCACGTTTGGCGGGTGATTCACAGTAACTTGTTATCACACGGCATTTAATTTGAGTTTTTTTGGTCTTTCCCAACTTTCAGCCGAGGTGGTGGTGTATTTAAGTACAGGCTTTGTAAACTTGGCCCTAGGTGAGTTCCCCACCGGGTGCTTCCTCTCCGTGGGGACAGGCAGCCTCCTGGGCCAGGAGCCGCAGCTGCATCCGCCGTGCCGGGCACCGCCTTTGTCCCACCGAAATTATTTCCAGCAGAAGAGTCCCTATCGCTGCAAACAAAGTGAAAATTTGGCTAAACCAGGTTAGATTATTGTGTCTATTTTTGGACTGCTGGCAGTGGCACTCAAAACATCAAAATTCTCTCTTGTGGCATTCAGTTTCCACGGATGGGGTCTGTGCCTGTTGGAGGGGTGGGAGAGCACGACGTTGCCCTCTTCATCCTGGGAAACCACCTGGGTTGAGGCCAGCTTTATTCTGTGTGTTTTTGGATTAAAAGCCTCCTTTATAATTTCTTTTGGAAAATAGAGGAGCCTTTCAGTTCATATCTGAAGAAATATCTCTGAATGGTTCAGGATGTCGAACTCAAAGCTCCTGGGATGCTTCCTATTTTATACGTGGTGTTTTAAACACAGCTTCAACAACAGTGGGAAAAGGAGCTGCAGTGAAAGCAAATTAAATTTGTTTGCTGTACCTTGTCTTTCTACTGAGAGCAGTTAATTCTTTAATTGCAAGAAAGTTATGTGAAAGCTAGAGTAGTGTGCCAAATTCTTTTCTGACTCTGCCATCCTTGGGGGGGACTTCAATAGAAATCTGGACAGGAATTCTGACGTGAGGCACGATGGTGCGTTACTACAGTTGTGTAGTAAAAGTGCATCACTGTGCACTCAGGGCGTAGAAACGTGTTGCACAAAGATGTTTATGCAGTGCTCAGGTCGAGAGCCACACGTGACATTCCGCTTTTGGGCCGTGTGGGAGGCACCTCGCTAGGGATGTTGAATCTGAGCTTGGCTCCTTCACTGCAGGAGCTGCGCTTGGAAGGGGCAGTCAACTGCTGAAATGGGTGCCCGTGATATCCAGTGCCACTTTCTGCATTTGTTCAGTATCACCAAGGGAGTTAAAACCCCCCAAATTGAATTTTTTTGGTTGAAAATTCAGCACTGATTTTTTTAAAATTTTTTTAAAATTTGACAGGCCATCAGCAATCTTCATCAAAACCAAAGCTGAGAGGAGGATTAAAAAATATATAAAATTATATAATTGCATTTCTTGTTCTGATGAAAGTTTTGTTGTGACATCTCTGAAAGCACTGATATTTTGTAGCAGTTTTGTTTTGGATAGAAAGCTATAAAATAGGATGTGCTAGAGGAATAAATTGGTTTATTAAAAATGTTGTAACGATACTGTGTTAAAAGCAGTTTGTTTTTGCATCAGTATTTTTTACCTATAAAGCAAACATTACTAACTTCAGAAGTGATCTAAGCAAACTTCTTGAAGTCTAACAATAAAATAATACGTGAAAACAGAATTGATATCCAAATGGCTTCCTTTAGGTCTGACAACTCGCCACGGCCATGGTGAGCTGCTCCTGCAGCCTCTCAGCTGGGAGGGAGTCCTGGGAGGCAGCCCCCAGACCCTCTGCACGCTCCTGTGTGCTCGAGTACTTGGGATAATGATTTTTGGGAGAGTTTGCCTTCTTTAGAGGGGAGGTCTGTCAGCAGGAGGGGGTGGCTGAAGGCTTGCTTTTCTTTCCTTGTACTGAAGGAATACCTGGGAGCTTTATGCTCCTGCAGGGGAAGCTGGGTGGGGTTTTTTGCTTTCGTTTTCGGTCTTTTTTGGGTATTGAGTTTTTTTGCCTGAGAGAGAAGAATTCCTTCTTAATACAAAAGGAAAAAGGGGAAGAAAAGGTCATCTTTACAAAACAAATGGTTACTCTGCAGTTTACCTCGAATCTGTACTGGATCATTAATTAATTAACCACTGTTAATTTTTGCACCTTTATTTACTCTTTAGACTCGTTACTCCTGCATTTATTCTTTCATTTATTGCCTGTGTTCTTTTCACATATGTAAATTTAGTTTCTGTTTTACCTTTCACAGTATAATTGGCAGTTTCACTTTGCAAATTAATGGAAGGCACAGATAGAGGGATCTTAGAAGCCCGGAGACTGCAAGATCCTTTTAAAGGCAGGGAGAAGTGATCTTCATTAGGTTGCCATTAGTTTCTTGGCTCATTTTTCCTTTAGAAATACTTGCCTGAGCAAATAGTGAGGCAAGGAAAAAAGGCTAACACCCAGCACTTTCAGTTTTTCATGGCATTCATTTGGAAACTAATCTCCAACCCAAATCAGTGTGGAAAACTGTGTAGCAATATGTGGTATGGGCAGTACAAATATGAAAATACCTTTGAAGCATCGATTCTTTCTGATTGTGTGTGTGTATATATATACTGTCTTCATGTCCGTTATGGAAATAGCTCACAGAAGGGCCTTAGTCAGGAAATGTCAGCTGATGATATGACCAGCAGGATTGTGATGATAAAAAGAGGGATATGGAGGCACTGGCTTCAGTCACTATTGACTTGTTAGGTTTTTTAAGGGATATTCCACTTCAAAAGATTTCACCTAGTCAGAAGGTGGAATTCTGTTGCTGCAATTGCATGAATTGAATTATATTTTCTTATCTCCTGTCTAGGTCTAAATAAGACATCTGGTTTTTTTGTATTAGTAAAATAATATTTTGGTAGCAGAATGTGTCTGGCCCTGTCCTGATTTGTAGGGGCTAGTTTGCAGCCAACCTCTAGCTAAAGAATGGTTATATGGGATGTTGTAAGGTCTGAATATGGTAAATGTAGGTCATACTTGACTTATAATTTTTTTTTTAAATAGCGTTTGTATTTCCAGAGAGGCTAGAGCTGCATATCTAAAGAGTTTTGTTCTTTTATGTTCTATTTTCATATTTTTGTGAAAGATCATCTTTCATGGATCTCCTTGAAGATCCATCCACTGTTGCTATGCATTTAACTTCAGAAGCAGAATGGCACCTTTTTGATAACTGTGGTCGGCAGTATCCTATAATTTGTTTTAGCCCTTTCTAGAACTGCAATAGAGTGGGTCTCTTGCTGTTATTGAAGTCCGTACCTAAACAATTCTTGAACTTTTTTCTACTCTAGTAATTTGGATCAAAATTATAGGCATCCAGCAGGCTAACTGCAAAAATCTTTCTGATTGCTTTGAAACCTTGAGATGCAGAAAGAGTTTGTTTCCTTTCTCATATAAGGTCTGTAGGAATTGTTAATTTCTTATTTGATAGAGCAACTAATATAGTTTGAAATCAGAGTAGAGCCAAAAACTCCTTCTTGACTTTGTGGTTTTGTTATAATCTAAGAATACATCAGAAAAGTCTTTTGTTGAAATAGTAATATCAGTAGGTTTCTATAACACCTGTGCTTTTGGTGAAAGTCTGAAATTGTAATTATTTTTGGCATTCTAATTTAGTTTCACTTCCACCTTGAAATAAAACTGTGAAAAGGTTGAGTAGGCTTCACTGTATACTGTTCACTGGAAGAAAAATAATAAAATTAGGTTGATACTAACATACTGGAGGGAAGGGATGCCATCCAGAGGGACCTTGGGAGGTGAGCCTGAAGTTGGGAGGCTCCTGAAGTTGGGAGGCTCCTGAAGTTCCACAAGGCCAGATCTTGCACATGGATTGAGGCAATCCCAAACGTGGATACAGGCTGGGCAAAAGATGGCCTGGGAGAAGGACTTGGGGGTGTTAGTGGATGAGAAGCTCAGCATGAGCCAACAGTGTGGCCAGCAGGTTGAGAGAGGTGATTCTGCCCTTCTGCTCTGATGGAATCCCACTGGAGCACTGCATCCAGATCTGGGGCCCCCAACATAGGAAGAACTCCATACCTCTTGGAGCAAGTCATGAGGATGTTCAGAGGGCAGGAACACCTCTCCTATGAAGACAGGCTGAGAGAGCTGGGGCTGTTCAGTCTGGAGAAGGCTCTGAGGACACCTTAAAGGAGCCTTTCAGTACCTAAAGGGTCTCCCAGAGAGATAGAGAGGGACTTTTTACGAGGGCGTGTAATGATAGGATGTGGGGGAATGGCTGAAAACTGAGAGAGTAGGTTTAATTTAGGTACTGGGAAGAAATTCTTCATTGTGAGGGTGATGAGGCACTGACACTGATTTGCTGTGTATGCCCCATACTGGGAAGTGTTCAGGGCAAGGAGGGATATAGTTTTGAGCAACCTGGTTTAATGGCAGTTGTCCCTGCCTGTGGGCAGGGGGCCTTGGGCAAGATGATTTTTGAAGTCCCTTTCAACTCAAACCATTCTATGGTTCTGTGATACCTGGCAGTAGTGGCAGTAGCTTTCAAAATGACTTAAAAGTACTTGGAACTCTTTTTCCAATATATCTTTTAGCATTGGAAAAATGTTACAGACAGTATTGCTTTAACTGTTACTGATACACCTACAATGCATGTTTTACATGTATCAAGAGCAATTCCTAGGAGCAATGTTATTTCCAGAGATCTTTAACTTCAAAAATATGCGTATTGAGGAAGCATAATAAAATAAAAGTCTGAGGAGGTTGTATTTTAGCAGGGGTTCTATTATACTGCTTAGACACTCTGACAATGTATAATTTGATACTATTTATGTTAGTATTTAGTCACACTTTTGGAACTCAAAAAATGCAGGAAAAAAGACAGACATATACTTATCCACCAGGTGCCAAGCTTAGAGTTGGAAAATCAGAATATTCAGGCAGTTGCAGAGGGTCTCATTTACTTTGTTTTAACCACCAAGCAGTAATTTTATATACAGGTTCCTCAAGCTCCTTTTAAATTTTGCACTGCAGTTTCTGCCTTAATTCTGCCTGTTTGGTTTTCCAGTTTGTCTTGGCTTCTCTTTTATCAATTTTGGTTTTGTGTGTTTACTCTTCTTGCTTAAAAGTCACCGTTTTGCCACTTGAGAACCAAAGGTCAGTTGGATTCTAGAATCGTAGGATCATGGAATCATTAAGGTTGGGAAAGGTGTTTAAGATTGAGTCCAACAGTTAACCTAGCTCTATGTTCACCACTAAACCATTCCCCCACTTGCCACACTTGGACATCTTTTGAGCACTTCCAGGGATGGCAATTCTTCCACTTTCTTGGATGACCTGTTCTAATGTCGGACTACCCTTTTTGTGAAGAATTTTTCCTAATATCCAATCTAAACCTTCCCTGTTGAAATTGAGGCTATTTCCTCTCATCCTATCACTTGCTACCTGGGAGAAGAGACTGACCCCCACCTTACTTACAACCTCTTTTCAGGTAGTAGTAGAAAGTGATAAGGTTCTACCTGAACCCTTGGTTTTCCTCAACCATTCCTCCTAAGATCTGTGCTCTGTTCCTTCCACCGACTTTGTTGGTCGTCTTTGGGCACACTCCAGCATCGGAAGCCCATTTGGTGCTTGGTTAAGTCTCCAAACCCTCTCTTCTAAGCTGTTAGGTTTGGGATTTATTTTTTTAATTGAGAAGAGCCAGAAAGGTTTAGAGCTAAATGGAGAAATTGTGGTTTTGCTTCCAAACAAAGTGGAGAAATCATACCAAAATCAAGAGCTTGGGATGATGCCTGTCCTTGTATCAAACACTAAACTGTAAGAAACTTTTATCTTTCAGAAGAGTTATTGAGCCCTCAATTAAGGACATGTGAAAATAGTGCAAGACATGATGCACAAAGGTGGAAGCTGCTGGTGATTTATTCTGAGGAGTGTCTTGAGTATTTAATATTTCAGGCAATATTTTCTTTCAAGGTATGTTTAGAAGATATTGTGAAAATGAGAGTGACAATTATGTGCAGTTGCACAAGGGAAAGAAGATTGTTCTCATCTTAGGTTTGTTTTCAGCTTTGGGTTTTTTTTTGTAAATTAAGTTTTCTAGACAAATGGTCAGTTGCCACACAGTGCCTCAAAATACTAGGGATCTATACAGTAACCCTTCTAAGCAAAGAGAAAGCTTCTGAAGCCATGCTCTGGTGGGTTACAATCATTGCCAGTATATGAGAAACAACTTTTTGTAAGCTTGTTGGAGGAAAGCAAAATGTACTTCCATTTTGCTCAGAATTTTTTTTTTCCAAGGCACTGGATTTTTACTATGCTTGTAAAAGAGGACATTTCTGTAATAAAACTTGAGCTACACACTTATGTGCTGAGAAGTAGCTGAAGGTCCCCAGGGCTGAGTTGGACAGCGTGAGCCCCAGGAGTTTTCTCCCATGGGATCTATGTAGGGCCTTCGTTTAAGGAGACCACCCTAGAGCTGGTCTTTGACCACTCCATTTTCTGCCTTGCCTATCACCTCCCAGTCTGTCTCCCTGTCTGTTTTAGTGTTTGCTAGCGACTTTTTTTTTTAAATCTTCCTATTTTCTTAATCAAGATGTTGTGCGGAACTGAGTCAAGTTCCGTGCAGAAGCAGCGTATCTCATCAATGCTTGTCTTTGCAGCTAAAAACAAGTCAGAAACTAAAGTTCTGTCAGAAAAAAAAAAATTAATTAGTTTGACAGGACTTACTTTTCATGAGCCTGTTTGATATTAATTGCTTTAATTACTTGATGCTTATTAATTAAAGTCTTTATTAATAAAATCCTAACTCATACTTCTCACTGTTTTGGATGGGCTCAGTATTCACAACAGGCTATCATAAAATAATTCTCCCCAATGATCATTTTAAGTATTGAACCAACCCTCGTTTTCTTCCAGGCATTTGAAACTTCCCTGGTGCTCCAGTTCTCTGGGACTTCTTGAAAAGGGATATTAATAACTCAAATAAACATTTTGAGTGGGTTTTTTTTTTGTTACAAGTTATTTGGACCTAACTATCTCAAAGAGTTAAATGTTAATAACCACTGTCTAACATTGTTTAACTCAGCAGATACTGAACAAAAATACCTGTTACGTGTCTGCCTTTTTTTTTTCCCCACTATTAGCAGCAGTTCCACATTTGTGATATGGCTATTGGTACCTCGTTTTGCTTTTTCCAGTAAAGTTAAATGAGCCTTTTTCTTTTATTCATGTTGATGATTTTTACTTTGCCTTTCTCCTGTTTTAACATTTGTAATTTATAAAGCTTTCTGTTGGCTTCCATCTTTTTCGCATGTATACCAGGGTGAGAAGTGTTGTTGGGAGCTGGGTTTTCTGCTACGCTCAACTAAGGTTTTTTTTCATGCTAATTTTGCACTGCAATGTTTAGTATTTAAAGTTCCAAGTTACCATTTGCATCTCTGATTATGTCTTCAGTAGTTTTGTCTCAGTGCTGTTCTCAGTTTTACAGAACTTCATCTGCTAAGGGACTCTGTATGGATTACAGAATTGAATTTATTTTGCTTGTACGTGGCCACTAATTATTATACTCTGGGAATTGGTATCTTAACCAGGGTGAGGACTGCGATAAGTTTTCTGCATGCTGATGTATAAGGTCACTTCCAAACCATTCTGTGATATTTTTATTTTTTTTTTATATTTTTTATTATTATTTGTTGAGTTACAAAATAGGTGCCTGAACATACAGGAATGTCAAGTAGTGCTGTTGCTTGCAGCACTGAAATTCCAATTAACACGTTTCTGTGTAAGAGGTTAAAGCAGCACTTTGACCTTTTCTCTGTAACAGAGGACAACCTGGATCTGAAGGAGAGCGTAGTGGACTTATTGTGTATTTTGGGAAGGATGGGTGTGGAGGGTGTTTGATCTTTATCAAATACAGCTAATGTTTGTCTCGGCTGCTTAGATGAGCTAAGCCATGAGATCCTGTAAAGGCCCCATACTGTCTGCTGCTTTTCTGTGCATCACCTCGTGAGCAATCCGCAGCTGTTCGTCCTTGCCATTCCAGTTGCGCCGTCCTTTGCGATGTGTAAGGACTTTGCAGCAGCTTTCCTTGTACCTTTTTCATGTTAAGAATTAGTTGTGTTGAGAACAAGGAGATGATGCTGAAGAAAATATGAGGATTCAGACCAGGGTAATAGGAGCTGACTTGATCTCCTGGCCAGAAAGAACTTGGAGTTGTTTTTTTTCTTGTTTTTTTACAAGCTTTATTTGGATGCATTTTTTCATTGAAAAAATATTTCTGTAGGGTTTGCCATTTTAATGAGCTTACAGGGAACTTTTTTTTTAATAAGCAGTAAATCCATGGAAATATTTTTACAGAGATTATTGTTTATTAGTGTATGGAAAGAAACACTTAAAACGATCTATATACCATTCAACACCTGAAAAACTTTATGCTGCAAGCAAACCAAAGCTTTGGAAATTGGCCAAAAATGTAGTTTCATTTTATTTTAATTTTATTATGAGGTTTGCATAATGCAGGAGTTAATTCCAGAGAGGCATTGAAATGTTTTTCCTCATGTGTTGGGTACCATTCTTAGCAGAGTGAGACCATGGTCTAGATTTTGACAAACCCTTACAAGCTTCTGCAATCCTGCCTGTATAACTATAAACCTAAGAGGATGCTGCAGAGCAAAAGCTGACACTTGTGCAGCATTCTGCTTCATCACCCATTATCTGTAAGGTCTCCCTTCTAAAATCTGAAACAGGTTTTTACGTAAAAAAGATCTGCTTGACTGTAGTTGATGCTTTACTGCTGTAGTTGAAGGGCTTTTCAAGGACCAGGTGTTTTGGGGGTAGGTTGGAAAGCTGAGGGGAATGTTGCTGTGAGACTGTCTTTTGCAGCTTTGGCTTATTCTAATATGAAGTTATATTAAAGGGGTAGAGAATATGTTTGATAGTATGGACTTGTTTTCTTTGACTGATACTGTAGCTGTGTAACCTCCCTGCCAAGCCAAACCCTGTGCAGAAAATATATGTTGGGGAGCTATTAGCCCAGCTGTTCCAGGGTAATGTTTCTGGGATATGCCTGGATCCACTAAACATGTGTCTCTAAAGCATATTTGCTGGCACAGCAACTTGTAAACTTGTGCTGCTTAAATATTTTTATAGCTCTGAAGAGAGCATTGCTGTTGTCTTGTGCCTTCTCAACTTTGCAAGGCTTTTGTAGAAAAACACCTTGTGAAGTCACCACTCGCCTCTTACGTTCATTTTCTGCATGTGACTGGCTGATGTCAGTCAGTAGCAAACCAGCAGGACATGATACTTCTCATCAATATGTACGTGAACATCCACAGTAAGTGTTCAAGGCTACTCATACCGTGCAATAGGGAATATTTACGTTGAGGCAGGATAAGTTTTTGTCAACGTCCCAACAGAAGGATTTGCCTTAAGTTATTTATAGTATATTCCTAAATAATAGTTCTCTCTCACTTAATGATTTATCTTGTTAAATGCTCTTACATTTTTTGAGAGGCTTGCTCTTGTCATTCTGATACTTCTTCAATAAGTTCTCCCTAAGCCATTGAAGTATATGGAACTGACCTGTATTTCTCTCCATTCCCAAATTTAATGGCTGAAGAAAGCAAATAAAAAGATGCCACCTGTCATTTTTCTTTAATGTTAGGCTGTTGTTGTCAAAGGTTTTTTCAAATAAAAAGTGAATATTATTGACTATTCAATAGGCATGGATATAGTGTTCAATAAACAATGCTTACTCTATGGAATACCATCATCAAATGAGTTCTCCAAACCAAAACTGTCTTGCAAACGCTTACATATTTTATTTAAAAATGAGAAGATTCACTAAAAAAAAAAAAATAATAAAAAAAAAAATTAAACTTTTTTCCCCCGTTGCTGCCGTCACCTAAGGTAACCGGTCAGCATCATGACTCGGAGCTCAATGGAGATGCAACTTGCAAGTTTTTGAGGAAAGATGTAATTTAATGTGAAGAGCAAGGATTCTTGCCCTTTCAAATGAGAATTTTTTGCGTTTTCAATTCACGAGGCTGTTCCTTCCTGCTTCACAAAGAGACGAGGTGAGGATGTTTCCCTTCTCAGCCCATGGTGCTGTGACAAGGTGCTTTCCAGTGGTGTGGGCCACCTACCCAAGTGGCAGCTCCATGGAGCTGGGTTGTGCTCTCTGCTGCAGAATGGAGGGAACCTGCTGCAGGAGCAGGTGTGCTGGAGCACCTCTTCTTTCCTAATTCCATTAAACACTTCCCAGAGTCCCACCTGTCCCGGGTGGAATTGAGGTTTTGCAAAACTGATGGGCAGTGAGGTGCATTTCGGTATTAGGGAGTCTGAGGTGGGTAAGCATCTGGTGAAGGAGGCAATGCTGTAGATCACACTCAGTATGCTCAAAACGCTTTGCTATTTGGCTCAAGGCTGCCTTTAATACTTAATGTTAAGGGTTCTTTTGCAGACTTGCTCTTACTTTATAAATAGATGTCAATACTGTGAAAATTGCATACAGATCCACATAAAAATGTTCATAAACTCAAGGTGATGTTAGTTTCTTTCATCTGAATTCCTCCCTTCAGCTAGCTGGGTGAAGTTTTATCTTGCTGCAATCCAATTCTGGGGTCAGAAAGTCAGGTTTCCTTCCTGCAGTTTGGTGCTTCTCCATGAGGAATATAAATTCTTTAGATGAGCCTTGTTCCAAGCTAGGTCTGGGCAGCCCTCTGGTCTTCAGATTGTGCTGACCGAGTCCCACTCTGCCACCCTGTTGACTTCATATAGATGCATTTGAGGAGGTATTTGGGACCAGATTAGCAGGTTTCTTGATCTGAAAAACAGTATTTCATTTGTTCTGGAGAGGCTTTGACCCACAAGAATAAACAATAAGATGTTTACGGGGTTAATTTTAAGTTTTACTTTTTTTTTTTTCTTTTTTTTTTTTTTAGTCTGCTGGTGAGTGATGTTGTTTGTGGTGCCCACAGGAAACTGAGTTGCTAGGATCAACTGGGCTTTTTCCTAAATGAGGCTTTTGAGACTGTACTGCACTTGATGCACATGCTCTTATTTAATGCGTATAGATGTGCTTTATTTTAAGGAAGTGTTAGTTTTACATTAAATATTAGCAGTTAAATATTCATTCTAGAGCAGCAAATACACACTGGCTGCAAGTTTTGGTTGGTGTTAGAGCATCAGCAAGTAATTTCAGCCATGCAGTTCACAGTGGAAGGTTTTAACCCTTTGTAACTTGCAGGAGCTGCTGGCAGGCTAAGGAGAAACAGATGGGACATCAGGTTTTTATGGAACACTTTTGGTCCCTTAATTGGAGTTCTGTCACTGATAGGTTAATTTTATTTGTATATTGATCTTATTTACTGAAAAGATGTTTCCAATCTGAGGATCTGCATATGGGCAAGTACAAGCTGACGAGTGCTTTGGGCAAGGCTGCATGAAATTTTGGTTAAGGATCACGAACTGTAGCACGTACATGAAGCATTTTCCATTGAAACAACTTCCTCTTTGTGACAGTGTCTTACTTCTCTGAAATGTCACTGTGACATCTTGGGGAACCAGGAGGAAATTAGGAGATAGTACAGTGGAATTGGGTTTTTTATTATTTACAGAAAAATGTTTAGATTGTATTTTAAATATTAGAGAGGGGAGACATAGTGAGACTTGCTCAGGTATTCACAAGAAGGCTTTTGTTGAAGTCTAACTTGAAGCTTTTATAGTGCCTTGCTGTTGTAAATTATGCTTGAGATAACCAGGCATACTTCCCTACTTCACTGTATAGAAAAAGAATGGTGTCCATAATGCCGTGTATAAAATGATTGTGAGAATTGTTTCTGTTGTTTTGAGTGGAGGATTCACTGCGACATCTGCCAGTAATGGGAATGTAACCCTTTTTGGGATAGAGGTGCACACTTGGTATACACTTCAGTTTGTTTCTAGCATTGTGAAATAAGCTCATTCATAACAAGTTTCTTAATGCTGTCTTTGAAACAATGAGAAATAATGTAAGTTTAGCAAAAATCTTTTTCTCTGCAGAAGTATGGTCTGCATCCTACGGAGGCTCAGTTCTATGAATATTAAATTAACATTGACTATGGTCCTGTAATATGCTTTCTTCATGTGCGAGGACTGTGAAAATAGCATTCATATGGCTTTATTCATCTTGCAGAAAGAAGTGAAGCAAATAATAAATTGGGAAATTTTCCTTTTTTTCTTTTTTCTTTTTTTTAAGAAAAAAAAATTAGGTGGTGCATGCAGCTTAAGCCAGAAAAAAATCTGTTGCTTCCATGATAGCCGATTAAGGTGAAATAGCTGAAATGGTGTTCTAACATTTAAACAAGGCTATGAGGCCAGAAGAAATCAACCTTCTAAAGGGAGGTGGTGAGCTGAAAGCCTAGACTCCTGGCAGAAGGAGTTTGGGAGCCTGATGGTAGATTTTTCCAGTCCTGGCTGCTGAATTCCACCTGCTGACCCCAGCACTGAGCTCAACACTGCATGCTTAACAAAAGCACTGCTTTAATCGAGGTATCTTCCAGATGAGATCATATGTCTTTTTTAGAGTATCATAAAAATGGAGGATCTACAGCTTCCCTTCCCAGCTTATATCTGTGGTTTATTACTCTGCCTGTTAAAAGCTTTTCTCCTGATTTGGTCACAAATGCTTGTTTAAAAGCCCTTTAAAAGTCTTTTTAGTATGTATGGTTTCTCTTAAGAAAAGTGAAGTGACCTATTTTTAAATTTTCTGTTATCTTCAATCCTCAAATAATTCTTTTCTGCACCTCTCCCACAAATGTATTTGCCGTGGAGGTTTGTATTGTGTATTGACTGTTAGTTTGCTTTCACTCAGTTCATAATTGAGTACACCAAACAAATATATCTAAGGATTACCAATGTGTGGTTTACTCCTGTAGGTCATGATGACCTCCTTTGGAGTTGCTCTTGCCCAGTTTAGCCACCCTAAAAAAAGACATCAGCAAAAAGGAGGGAGAGAAAGAGAGGCAGTTCCATAGGTGGCAGTCCTTTCTAAATAGGTATCAAACGGTGACATTTAAAAAGTGCTTGTTACCAGGCCAGAGAGTGCTACCATATTAATGCTGTATCCTCTCCCAGTCTTTAAATTTATTGCTAATCAAATATCCAGGGAAGTATTTGTGGTTTGAGAGGAAGTGTGGTGCGGTGCCAGGCCCAGACCCAAGTCCTGCAGAGCCAGATGTGATGCCGTGCAGTGCAGCTCCCTCACCTGCAGCTACCTATGGAGATGGCAGCCTATTATTAATCTGTTGTGTGATGAGTACTTTCTCTGGTTTGTACTTTTGTCATCTAAGTTAGTGTCTTGAAGAATAGGAAAGAAAATCCATTTTTCAGAAACCCTGAGTCCATATTTACTTCTGCGATTTTTGTCATTTATACTGAGCCTCCACCAGTAATAGATATGTTTTGAGTCTTATCTTGCAACAGCCCAGAAGCTTTTAATTGTATTTATTTTTACTGGCTTTTCCTAAAACTTTTTTTAAAACTATATTCTTTGGGGCAGATCTTTTAGTCAAACTCCTGAATACAGGCTCGTTACAGCCTAGTCAGGCTTGCTAATCTCAGTATGCATATCCTTAGCAGTCGTAAATTAGGAGAATGCTTAAATGACCAATGGGCTGGAAATTATTTATCACCCTCCTATGATGAAAACCTCTCATTCTGGATCTAAGCAATCTACTGCTTTCTGTTCAGCAGGTCCATTTTGCCCAAATGTTAACTTATCTAGCAACGGGTCTGTTCTTTTGGGCTTTCTATTCTTATTGTCAGTTTTGTTCACAGACCATGTCATTTGGAGAAAATTGGCCAACATCTTTATTTTTCCTAAGGAATTTCCTATTTTATGTTCTGTCACTTGTTCCTTGGGATTCTTTATTTTTTGGTGCAGCCTCTCATTTGTTACCAAACTAGCATGGGCTTTTACACAAAGCTTGAGCTGTTATTTTGCAAAGCAGAGCTGTGGATTAGAGTCCCTGTCTGGCTAATTTGGAGCTGGTTCCCCATCTCTTACAGCTTGACCATTGGCAATACCAACATTGGGCTTACTTGAGCAAGTCCTGCCAATTCTGAAGAGACTTACCGGGTTGGACATGACCCTGCATTAAGCTTTTAGGATTCCCAGTTGGGTTTGGATGACAGAGAGGAGAGGTTTGAGTGGCAGTTGTCTAGGTAGGGATAACTGCAGAAATGTGAGCGCCTGAGGGATGTAATCACCAGTGGGTTTACTGCCACTTGTAAAGCCTCTTAACTGTCCCCTTAGTATTTTATTTTAGACAGGGGCAACAGAGATGGTGGTTTAGATGAGTGTTTGTCTCACGTGTGTGACCAGACGGTGGTGGTTCTCTGTAGAGCAGTGCTGGTTACCGGTGTGATACCTCAGTTGCTTATTTTTAGCATTTGGTAACTCGGATGGCTTGTTACAGGCTGTGGGAAGTCTAGAGTGTGCATCTTCAAAGCCAAGGACTTCTGTTTCTGCAGCAGAATTCTTTTCATTTATTTGCTAGCTGCTTAGTTGATGACATCCATTCTCTAGCACAGTTGGATCACAGACTCCTCTTGGCGCCCCTGTGCTGCAAGGAGTTACCCTGCAGATCTATCCACGTGCAAGATCTAAGTAAGCAACTGACTCATCCACATATGTAAAACAGAAAATGAGGCTTCATGTAAACTATCATATGTGTCTCATAACCTGTTGAGGAAGGGTAGAACTTGTAGCTTTGCTATTTGGAGAATGTGACTTTGCACCCCCTTTTTCTCACCCTGCTTGTTTCAATACTTCTCTAGAGGAAACAATTTTATGTAGTTGTTCCGTTCAGCCAAGCACCTGGCACTGGTGTACAAGCAATTGGAGAACCAGTGGGGAGAATGTTAATGTTTTTGGCAGTATTGCTTTCTGTGTCACATAGTTTGTACCATAGCTTTTGCCTTTAGTCTAGTGTCTGTCTGGCTAGGACAGAGGATTAAGTCAACTTAATCCTCAGCTGGAGAATCTAGGAATGCTGGAGAGGCAACCAGAAAATGTATTTCATCTCATGCCATGCTCATTTTGGCGTGGAACAGTTGACTATGGAGTTCTATCAAGAAAAAACAGCAGACCTTAGGCTGTGAAATGAGTGGTTGCATTTGTACTGCTCCTTTCCATGCCTCAGCTTCAAGAAACTGTTCAATATTATCTGTTGCAGTTTTCTTATTTAATTGTAAAAAGGAAACATTTTAATCACTTCCATACATGTGGTAACTTGAAAGGGTAAAATTATTGCATCATCGTTTTATAGCACTTGGCAGAGATACTATTCTTGCTAATTTTATCCCAAATCGTACCAACTTAAAGCACTTTTCATGCAATCTTGATTTTTCAGTACATTTTTTATACTTAATGCACAATTTAAATGCTTTCCATAAAGATTCAGAAGTCTGAATGACCTTGTCCCTGTTTGGATGCCCTTCATTTTATCTAGTGCAGACTGTCAACTGTAATGGGGTGGCTCTTGTGATAGAGTAGTACCAAAAGTGATGGTTCTGTGAGGAAAAATACATCAGGGTGAGAGTGGCATATGACAGAGAGAAGAACTGATTATAATATTTCATACTAAAAAATGCCAAATGGCCCCATTACAAATCCATTTGTAAAAACTAGTTGGGGGAGGGGGAACATGCCTCTCCAGGAATTGTTTTGGATTCGTGAATTCAGTTTTTGTTTGCTTCTTTTTTTCTTTCCTGGTGGTTGCAGAAACATTCCCAAGAAAATACAAACATTTGCTTTTAATAGTTAAAAAATGTAGCTACTGGTTTGTAGAAAGTGGGGCATTACATTTTCCCACTTGTCTGGCTGTAAATAAAACCCAATAAAATCCCCAATGCTTTCAAGGTGTAGAGGGCATACATGTAAAATCTGTCCTTTATGGGTCTTTTTATTTCCCTTGGAATTTACCACGAGCTGTTGTCCTTTCCCTTTCTTGGAAAGGTACTTCCTTAATGTCACATGTTTAAAACCAGCCATAAAGATGGAGCAGTGGGTGTCCTCTGCTCCTTGGACTGTGTCCCCAGTGGCCAGACCTGTCTGGTTTCTCTCCCTACAGATGATGATGAAAATCCTAGGCTGAAGTTCACCAAATTGGCTGCACTGTGAAGGGTTGCTTTCTCTCAAATTTATTCTTCCTTTCATTGCTTCTGGGTGAGGTAATGCAGCTTTTTATACACAGTGAATCTACAAGTTTTCTTGGTTTTGATAGATGCATTAATGACTTTGGGGAAGTTTGGCAGTGCTTCAGCAGCATCTTTCTTCCTGGTCACTTGTTCTATTCCTGCTTAATTTTTGCATTGGTTTTATCTAATTTTAAGCATCTTTTTATTATATGAAGAAGAAAATTCTGTGCCAAAGAGGAAGTGAAAATACTTTCATTTGAAGCAAAAATTGTGTTCCCAGTGTTCAGGTTTCCATCCTGCATAGGAAAGTAAAAAATGGTCTTTTGGTTCTTCATATACTACACCTCATGTACTTGCATTGTTGAACTTCAATTATTAACAGTGCTTAAGAGTTCTTGTAAACAGATCTTGGGCATGAGTTTATTTAGTTAGTCAAGTGGTAGAATCTTTTATTGCATCTTTTCCTAAGCATAATGTGAAGATCTCTTAACAGACATGTGAGCTATTTGTGTGAACTAGAAGACTGTTTGCTCAGAAGACTCATTTCCTGCAATAAGTTTCCCTTCTGATTTCAAACCCTGGTATATCTTTGTATCTATGAGGGGAGACAGAGAAAAAATTATGTGTCTGTGTGAATCACATAGAGACAGAATCACTAGAGAACTGAATTAATAAAACATTTCTTGCTCTTTTAGCAGTTGCAACTGAAACTCATGTGTGTCTATGCATTTAGGTAACCTCCAAAGAGAGTCTTTATTACTGACTTTTTTGTGGAATCAAAAGTTCCTTGGAATGCAATTTATATTTGAAGAAGCAATAAAATATAGTCATGGTTATTCCTAGGACTGTTCTTCTGTTTGTGTCCTGACAAACTTCTAGGGAGCCTTACTGGCAGAGACATTCATGTTGCATCAAAATAAATGGACTCATTCCTTTTATTTCAGCCCCAGATTGGAGGAGGTGGTTTCACATTCCTCTTGAGGCTTATTTCATTAGTAAATATGCAAAACCTTTGCCATGAAATGTTGAACTTTGAGAGACAGAATATGTTAATCCATGTAACTACAAGCCTACAAACCTGCAGTCCATCATACTCTAAGCACTAGAACATTTATTGGAAAAAGCAGATGCAAAGTAATTGAAATAAAATGTTTGCCAGAAGTAATCCTACCAGACTAAGACAAAATTTCAGTGGAGCTTTTGGGTGGCAAATTGAAAATGTGACTTCAGACTAAAGAGGAATTAAAAAAAAAATAGATGTGTTGGATTAAGATTGTCTCATGGGGAGACACAAATGGGTTGTGCTACAGAATGTTTATTAGTTGATAGCAGCTGGTCCTTTTCTCCTCTCATTTTCTTCTGCCCAAGCTTATGGCAGAGTCAAGAATAACTAAATGCATGATCTTGCATTTCCTACATTTGAGCTGTGTCCCACTTCTATAATTAGGTATTCAGTGCTTGTACATAACTCTGATCCTTTTGTGTGGTGATGAGGATCCTCAACAGTGTGCTCGGGGAGCATTTTAGTAAACCGGTACTAGTTTTATGGAAATGTGAAGAAGAAATACTTGGAGCACCATTAGACCACATACAAGTAATTTTCTGAAAATAAATGAGATCCATGCTGTAGGGGTTGTACAATGTTGATTTGCAAGCTCAGATCGGTCCTCTTATGCCTTGAGGCTAGTGAAACAGCTAATATCTGTCTGAGGGAAAGGAAGGCTGAGAGAATGTTTGAGGGACTTATTTTGTTTTTAAGTAAAGCTTTTAGAGGGAGTAATGAACTGTTCTAAACAGTTTGGTGTGGTTTTGGTTTTTTTGAATGCTGGGATAAGGATTAGTGCATATAGCTTGGTTCTGTGCATTTGACCTGGAGATTAAGTCTTGTCACTGGAAAGACAATGTTCAGAGACAGCCCTTTGGATGGGAGTCATAAGATCAAAATACTTGATTAGTTTTATAGTAAGGTATAGAAATTTATGGAATGGATTGCCTTGTAAGGTGGAGGATGGCACAAACTGTGGAGTCTCAGTCTGGTTTCATAACCTGAGTTCAGCTAAGCATGGAAGAACTTCAAACAGAAAGATAACCCGTCTGCTGGTTTCTTTTGTGCAGGCACATATAGGGAAAAGATGAAATTCAGTCTTGTGACTCATTACAATTCAGTGAGAGAAATCTGTTTTACTTAGACAATGCCCCAGGATAAAAATCCACTTTTGTACAATTTGGACAATTCAGTTATGGTGAAAAATGTTAGTGTGCATTTATATTCTGTTTTGTCTAAATACAACTTGCAAGCCATGTAATGAAACAGTTCAGACCATCATACTGGACAACCCTACAGTAATCTCAAAGGAACATAAATAGACTTTGAGTAGTTTAGTGATTGCTGTGTTACTATTTTTTCCTAACATCCTACCTACGATTAGTATTTTTAATCCCAGAGTTAACAAGGTAAATTCTGTATCATTTTATAATTACTTTTAATTTTACAAAGGCTATAAAGTGTGAGTAGGCACTTCTTATGCACTGAAGCAATGTAGCTGAATCTAGTGCTTCAGTTTCAATTTCAGAAGATTTCTTTTTCTGGATTACTGCAATGACCCAGCAGAGATTGGAGGGGGGAAAAAAACCAATAGGTGAATTTAATTCATTTTACGTCTGTGTTTTCTGTGGTAGTAAATTCTGTGGTTTTCACTTGGTGCAGGAACATGCAGAATTGTATTTCTGGGTAGATTATCAACTTATTTTTTCCAGTAGGAACTTGAATTAAGAAGGTGAAACTTTTAAAGACGTTTGAGGAGCAAGGTTGAATGTGTATATATGAGTCTTATTTTTCTGCAATGCAGTTAGAGAGCTGTGCAGAGAATGTGGAAAACCCTTGGCAGAATTTTCAGAGCAGAGCACTCGTGCTGAATAGAAACTAAGCAGTCAAGAAAAAAAAAGGGGAACAAGAGAGGTAAAAAAAAAAAAAAATTGCCTTCCAAATAGTCTGGAAAGCTAATGAGCATATGACATCATTTAACGAGTTATAAAAAGATTACAGTTCCTCTGATCCAAGAAACAGACCCTCAAGGTTTCTGATGTTCCCTAGATGAAGGAGGTCTAGAAGTTGTCCTTGCAGGAACAGGGCACGAAGCCCCCCGGTGCTGGCAGTGAGGGCTGCTGCTGGTTGTCCTTAGGAGCAGCACCTGTTGCTGGGGTTGGCAGCAAAGGGCTGTGGCTCATCTCAGCTGGGACAGGCATCAGCAGTCCGAGATGGTCAGCCAGAAATAGTTCTCTGCTCTTGGAGTGCCTCCATCTGTGCTCGGAGAGTGGGAGTTGCTGGAGAGGACCTTGTGTGTGGCTTGCACATGCCCATGGGGACCCACAAGTCCTTTCAGGGAGCTACAAGTTGTGCAGGAGAGGCATGTTTGCTGCAGGTGCACCACCCACCCCAGGGACCCTTGGGCAACATCCTCTGCCCCTGATGAGCACAGTGAACATCTGTTCTGGAGAGGATCAGCTCCTGTGGAACTCAGAGAGCCCTCCTGCAGACTTTGTTCATGGGAGCTGTGCCACTCCAGGAATGGGGGCGGGTGCCCAAGAGTGTAAGTGAGCAGCTGGACAGCAGCATTGCAGATAAAAGCCAGTGCTGCTCTTTGCATAGTTGTCAGCTGTTTCCTGATGCTGTGCATCTTCCTCCATCCTGATGGGATGCTGCTGATCTGTTACCTTCCTTCTTCCCTACAGAGACTTTCTTCTGAAGGTCTCCGTGTTTCAGCCTAAGAGCGAGTAAAAACCATGGAAACATTTTAATTTTTCCATTCTTAATAATTATATTTCAAGCAAAGAATGTATTTTTAGGAGGGGGGGAAAAAAAAAGTTATGTAACATGATTTATTGCATAGGCTTAAAGAGCTAGTGAACCTGGGATTTTCCTCTCTTGTTTCTGTGCTGTGAGCATTTCCCTTTATGGCAGCAGGGAGGCCAGTGGATGGTTGTTCTCGAGAGCAATTCAAACTTTTTATAAACCTGCTGAACATGTTCCTCTCCATCGTGTCTGGATTGCATAGTGGGGAACAGCTATTCCATCAGAGTGAACCTCAGAGTGGTGACATACCTAGATCTGGAGGGACCCCCTTGAAAGGCAGGGAAAGCTTCTCAGTCCTCTCTCTGTGGGCAGAGGTACTTTCAAGGCAGTAGGAAGAGTTGTCCTGAATTATGGAGTTTTGAAATTAGTTACATAGAACAGTGCACTTACCTGTAATGTGTGTATGGAGATCATTAGGAGTAACTCTGCAGGGGAATCCTGAGAGTTGGACAGTGTGTTGGAGCCAAGACAGGCTGAAGTTACGATTCCGTAAAAACAAAATTACAGCTTAGGAAGTGTGTGTGACTTGTTGGGAAGAATGTGCGTAATAGAAACAACTTGAGAAAAGCAGCATGCGTGTTAGCATATATTTTGTCTGCTTCATCTGACATTTGCTTTTATTCTTGTCCAGCAACTATAAACCAAAGAGAAGACTTTCTGTGTTCAGAGAAAGGACGTGGTGGTGGTGGGGAAACTACAAAAGAAAAATAAGTACTGGATATAATTCAGAAAAGACACGCAATCAAACTGAACAGATTGCTCAGGAAAAGATCTATTCTGTTGCTGAAATCCAAGAAAATGGGGGAAAAACAGGAAATAGTGAAATCTGTTATCGACCATCTGCTAAGCCTAGGAACTTGAGAACCATTCCCATGACAAAAATACTACATTGTGAACTTAATTTATATTTCATAATACTTAAAGTACAGACACAGAACTCCTATAGAGAGTCTAGTATTAGTAAATGTTTAAAAGATATTTAAAATTCTACTTATTAGAGTATTAGCAGGTTTCAGTCTTTTTTCCAAGATCTTTATTGATAGATCTTAAAGACTGTGCCACGCCAGGACAAGGCAGCCTTTTCCAACTTTCAAGGGGAGAGGGGAAGTGGGCGAGCTGATTTCCTTTGGAAGGAGACAGTGGTCTTTCTCTTCCAGGCGCCATCACCCTCCTGCTTCATTTCTTCCTCATAAGTGTTTCCACATCTGTGGATATGAAGGGAGGACCCTGTAATCATCATCATCATCCAACAGTGGGTCCTGTGGCTGTGCAACAGGAACTGTTCAGGAGCTGTGCAGTGCCCCCTTCCCAGTGCCACCCTTGTGGGAGAGGCAGTGTTTGTTCTGGCTTGCTTTCTTCTTGCCTCTCCTTTTACCTGGCAGAGCTGGGGAAAACGCAGTCCAAAATAATTCAAACAGTTTGGGGTGCTGTAAGCAAGCCATAAATTCTTCTGGACTCTGTGCATTTACTGTTTCTCCACATGCATAAAGGTGTAAGCGCTGTTTTCTGCAAGCATTTTTCCAAGTATGTAAATGGATTTCATTTGCAGAAATCTGTAATCAGTGTGGCTATTCAAAGGCTGTGTTGTTCATTAAATTGTCAGTATTAATGAACTTGGTACACAGTTTTCAAATTGCTTTAGATGTAGGCTATTGGCTAGCTTAGCTTTTTGGAGTCTTTTCCCAGTTCAGAGATAAAAGTGAGAGAAATCTTTGGCAAACGTGTATGTTTGCATGAAAAGTATTATATAGCATGTGGAAAAGTTATGATAAGTTCAGTTCTTTGTACTGATATTGTGCTTTCTTAACTCAGATCAGTCATTTTCTGCCTAAACTTTCCAGCTTTGTTCGGGTTTCTGAAATGAAGGAGGCACAGTCTTCTGCCTAATGCTAGGTTTTTCAGTTATTGAATATACTTGAGCTTGTTCTTCCAAATGTTTTGTTCAGGTAATGGTTTGTTCAGCCAGTGCACAGAGTAGAGTTGTAGTAGCTGAGGCCGCAGACAGTCATGAAGCTATACAGTCACAAGCACTTTGGAGACCTCTTAAGAAAGTGAGTGGAAATGAATTCCATTTCTTGGAACACTGTTGCCATCTGTGTGGCTCACTGAACCTTAAAAATGGCCCTTGCTGCTGTAGAAAGAGGCTCTAAGTAGTACTTAGGGTGCAGGGAGATGTTTACGATGTCCTGAAGTCTTCACCTCTCTGCCAGATCTCGTACTCTGCTCTAAATAACCCTGTACTTCAGACCACATTGCTGCAGAGCTTTTTACCACTCTTCCCAATAGTCTGTCTCTTCCTTTCCTCTGCTGCTGGTGTGTTTTCATGTTGCCCTTGTCCTTGTAATGCTGCGTTTACATCCACTTGTTGCATCTTCGCAGGCTCAAGTTGCCTGCTCTGGGTCCCCCTGTGTTGTGATTGGGACCTTCCCTTCTTTCCCAGCTGTGTAGCAGCAAGGTGTCTGCAGGGATCAGATGGGATTCAAGTGCCTTTCATCTCAGTTCAGGTGCAGCAGTTCACAACAGCAAGAAGGAGGAGAAAGGGAGGAGGATGAACTTTGTCCAACCCTCGTCTGCAGCTTGCTCGATGTAGCTAAGATGGAGGGAATGCTGCTGCCAAATACTGCAAACCACTATCGAGTGCATGCAAACACTGCTTCTAGGAGGGGAGTTTGAATGGATTTTCCCTCTGCTGGAAAAAACCATCACCTCTGATTCTAAGATCAATTCAGAGTCTGTACACTAAAACATGAAAATATTAGATTTTGAAGTATCAATTGTAGGAAATATGAAAACTGTCAAAGCAGTGCTTTCCCCTTGCTTTGGTTTTTTGTTGTTTTTTTTTTTTTTTTTTTTTTTTTCATAAGCATCTATAACACTTTTCCTGAAAAGTGGATTCTTTTGGCCTGAAACACACCCATGATGTCAAATGTTAATGCTTAGTTTTAAACAAAGAAGTAACTTTACTCTCTCTGTCAGGGGAGAGTTGTTTGGCAAGTTTAATTATAGCTGTTGTTCCACTAGCATTACTTGGCCACAAAATTAAAAAATGCAAAATGGGTTGTGGGAATAGTTAATATATTACCTTTAAAATTTTACGGTATTTTGCAGTTGTAACTGTAGGACGTGGAATCAACCTGAGCACATGCCAGATGTTGGTTTTCCTGAGGATTTGTGGGGGGGTTGTTCTTTTTTTTTTTCTTTCCAATGTTTTTCAACTGTCCCTAGTCTATCATATGCTGTCCACAGGAGGGCAGGTGACTGCACAGGGGTGTGTGCTGTGGTTGCTGATTCAGTGGGGGTAACTCAGCAATGGGATAATCCTATGGAGAGCTGCATACCAGCAATACACAGTTTGGGTACAGCAGGACCTCCATGCAGCTCCTGCCTCTTGGCAAGTTGCATCAGAGTCTGTGCCCTAATGACATTTAGCTTCTGGCTCCCAGCAGTGACAGCCTGAGCCTTCGATGGAGGCTTTGCAGACAGTTTATTTGGTGACATATCTATATATGGTGTGTGTATATACATACACATAATTTTCAAGAGACTTAGATGCCGTTCACGTGCAGGCTTTGTCACCTTCCAAGTGCTTACCTTACTGCTTGGCTCTAATGCCAGCTTGCCATGTCCTTTAGGAGTGTGGGAGAGATGGAATAAAACCTCATCTCTGCCTCTTCAGCCCCCTGCACAGATGTACAGTTATTACAGTTCCTCTCTGCATACTGTAAATTATAAGCACTGCTTAATTATTCCCTAGCTTCACGTAACACTGAAATGTGTGTTTTAAAGAAATCTATGTCCTAGAGCCTTTACAGTTTTTTGTTTTGGTTATTGTGTTGTTTGTTTGTTTTCATTCTCCAGCTCTGAACCAGAAAAGGTTACAGTACGAATGAGGGAATATAACTGAAATTTTAGTTACAAGGAAAAAAAAATCTTTACTCCCTTGATCTTAAGGTTTAGGAGGAGGGAGGAGGAAAGCATGTGTCGTTTGCTAGAATTTAATATACTTAAGCTTATTTTTACCTAATTGGAAAAACCAAAAAAAAACAAACCACCACAAACAAAAACCAAAACAAAAACCAAAAACAAACAAAAAAACAACAACAACAACAACAATTTTTGTGAGGATATAGTTTCTGTCGAGTATGTGTGCCTCCTGGCTGCTTCCTTGAACATTGCTCATGTTCTTGCTTTGGCTTTCTGACTAAGACTTCCTGGGGGCTAGTGTGAGGGATGGATTTCACTGTAATGCAGCCCAGGAGCTGATCTGCTGTCCTCTGTCAGTCATGAAGTGAATGTCTGGCCCACATTTCATGGTGGGAATCTTATCGTGGCTCATGGTGAGACTCAGATCTTACTGTAAGACTATGAAACCAATGGTTAAGTGCTCACAACTTGCTGAAATTGATTCTTTGTCTCTAGATCGTATTTTTTTCCCTTGTATTAGGCTTTCTGTATAATTTTTTGCTTTTTCATAATACTCTTTAAGTTTTATAGCTTGTGACTCCTACTGGATGGACAAGTGTGCTCTCTGGATTTGGGTAGATGGATATAAGGCTCTATATTGTTGTGTACACCTCTGAATTTAAGTGTGTATTTTGTTCTGTTTTTCGACCTGCCATTCTCTTTGTTTCTTTAAAAGTTAGTGGTAGTTAGATTGGTCTTGCATTGTGGCTGGATGCAGTATAACTCTGCTGAAGAGGTTTGCCTCTTGGGATCTCAAGATTTTGGCTATCTGACTAATAATAGGAACTTGGGCCTCATCTGGGCTCAGAAATTTTCCTGCCTTTCCAGTTACTGGATCATATCATCTGAGATTATACACTCATACTGCTCACCTCTGTGATGTGTCTGCTGGAAGCAGTGGTTGGCCCCATAGTGGAATATGTGGCTGCAGAGATAGAGCTCTGGCTTTGCTTGTGCTAACAGTCCCTGTAAAAGTAAAATCTTCTGTTCAAATTGAATATTCAATTTGGTTATAATCAATAGCTTTTTAATTCTGAGGCTCAAAGACCAGAGTACCCTTGAGTAAAGGCAGGGCAAATTCGCATTACCATGAACCAGAAATGGAAATGTCCCTGGAGATTTTCGTAAAAAGAACTTGAGACTTCTCCATCAGTTTCTTTAGCTGATGAATAGAAATAAGGATCCTTGCAGGAAATTTCTAATGTTGTTGTAGAATGGATGATTTGGGATTCTGTTTCTGTTCTTAACTATACCACTGGCTTATCCCATCTCAAAGGACTGATAACCGAAATCATGTCCATTTGGCATGGAGGAGTATCATTCCTTCAGAATTCACAAGTGTTTCACAGGGGAAAACAGTTCCCTGGCATAAGTTTATTTGACTTTGTTTCTTCAGGACCGTGTTGGTAGAGAGTGCTGGACAAGACAGGTTTCTACAACATCCGAACTGTATTTGTATTTTGAATGAGATATTTGGTTTTTGCAAGAAATATAGGGAGGCAGAATAATACATGATGAAGAACTGGGTGTGTTTTCAGAATTAGTCTTTTCATTTCCTGATTGTTGAAGACTGATGCTACAGTATCTTCTCCTGAACACGAAACCTCTCCAGTGTTCGCCTTCATTGATTTTTTTCTTGTTACATCATATTCCTTGAAATGGCCAGCATGGGACCCTGTCCAGAATACTTAAATGTTAATTTTTTAAATTATTATTTTTTAATTAACATTTTTTTCATATCTGTGAAATGGGAGCATATCACTGTCAGGTTATTTGGTAGCTATCACAGACCTTGGAAAGATAGATTCTTCTGGGTGTGACTGGTTTTGTGTCAGAGTTCCTCATGGCATTTCATTGTTATTTCTCTGTGATGAATTAGTGGTCTCTTTCATGATGGGGATTAGGAAAAGGAGGAAACAGACTCTGTATTTCATAGACACTTAATTTGATCATGATTTATGCAGTAAAATGGCAGCATTAAATTTATAAGTAGTGTAGAACTGAGTTGATTAAAGGGTTTCTGCCCACTGTTAATCTTCAAGACAACCAATACCAGAAGGAAAATATTGTTGTATCCCACCTGTCTTCATAATTACTTTTAAAAAAATATATTTTCCTGTTTCTGAGACCTAGAAGTAAAATGGCACTGTACCCAAACAACTGCATGTTACTGTGTATATGTACATATTAGTTTGCTGTTATAATAATTTTAATTATAGAAATATGTATACGTTAAGTCTGGATGTGGTCATCAAACCAGAGACTAAGGCACAGCAGCCTTCATTGTGCACACGATGGTTCAGTCATGTAGAACCCATTTCTGAAGCTCTATGCACGTTGGTGCCAAGGCATCCTCATGATCCTCCATCCAACCTGGCCTCCTTAGCTTTTGGACTGGCCTTTTAAGTAGCTATAAGCTACAGCAGCCTTGAGATGACTTTAATTTGTGATTAGATATGATGATAAAAATTACCTTGTCTCCCTCATTGAATATACAAGTCACTTGGAGGATTTGCCTCACTGATCATCTACGTGCTCTGACTTTGCAGTGTTACGGGATGCTCGTAAGGGTACTGTACCCAATGAACTGTGAGTTAGCATGGGTAAGTACCAAGTTGTTGAGATGGCATCAAACTGATTTTTCTAGCTTTTTAAATCTTCAATTGCTACTTTTTAATAAGTAAGTTTGGAGAATTTTGACCATGGTTTGTGTCAGTTGCCCATCTTCATTCCCCAAAATGTGTCTGTTAGATTTTTGAGATGCACGTATGTCAGTCTAAGGAGTAGATTTGCATTTATCTTTTAAAAATGGGAATTGTGAAGAGCTGGCACTACATTGAATGTTGTATATTGATAGAAATATTACATAACTACTTTCTGCAAGGCTGCCTGAAAAGCAGTGCCCACCACAGTGACCCCAGAGGGACCAGGTTAGTTTTACATGTACTCTGTTGGGAAGTGAGGAAATGTTTAGAAAGAGAGAAAAATGGTGGAGTGGAATTGTCTGTCTTTTTTTTTTTACGAAACTTACTTTTCTAAATATATCACTTGATATTTGATTTCTTTTACATTTTGAACATATTGCCTGGAGGTTGTCCTATTCATTATACTTTTTTGGTTGGTTGGTTGTTTTTTTTTTAATAAATGAAAATATTGGTGTAATTTACTGAAACCAATCTCAATTCCAGCAGTGTAGGATTTGCTAGTACAGGATAGTTTTGCCAGCCCCAGCTCCAAACAGTTTACGTAAGTATCAAGTTGTTAATACAAACCCAACAGGTGCTGCCTTTGAATTATGGATGATTACACAGTCACTTTAGTTTGAATAAAGGTCTAGGATAAAATACTGTGGGTTATACACAGACGTAACCTTCAGAAGACAACCACAAATGCCAAAGGCAGTACTTTTACTTTAGTGCAGGCATTGTATATATGATTTCTGACTGAGTTGGGAAGAGTTAAAAATAGCTCCAAGTTTTGTATTTAGATGAAAAAGACTGGAAGAAACCTGGGGAACTGTATATGTACAAGTAGTGCAGTATATTCAGATTTAATGCTGACACACCTTAGCAAAAAGGTCAATGAATACAACATTTCTTATTTCACCATAGCCTACATGTTCAAGATGTTGTTGCTGATAAAAGAGAATAAGACTTGAAGGCAGGTTTCTGCCTCAAATACACTAATCTTAGAAATAGCCTAATGTGCCAATCCTGCTCTTAAAGGAAAAATAGTTTACATACCTGACATCTGAGCCCTTTGAATCCTACCCGAAGATGTGTTTAGCATGCAGAAGAGTAGAGAAAAACGTCTGAATCTTGAGAGAAAAGCTTGAGGAAATATGGAAGGGAATACAAACTAAGGCAGTCACAAGGGAAAATCTCTTGAACTGAAAGCTTAGGACTGAAAAGTATATGTAACTCTTCCAGTCTCCTTAATGGGCTGAAGTTTAATGCGTCAATTAGGCTATAACACTGCAGAAGAGGCAGTTCAATCTAAAATACTTAACAGATACTGACCAAAGACTGGGGAAAAGTTTTAAAAGACTGTGTGAATTCATCCCTAGCCATAATAGGGAGATGGAAAGACAGTGAAGCATTATTTGCAATCAGTGAAGTCTCCTCAAATAACTGGAATATTAGCTATAAAACGAGTAAAGATCCAGGGGAGAGAAGGGCCTTCTTGCCTGTTTCAATTCATACACAAGTTTGCAAAACTTGTATAAGCATTACAGTTAGTGCTTAGAACTCCTGAGTGGGACATTGAACCCCTTTCTCAGCTGAGCAGACACATGCGACTTCCAGCACTTGCCGAAGTATTCTGTGCATCAAGATAACATCCTTGTCAACTTAGACACAAATGTCTTCATAGAGCACACACAGAGCAAACAAGTGATATCTCTCTCCTGGGGAACCAGTAATCCCATTTGTGCATGCATTGACGGACTTGTTTGGAATGTCACCAAGTGTATTTAATCCAAAGTAAAATGGAGTTTTGCCACAGACTGTCATGAACTTTTACAGATTTAGTATTTAGCATCCTTTCAGATCTGTGAATCTCACTCTTGGGGAAGGGTAAAAAAAAGAAGACCATACAAATTTCATGAAGTATGCATTGTATAAAGGATAAATGATTATAAGCATATGGTACCTTTCCATGAACAGACTTTCATAAGCATAAAACTTTCTTTAGAAGTAGCCCTGGAAGCATGTAGAGCTTCCAATATATCATTCAGACTACTAAATTAGACTTTGTGCTTTCCCCCACCCCCTAAATTAGACTTTCTGCTTCCCCCCCTTCCCTCCATGTTGTGGTAAAATGGTTAGAGATAGGGCTAAATATACCCCTTAATTTCTTTTTTCCCCATCCGTTCTCTCTCTTCTCCCAAGAGATTTCAGGGAATTGTTGTTAAACACTGATACCCACTTTGACCTCATAATGTATAAAATGTTGAGATCGCCTTCAGCTGAAAGGCTAAAAGCTAAAAGGCTGTGAAAAAACATAGGAAGAAAATAACTATATAAATAAAATATATGATAGTTCACTAAGGAGCTAATCACGTAGTTTAACACTAATGTTTTCTTACTGGGAAAACCAGGAGAAAGCCAATTTTTTCATTATTCTGTTTCTCTGTAGTTGGTACCTATATGTACTGTACTGTATTTCATATACATTCCTTGTAGGGAACTGAGATTTGTGGTGGGGGAGGATCATTATTCTTCATGTGTGTCAGTTGTCCTCTGCTCTGTTAGCTCCCCTCTGCAGTCTGTCAGGGAACTGCAACAAAACTCTGGAGCAGCTCCGAATTGTGTTTCTGTATCCAATCTGATGCAGTTTTGAAGCTGGTCCTAACTGGGTTGGAGTCAGCAGCATGAGCAGCTGAAAATGTCAATTTTTGACTCCATTGCTGGGTGAAGTCTCACTGTTGCCCTTAGTTATTCTTGCATATCATTTTATTTTTAGGTGGTATTGTTTATGAGGACACAAAAATAGAGGTGGGGGAGAGAGGGAAAGAAAGGCTATTGGACTGTCAGTGTTAATACAGACAAGTAACCTAGAAAGGTGTTGGATCAATAGAGTCCTCCTCAGAGATCTGGACATGCGAGCAGGTAGATGTTAAGGTCAAATGTGAGCAGGAAGTTGACATCAATTTACAGCATGGTTTTTTGTTTATGACATTTTTGGGTAACGTGTCCTCACGCAGAGGCCAGCATGCTTCATTGCAGGAAAACCTTGTCCTGGTAAACTCACAGCAGGAAAGCATGCTGTAAAATAACGTGAGGGCTTGAGACAGGTAACCGTGCCAGACACCATTTCAGGTGGGCTTCATTGTGTTACCTTCCAGGAGCAAATGTGTGGGACGCAGGAGTATTTTAAGCAACAAGCTCATTTGGACTAACAAAACTACGTGTGTTTGAAACAGCTGAGTAGATGGGAATTTAAAAGGTGAAGTTCAGTAACAGTCTGACAGGTCATGCTTTAGTGTCACTCATCAGTCTGGTAGTTTCAGTTGTGAAATACTTTTTGTGGTTTGTCCAAACCTGGTAGAACATCAGGTAAGATGGCTTCGTGGGTACTTTTAATGAGGAAATTGCAGAAAATTGGGAAGGAAAGGCACAGCTTTAAGTGGTATGGATCATTTTACATGTGCAAATTTCTTGAAAGACTGGAGGACTGCAGTAATACAAAAATGATATGTACAATCTTCTGTACCATCAGTAATAACCGGAGCAGCTCAGAGCACTCTGAAGAGCTTAGCAACTTGGTGGTTGGTAGAGTTGCAAGACCAAGATAGGTTTGCCATTTTCTCCCCGCTCCCCCCTTTTTCTCTCCCCCACCTCTCGGCATAATCAGAAGAGAATAATTTTGCCACTTCATTGCTTAAATAATTTAAATTTTTCTCCATTTGAGAGAGGAGGAGTTTCAGCTTAGGAGTGCAGGGTCATTTCTAGTAGTGTTGTGGATGTGAAGGGAAACTGGGGCAGAGGTTCCCTTACCTGGAAGCAGCATTCTGTCCCTGTTTCCCTGCCAGTCTTCAGACTTCTTGGAAGCATATGCATGGCTAGGGTAAAAGGGCACTGAAGTAAGACGTGGAAAAGACCTGAAGGATTATCTTAACTACCTTTCTGTCAGTGAGACATTATTTCCTATAATACAATCTTAAATCCTTTCTTCATTAAAGTTTTAAAGCACTCAGCTCCAGAGTAAAATGCTTCGGTTCCTCTCTCCTTAAAAAATAATGTGCATGTGTCTACTGAAATTGCAGAGTTACATTTAAAAATACCTTAACAAGCTGCTTTCTAATGAGCTTTTTTTTTTTTCTCTGATAGCAATGCACTTTTTTTAGAGCAGTGGAACAGCTCATAAATAGTTAATCGGGCTGATGGCCACACTTGTGCACTTGAGTAGCAGTCTTGGTGGGTAACTTCTCAATCATGCAGACAGGCCACTGCAGCCTTACCAGGCACAGCGAAAATATGTCAAATTTTGAAGAGGAATAGGAGACACTGTGACAAAATTTGTCTTCTAATTAAGTATAGAGCTGAAGTGTATTTGCTTAAGACAACAATATCCAAAGTAATCAGTATTTTTTTCTGTAAACTTTTTTTTTTCATGATATAGGCCAAATTTATTGTAATGGACATTAAGTTATAATGTTGAAACCCCTGCGTTATATATAAGATTTTGTGTTTCTTTTACATCATCTGAATTCCAGCTGTTCAGTTTATCCTTGTCATCTGTTTCACAGCATTGGATTTTAAATATGTATATCATGTTTTGTTAATAATATGTCAGTGAATTGAATTACTCTATTTTTAATGAAAGCTCTTCAGGTTTAATGAGTAAAGAAACAATGTAGAATCTAATAATCCAAGACTTAATATTTTCTTGATCACAAGTCAAGCCTTCTATATAATTCATTAAAGTAGCATAATGTCCTTAAATTTGAGGTCAAGATTTTGCAGGCTTAGCAGAGATTTTTATGCATAAGGGAAAGATGAAACTTCAAAAAATATCATTTCAGCAGTTTCATACTTTAGGATTGTGACCTCATGCTCTCAGAATAATTATGGTGCATCATGGTCAGCAGTTTATCAATATTCATTCATAGATTTAGACTCTCTTTATGCCATAGTTTGTTGCGTGGGTGTTTTCTTGCAACCATAGTAACTTCAAAATAGTAAATGCCTTAAAGAGCACAGCCAGTTGATTTATTTGGAGGTTGTGCTTTAAGCAGTATAGACAACATTTATGGAAACCACTTCTGTTCTGTTCTTTTCCTCGATTTTCTTCTGGTTGTTATATCTTCTGCTGCCAGGTGGGACTAGTGTTTCTAAGGAGCTATCACAGTGGTCACAGGCAGCCTGGGAAAAGTTTACTGGCACCACTTTCACAGTGGCCACTGTGAGGTTTTGGTGGCTACATATGCAGTTCCTTCAAAAACCAGAAGCAGGGGGAGTTTGCCATTGGTTTATGCTTTAACTGCAATGACGGGAAAGGTGTAAGAACAGTCATGAAGTTCTATGGCTGCTTAAAAGTAATCTGTAAATTCAGTGGTGTTGCATCAATCCGTAATCAAGATGGTCAAATGCTGAGAGCCAGGTATGAGGAAATGCCAAATCAATGGAGTGAACACTTCACCAGTTTCTTAAAATTTCTGTCTAATGTCTAATGAAGCATTAAATGAAGTTTTCTGACCTACCCAGCCGAGAACAGCAGGAAGCAAACTAGCAGAAACTCTTCTGTCTGTCTGGTAAATAGTGCAGAGAAGGGCAGCAGGCACTTGTGGTACTTCTGCTGGAGTAGCTGGTCAGAGAACATCACCTGGCCTGACAAAAGCACAACTGTTTGCAGGCATCAAGGACAAGAAAACAATTCCTCAGGGCAGAATGGCACAGCTTTCCTCCATCCGAAAGGCACGAGACATGTCCCTGCCCTGATCCACCTTGGTGTCTTGGAGGCAGGACTGCTTCTTGACATGTTTGGTGACGGTAATAGGTGAAACTTCATTCTGGGTCACAGGACTCCTGGAATTTTCAATTTTCAGCAGGTTTGCATTAAATCTGAGGTCTCACAGCTGAGGACCTGCAGCCCCACTCTCTGCCAGTGAATGCAGTTGGTCCCCAAATGTTTGAGAGCAAGAGGGACTGACTCTCTCCAGATTATGCTGGCAAACAGCTTGGCCTTAGCATTTTAGTGATGGAAACTTGAGGTCCTGTCTCAGCCTTGCTCTGCTAGAAGACACTCCTGTTGGTGGTGTAGGCTTGACGTTTGTAGGCAATTTCTGCTCCTCCTGCAGCAAGTTGCCTGAGTGCTGTGCTTGACAACGCAGTCACAAAAGGGGATAACAAAAGGCAGAGCAGCATTTGTGAGATTAAAGCAATGTTTCTGGAATGAAAGAAGTGTTAACTTCAAACTAGTGCTTGGTATGCATTTACTTCTATTAACATTCCTCTGTATGACTATGAAATTTGGATAACAGCCTTGTTTCTTCCAAGCATTAGTGAGTTCCTCTGGGACTGCCTTCGAGTCCTTGCTGGTGTAAAAAGCCTGGAAAAGGTTTTAGGTGTTCTCAAGTAGCTTAGAAACACTGTTTCTGTAGATGCAGGAGCACAGATACAGATTTTCAAAGAAGAGGATGGACATTGTAGTGTGTTGCCTGAAGCCGCTTTCTATGGGCTCATTAAAATCAGAACGGCTCTGAGGCAAGTCCTGGAGATACTGCAAGATGTGTTCAAAGGAAGTGCAGACTTGGAGTCCAAAACCCCACAGAAGATGATGACACTATCCACTGGGGTCAGGCATTTGGAAATTCAGTAACTAGGTATGTGCAAAACTAAACAAATAGGTGAATCTGGTGAGTCTCTGCAACAGGGAACCTGCTGGAAACAGTTGCTGGTTTATAGTAGCAAGTCCAGCAGAACCCCAGACAGAGCCTGAGGAGGTTTTTATGTAACTGAGCTGTCTGTGTGTTCCCGCCTAATAAGTTTTGAATGTCAGCCAACTCCAACTAAATTTGACAGTGGGGTAGCTATTACAGCTATTCAATTTTAGCTGTTATCTCTTACCAGTTCCATTAAAAGAAGTGACTGGAAGGAGTAAAGGCATGCAATTAGTGTCCCCACCAGAGGAAAGGGGCTAGTTAGCATTTTCTCCTATTAAACATTGCAAGCAGGAAGGAGAAAGACTAAGGAAACATTATTATACTCTTATATTTCATTATTCCTGCTCTTGAATAACAATGTAACGATTTTTTAAAATTGCAGAACCGCTTTTGTATACTTTGGAGCTCAGCACTTCCTTAATTTTGCGTGCATTTTTGGGGAACACAGAAAGCAAATATGGAAGTAAGTAATTTTACTGCTTTGTGGCAGTGGTGGGCTCCCACGCCGGGACTTGCATGTAGTGAGGTGGTTTGAAGCTGGAAGGTGTGCAAGTGTGGACAGCAGGGACTTCTTTCATCTTCCAACCATGTAATAAAATTAAGTTACACTGTGATTGCTGCAACATTTGAAACTATGGATGCTCAACGCTTACTCTTTGTTGAGTCATCTTCTTTCTTCCCTGAGTGCTTATTCTGCATATTGCACACCTGTTTTTAGCAGAAGTAAATTTGAAGGCTACAGGAGGGGGAAAAAAGAAGCAGATTGTTTTAGAATAGGCAGAAATTCGAAGCCAGGTTGGATGGGGCTTTGAGCAACCTGGTCAAGTGGAAGGTGTCCTTGTCCATGGCAGGGGGCTTGGCATTAGATGATCTTTAAGGTCTTTTCCAACCCATTCAGTGATTCTATGAAATTGCTTAATGAAGTGAAGAACATGTGTCATCAGGTTCCTTCAGTTTGGTTTTAATTGGCTCTATGTGGGACCTGTTGTGAGTAATATTTGTGGTACAACAATGAATGTAAATATCGAGATCCTTGCTAAATGAAATTGAAAGTCTGTGCCTCAGGCGGCAAAAGTGAGTTCTGGGGAGGTGGTGATGGTTTAGTAAGTAATAATGTTTGCTCACTCTGCTATACACCTTGATTTCTATATAAATTGTGTTAATTCATGCATAAACAGATAATTATGCACACTCAGCTGCCAGTTTGCCTTTACAGTAATGTGCTTTTGTGCACGAACAGTTACACATCCTTTTCCTTAACTGGAAGGGATAGTGGTGTTTTCATTTATTGTACCAACTTCTTATTCCTGCTGAACTTAAAGCAAGCTACTTTCCAAAATCTAGGCCTGCTATGTATTGCAATAGAGTTTTTGACAGCATATAGAGGATTTGGGAGATGAACTTGGGGCTGTGTTAGTTGTAGAGCATAACTTTCCTGGTTGGCATTTGGCTTAGTGTTCCCATTTTCCTTTAGTCTTTGCTGCATGGGTTTCAGCTATTTAGCCAGAGAGAGTGGTAGGTACAGTGCTGTGTATCATTAGTATGTGAACAGTAGGGTGAATTTCAGCTGAATAAAAATGAATTCTTTGACTTGCAATTGTGAACATTTCTAGTTTGCCTTGACAATCCTGTCAAGACAAATTTGAACTTTGTCAGCAATTGTGATTGCTTGTGGGAGAATTACCAAAAGCCTTTGCTCTAGGTATCAGTCAGTGATTGCAGCCCTCGTCTGCTATTTGACCAAAATTTTCCATGGCACTCAGCAGGCTATTACTTGTCACTCTGACATATAATGGAGGAGTATTTTAATTGATTTAAAAGTTAAACTTTATAGTTATTTAATACAGTATAGCTGTATTACATGTCAGCAGTTACACTTGCTGTGAAAATAGGAAAAGGGGAGTTGAAAGGACTTGGAGTTTGGAATATTTTAAAAATACATGCAATTGACTTCACCCTTCACTACAGGCTATCAATAGAGTATTTAGTTATCCGAACAGAGATTTCCTACTATGTAACTATTGTGGATTTTAAAAGGGAAGTCTTGAATGTTAACAGTGCATCTAGTTTCTAAAACTGTTTCATCCATGGTTCAGTAGTCCTTCTGCATGAATTTCTTCAGTTTTACGGTGAACTCTGAACAACTGCGTTTTGGATCCAATGCCGTTTTGGTTCATGACCTAAACAATTTCTCTCTTATGGTCTACAGGTGTCTAAAATAGGTATAATTATACCAAAATCCAAGGGTTATGTAAAATTAAAAATTGCAAATCACTCTTAAGGTTTTACGGCACCAGTGCAGCTGGTGCGTTTGCACATGTGCAGGTTATGTATGGTCTGGAGTGTGAGATCAGATCCTCTGGCAATACTGTCTCCCAAATTGCTCTTGTGGATGCAAGTATGCAGTGTCTTTCTAACTGGTGATTAATTTAAAGCATCTTTCTTCCCTGTGTCCATTTCAACACAAAGAAGTGATGAGAAGAAGGCACCACAAAGGCTTGCATCTTTCTTCTCCATTCTTCTCATTATTCAACTTTCCTGACGAATTTAGGAAGAAGGAGAGCAAGAGTATCTGCATTCCTTCTATAACAATAGGATGGAAAATGGAGCTATTGAATACACATTAACATACGTATACTTTGGCGTATACTGCCTGACCCTCTGCATAAAGTAGAGGCACGTGAAAAAGAGGAACTTAAACTGTGCAAATAAATGTAGTAATCAATAATAACACCACCAACAGAAGTGAATGGACCTTGGCATAAATATAAAAGTAAGGATCTCTGCAAATTGTCACTTTGTGTAGTGGAGGTGGGACAAGTGGGAAGTGATATCCCTGCCTGAACTGGTGCTGCTGCTTGCTGTGTCCTCTGCTAAAAACAATTGTTAAAAGCAGGTACAAAGCCCAAGAAGGCTGTTTCACCTCTGACCAAGTTCTCACAGGTTGGACTGGGATCGTTATTGTTGGAGGAAATTCAATTGCATCCTGTTGGTAGGCATCCTGAGAGCCAGAGGGAGTGGGAAGGCAATCACAGAATATGCCGAGTTGAAAGGGACCCACAGGGATCATCGAGTCCAAAACTCAGCCCTGCACTGGTCCATCCCCAAGAGTCACACCATGTGCTTGAGGGCTGGATTATGTTTGCAGATAGGAACAGGCAAATGCCACTGGCGATGTAACTGGCTAAGCAAAGAAGCCAGTCAGAAGAATGAAGAATTGCTGCACAGGGGCCAGCTTCACCACTCATAGAAACAGGCCATGTGGAGGGCTGCTGGAATACCTGCTCCTATCTCATTTTTCCATCTTTGCTTTTTCTCCTTCACCCAGAAGCTGACAGGTATACATCCCATATCCCTTTGCCCTATATTGCCTCCTAAATCCAGGCATATCCTGCTCGCCATAATCTTGCAGGTTCCTCAAGCATCATGACGGGTTTTTATTACACTGCCTAAAGGCAGCAGAAGCCCATGAAAGTAACAAGACAAGGAACAATAAAGGAGGTAGAAGTGGAAATTACTCTGGCTTTTCTACCTTTTAGGAGAATATTTATTTGGTTTGGGCTGTGGGGCAAGGAAGGTGGAAAAGACAAATTTCTGAACTACCTCAGTGTTTGCGTACCTAGAGCTGCAGGAGTCATCTTATTTTTTGTATCAGGTAATAGTTGTATGCAGTAAAACGCCATGGGTGGGTTGACTGTCTTAAAAATGTAAGCAAAAATGAAGCCTTCATTATTTCAAATAGTGGTTTTAGAAGGGACAGAAGATGTTTTCAAATAATGGGACTATCTGTCTTTTAAAATATCTGTTAATCAGAGATAGTGGTAAAATTGGAGTTTATCTCTTACTGTATCATCTGAAACAAGTGCCAAGCTGGAAACTTCCAGTAAAACTTAAGCTCTGTGCCTGACCTTATTAAGGATTATTACTTTTTGATAAGTGATATCATCTTTAGCAGATTATTTCTTTTTCCAACCTTTCTTTTACAAATATGCACAAAATTCCCAGCGTGTTGCAAGATACTTAAGTATGTTTGTGTCAGGAATTTCCCTAATAAGCTTACAGGCTTGAGTCTTGTTAGTCAGTTCTGTGTTGGTAATACTGTGAGCTCTCTATTGCCTTTCATTTTTCCCTGTATCCTGTTTATGAAGTTTAGAGTAGTTGTGCAGACTTTCCTACTCCTATTCTCTGCTCCTGAGAGATATGATGTAGTATAATATAACGTAGCAGATGCTGGCACAGTAATGTTAATACATTTTTGACACCCATGCTAATTTTGTCTTTTTGGATTGGTGGGGGGTGGGCATAAGGGAGTTGAAAGGCCAATCCTCCCCCTCCCCATTCCATCCTCCCATTAGATTCTTTCAACTCAAGTAATAATTATACATGTTGTCTTTATAAGCCTGTGGGATTGCTCTTATGAGTAAAGGTCTGCCATACTGGGGCTATTATGTGACAAGCTGGAAAATAGCCTTTGTTCCCATGGTAACCTTTTTTTGTGCTTTGGTGTGTTTTTCCCCTATGGTTTCATGGTTGCTCTGGAGGTTTTTTTATTGTGGTATTTTAATCCCCAGTAGACCGTGGATGGCAGTTCAGTTTACTTTTCTTTTGCTATTATGAAATAATTTAATTTAAAAAAAATTATTTGATTATGGAACTCTTGTAAACTTTTTTATATTGTGTGGTTTGGGCAGTAATGGTGTGGTGACTTCGTCTGGAAGCTTATCATGCACTCAAAAGTAAAACCAAACAGTTTGTAATAGGAGAGTATATTCAACTGGACCAAACTGCTTCTGTTATAAACTAGTATAGATATTCTTTTCGGACTTATGGGGACCAAGCTCTTGCCGGATGTACCAGGTACGTTTTTGTCTCTGCAATAGAATGACATTTTGTAAGGTTTTTAATGGTCAATACTCTGGTCATTAATGTCATTTCAGGTTGTTGTGATAAAGGGTTCATAAAGTAAACTTTCAAGTAAAGGCAGGTATTTTTAGGAGTTGCTTGTTTGGACTCTGAGGGAAGAACTTGAAAAAAAAGTTCTTTTGACAAATGAAGGCTTTTTAAAGAGGTGCTCTTATTAGTGGTAGCCTCTCCCTGCTTCTCTGTGTATTCTTCCTTGCTGATTCAATTTTTCTTTGCCGTAGAAGTCTTCAGTAGCAGAGCAATATAGTCAGGCAGTCTTGGTCTTACCTGTATCTCCTTATGGTAGTGATTTCCACTGGTGCCCTCATCAGCAAGTGAGTCTCACTTGAATCACTGCATTTTATATTGCTGACTGGTAAGGCAGCAGAGCCTCGCCAGGTGGGCACTACTGTGGTCTCCTAAGAGGGTTACTGGGATGCATATTAGTTCACATATTTGCCAGTGGTGGAAAATGAAGTGGTGCTATGAAAAATTGGATATTTCAAAGCTGTGTGTCTCCTCCTAGTTATGGCAGGTGAGCAGCTGCAGGAAAAAAGAGTTAAATGTGCTCCCTGCCCCCCTCCAGTAGACTTTCAATAATTAACTAGATAATTTTCTAGATAAACTGTTCCTGCCTTATCTTGCTATACATAGCGATTTATGATCAGTAGCACAAACACCAACATTGCATGCATTTAAACTGCACTAATTCTATAAGTGGACCAAATATGAAAAGGTAGAGCAAATGTGCTGTGAGGCTTACTGGTGTTCTCTGGCCTCCAAAGCTGAAGGCTTATTCCTGATAGGAGACTCCTCATCTAGGTTAACCATTCCGTTTCAATAGATAACTATATTTAAGTACTGAAAAACCCTCAGAGCAAGTAAATTTTGTTTCCCTGGGGCAGTTGTGGCTTGCTACATAGTGATAGTAGTTAGAGCATTGCAGAAGAATAACAGGAGGACATGATACTTCTCCAATCACCCCAAATATGTGGGTAAAAATTAGATTTATCTCCCTAGGAGATAGGTGCTCTTCAATTTCAATCCACCACAACACACTTTTGTTTACACTTAAGTTTATATTTTCCTGAGTCAACAGATTATTTGGAAGTAAAATTTGGAGAGCCAACTGGAGTTGCTACCAAAAAACTTCAGTAGAGGAGGTCAAGGAAAAGTCAAGGTTTACAGCTGGATGGAGGAACATGCTAGGTCCTGTCAGCATCCACTGAGGTAAATGGGAACTGAAGGAGCATAGCACACTTGCTTCATTTTGTAAAATCAACATATGCCTTAAGGTTAAACTAAATACAGGAACCTGTTCATTGGTGACTGCAGCACAGAACCCATCAGCTTCTATTTGCCAAATAAACATTGGAATTTAAATGCTTTTTTAAAATCCTAAGTGGATCCTTTTAGATTTGCTGGGGCTTGGGAGAAAGATTGAAACCTTTTCTATTAGTGCGTGTCAGAGTTTGCTGGTTATCATAATTAAGATCCAGGTATGAAAGGTGGTATATGACCCTTAGGCATTGCTAAATAAAGTAACTTAATGTGAAAGCTGGAGTTGCTGAGGAAAGAAACCAGCTGATTTCTCAGTCTGTTTTTTCTTAACTAAGTGCACTTTTGTCTCTGATTCCTACATGTTCCATCACACTAAGCATTTCCTAAGATTAAAAAACGTTGCAGTGTCTGGAGTTCAAACAACTGAAAGTTTTCTGTCTTGAAATACAATAGCTTTATGCTTTGATAAAAATGAGTAATTGAGATTGACCACTAGATTGAATGTAATGCCACGGCTACTGAATTTTCTCTTTGTTGTTGTTTTGGTTTTGGAGGGTTTTTAAATTTCTTTAAAATAGACTCTCAAAGTTGTGGATGGCAAAATAAGTTTATCTTGGTGTGAGGTAGTGGTCCATTTTTTTTAAATTACAGGGGGTAGTAATGGAATTCAGGAGTAGTTATTATTAGCTGAAACAAAACAAAGGTGAGCAAGTGATAATCTGAGTATGAGCTTGAGGATCCTGAAGTTTGGGACATTTCAAAAATTATTTATGACACACGAAGATACTATTTTCTAGGTTAATTTTTATGTCCTTAATTGAATTTCCTGAATATTTTACCTTGGAAAATGTATTTTCAATTAATAGTTTTTTATCTTTGTTAGTCTGGTAGAGAGAAGACACTAAAAAAGTAATGAATTCTTTCCCTAACCACTTGCATTACTTATGGACTGATACAGTACTCCAGATGTCAGAAAAAGCATACACTGTTTCAGATGTTATGCTTGGGAACTACCATCTGTAGTATGCACTGAAGTACACAACTTCCCTAAAATATATAAACCTGTTTCAGGATTTGAGTCTTATTTTGTTTGTTTTAATGTTTAGTCTTAAACCTGGTAGTATTAAGGGTTGTTAGTGGCTGTGAGAGTGCTATTGTTTTATCCCAGGAAACAATTTCTGTGTTGTTCCTGTAGTGTCTGTCTTTGTAGGAGTAGGATAATACCTTGAGAAACTCGGCCAACATTATTTGTAGCTGAGTTTTTTAACAGTTTGTGTGCTTCTCTGCCAAACTTCAGAGGGTAAATGTTGCTCCTCCTGCATACAAGAGTGTTGCTGCCGAGGCTCAGGGGTGGTTTGGTTCCAGCAGTTCTTCCTTAGCTCAGCATACAGGAGGTCCCACATGACTTTGTCTTCTCCAAAAATCTGATCGTTTCACCTCTGCACCTTTTCACTTCTCCCTGCTTTCTTGTTCTGCTGACAAGAAGATTGGTTTATGTACTCTGACATTTAAGAAATACCATTTTCTGGTCTGCTAATCTGCTTTGTTCAGGTAGTTACAGGAGAGAGCTGGGGTGCTTTCCTGCAGGGGAGGTTTTTGTAAAAATTCAAGTTACACAGGCGGAAACTGATACTGGTCAAACATGAGTATTGACAAAACAAGCAGCATGGAGCAAAATCTGAGAGGTATGATGCATGGCACCAGTGGAGGCTCTGACTGTCATCATTGTGTAGTGGCCAAATAATCTGTTGGACATCTTTTGATCAGTATAACATTTTCTAAACGGCCAGTATAATTCTCTTGGGCAATGAAATTGTTGTTTCTATGTGAACATGCACAAAAATAACACAAGTAATGTGAAGAGAGATGGTTGTGCTGTCTACTGTGATGGCTGAGTGAACAATGAGTGGAAAGAAGGTTACTAGACAGCTGCTAAGAGAAGTGACAGGTCAAAAGGAAGCACTTAGAGCAGTAAGATTAGCTGTGGAAACAAGAAAGAATTCAGAGAACTATTTCCAGGGTATCATAACCTTCAGAATCAGTGTCTTGATTTTAGTGCCAGGTGTCAAGGAGCTGTATTGTGGTTCGTGGTAGGAGTTTGTCTCCTTGGCCATGATTGACTGGTGGATGTTGATGAAGGCCAGGTGTGTGGGTGTTGCTGTTTCAGCAGCACAGCCAGCTTGGTGGCTCTTGGTCAACTCTTGGCCTCCTCCTGACCATCTGAACCTCCTCGGGTGAGAAAGGTGGGCCCAAGCTCTGGTGTCTGTGCTCAGCCAGACCATCCACATCGTGGCTGTGAAATACCATTTGAAATACATAGCTCTTGTTTTGGGCCACAGGAAGGTGTTAGTTTCAGTGTTTGCGTGTGCAGAGTTAACTGTCATGGTTTTATGTGTCAGTCCCCAGTAGATGATGATTCTTGCTGGAGGTTATACCCCTTCAGAAACAAGGTGAGCAGGTACAAGGAAGTTGCAGGCAGTCTCTGCATCTGGAATATCCTAATTATTCTTCCTCTTACAGGTTGGGGGTTTTTTTCTTGCAGTAAAAGTATGATTCTTTGATCTCAACTTGTTTTTCCTGTGTTTTTGCATAACTTTATTTATTGAGGTATACCCAGGTTCCTTCTGTCTGTTTTACTGCCAGAAAATTTCAGTATGAAAAAGGAAAGTCAATGATGTGGAATTAAAAAGGACTCATCTAGATCTCATAATAATAAAAGCGCTTGGAACAAATGAGTTTGGAATTCATATTGTGGCTTATGCTTCTTTGGAGTGCTTTGTTTTATCATCAGAGAGGCATCGTTTGTTTAATCTATGCTCCTGTCTGACATCTGGTTTGAAAAGCATAATAACCTATATAATCAGCTTTTAAAATGCTGGATTATCTGGGGGTTTATTGACTCTCCTTTACAAAATCTGTTATTTCTAATTAATTCTCCATATAACTATTACTAAAGCCAACTCTCAGAGACACAAATGGGCTTGATGGCAATGGCTAGTCAAGGTCAGCATTTAACTGCCAGCATTTGCACTGTTGAGGATAATAAATCAGGCTTATTCTTAATCACATACCCCACAACGTGACAAATGTTAGTGGAGCCATCTAAGCAAGCATTTTACAAATAATTTAGACGATACTCTTGGCATTGTTAAACCTTCTCCGTGCTGCCCTTGGCTGTAAAAGCATTGTGATAAAATACGTATGGTCTGTTAGATCTCCTTTGTTTGAATCCTGTGGAGTTTATGTGTGTATGGAGTGTGTATATGTGTGTTTATTTTTTGTTTGTATTGAAAATAATGAAGGTAGTATTTCCTAACAACCTATGAAAGCCACTGGCTTCTAGAAGTGAGGATGAGTACCCAGCTCTGTGGCACTATTTCATGTTTCTTATGTTTTCAATAAGGAGTTTATATTGAGAGTATGTTGCCACTCACAAAGAATGTTTTGGGTCAACAAAAGTCCGTTGTGTGAAAGTTTTTTAAAAAAACCTGTTAAATATCAGAACAGTAGGCTCTAATTTGGTTTTGGGCAAATGTGTAAATGCACTTGATCTGAAGGTTGAAACTCAAACCTACTGTAGCCCACAGATGCCATTAGATTTAGAGTGTCATTCAAGAAGATACTTGGCAGTGGGCTAATAGCTCTCCAGGAAGTCAATTGTAAAGTTTTTCTTTTTTTTTTATGGTATTTGTTCTTAATGTGGACCAATTCTTGTATCTTTCAAAACACAGAATGACTCAATTACTGAAATAACTTAGATTATACTAACTACTCATCTGGAGCAAAAAATCAAACTACTCCAAAAAAAAAAACCCCATAAAAAACCCACTAAAATGAATGTGGATATCTCTGTTACAATCAACTGAATTTAACAGTGAGTTTTTGCTTATTAAGTGTTACCTGCCTGTAACTTTTCCCACATGCCAGTTTACATTAGGATTGCTTGATAAAAATGTGTGGTATGTTGCTGTAGGAAATTTAATGCACATTTAACTTGCAGCATGCATGAAAAGCACTTTCAGTGTGGGGAGGTTTAGTGTCATTTTTCTGCTCATACATGCTATAGAATACAGAGTTAAAATGATTAATACAAGAATTGGTTTAATAAAAGTGATGAATAAATAAAATGTCTTTCTATGTCATAAACACTGGATGTCTGGCCCTGAAATAAAGGCAGAGAGGTAGCTTGATCACCAGCCAGATCTTGATGCAGATCTTGTTCACGGTGGTCAAGTCACTAAGAATGGGATGACAGCCTGAACCAAGAGATTTAGGAGGCAAAAGTGTAGCCATCCACGTGTGCCTTGTTGAGAGAGGAAAGCTTCCATGGAGAGAACTACTTAACCCCAGGTTTAACCATGTGATTTGAGCATATTTTTAGGCTCAGCCTGTTATTATTTGCAGATACGTACAAACATCACTCTGCCTTTGTATGTGGTACTGTTACAACGTCTTGAATTGGTAAATACTCTGGTCTAGCATGGGTGAAAGAGAACATAAGAGATTTTAAAAACAAGCCAAACATTGTTCATTAGAACCACAGTCATAGCTAGAGCTGACACAACTTGGAGGAGATTTAAGTGCCAACAGCTAATATCAATGTTTCTTTGCAATAAAGTCTTTGAGAACTTCTCTGTGTTGGATATTCCTATTAAATGACAGTACCTCATTTGTGTTTTAAGCTATTCCACTTTTAAACTCATTACAAGAATGAGTTAATTGAATTTCATTCCAGAATGTTGAGTTTCCACCTGTGATGATGTGGCTGAATAGTTGAATACGTGCTTTGTATTCAAGCTTTACCTCTGCCTTTCAGTTGTATTCAAGTCTCTGTTTTAGAGAAGCACTGTACAAAATATGCTGTAGATTACGTCTTAGGTAGGCATTTAATAATAGTCATGGATCAACTGGTGTCTCAGTGTATCTTTGCTGGCTTTTTTTTACCTAATAGCTCTGTGTAAGTGCAATTTTATAGGGTAGCTTGTATCTAAAATAAGGCTCTCCCACCTTGTGCAAATCCTACATGACAATTTATTTTCAACTAAAAATAATACATAATTATATATTTATATATGCGGTATGTATATATAGAGAAGCGTGTGTGTGCGTATATGTATAAAAATAAAAAATCCTGCACACTGCTGTGGTACCCTGGAAACCTCCATTTCTCTGCAGGAAGAGCTCTCTAACAAAATTTCCTTTTATTTTAGATATCAAAAAAATGCACTGACCTTTTTCAGGGTAGAAGGACTAGGAAAGTTTTTGCTAGTCTTATGAAGAAATGGGAACATGAAGCATCAAAATTACAAATCCCCTGAAACGTTTTGGTGTTATGTCAGAATTGAAATGTTACCTTCTCAGGCAAAATACTGTCTTTTGTAATGAAAAATGAATTAAAAAAAAAGGGGTTGGGAGAAATTTTCAATGTTAGTTTTTCAACTTATTGACATTTTCTCTAGAAAGCAGGCGCACTTTGAAGATTTTTGATTAATGGGAGGCTTAATTTTTTTCATGTAGTATGGAACATGCTGGAGGGAGAAAGCCCTGCTTTTTGCCTAAACACGTCCAAAGGCAGAGCTGAATACCAGCACAGCCTTGGCAAATCCTGGAGAAGTTACCTTTTCCTTAGGGTAGATTAATGCTGCATGCACAGGTATGACTGTGAGTCGAGCACACAGAACTTAACATAGATTTGGTGGGGCTTTCTGTCTGACAGATGAGCTAATGCCATCACCTGGCAATTATCAAGTAGTGTCATGTTATGTAATGGAAGTATAAATAGCACAAGGACTAAAACTAGTAAATCTAACAGACTAGTGAGCAGACAAGAGCAGGAATACTGTTGGGAACATTTTGATTAACATATGAACACTGTCATTTAAAAAGATGTTTAGATTTGATGTTACAATAAAGCTGTAGGCCAGGAGAGTTGCAGTCCTTCATTTGGAGTGACATTGTAGCTGTGCCCCCTGGATAAATCACTTGGCCTCTGTATAACTCTTTAAAGGAAGTTAGAAATTTGCAAGAAGGCAAAGGGTGCATACTTGAAGTTTCTTAAGCAAGCTTATTGTCTTATGTTTGAATTAAGATGTTTCCCCATGTCTGATGGACATATAGCCTGTGAATTGCAATTTGAACGGCCCAATTATTTCCCCATCAGTATCTTTTAGGATTGTTTTCGTAGTTGTTTGGCAGTGTTCAGAAAGATAATGTGTGAGAAATGCAAGAGGTCATGTTTACCTGGAGAAGAGAGGCTGTGTGGAAGGAGAGACTCTTCCCCAGCCCTACGGAGATGTGGGAGGGATCCAAAGCTTTCATCTCCTTCAGGATCTGGCATGTTTTTCCAAGCATTCTGATTGCACCAGGGTGGCATTTCCAGTTCCTGGGGGAAGAAGGGGGGGAGGAAACTCACAGCATAGTGAAATGTAGCTTGTTTTTGAAAAGTGCTGTCTTTTAGAGTTGCCAGTGGAAAATACTTCCTAAAGCTACTGTTGGAGAGTTATGGCTTAAAAAGATCCAACAACAGAAATGCCCTGTCATTTAAGAAGGCAGGGTGATGATCCAGGCAGGGTTTGCAAGATGCATCAGTCTGCAAATCCTTGGGATGATCTGAATCTCTTGTGCTGCTTTTGTGGCACTTGGAATCATATGAAAAGGTCTTGTGCACTTGCAGAATGTAAAAAGGCTTCAAAATTGGAAGTAATTAGTTATCAGTAATCAGTTAAATTACAGAAACATTAGGAATAAGCTCAAGGACCACTACAGTGCTAAGCGGGAATATGGACAGGAGAGTGCACTTTGCTGTGCTGCTTCATAAAACGGCCTTAGAGGTTTTTGTACAGGTATTCCTTACCTGTGAAGGCTTCAAATAGGGAAACAGGAAGAAAATTTATAGCTGTGAAGTTGCTGCCAGAGTGGCTGGTTGGTTTGTTTCTTGTTTATTTTCAGTTTTAATCATCTGCTACCAATAAATTCCACTGCCCTTGTGGTAACTTTTCACATTAACATTGCTATATTATGGGTGTTGTTTTAAAACAGACAATAAAAATATTGCATTTACTAATTAAAATAATTCATATAACCAACCAGGCACTGCCAGAAAGAGTTCTGGTTTCCCAATTGTTGGGTGCCTTGAGCAATATACCTCTTATAAATTCTTAATTGAACTTCATATTATGGCCAATGTGATTTGAAATATTCATAGCTGTTTTGTTTGTTTGTTTTTACTCCAGCTCTTCATTGAGAAGTGTATCAACTGGATCTTCAAGACCTTCCAAAGTGTGCTTGGTGTGTGGAGATGAGGCATCTGGATGTCATTATGGGGTGGTTACATGTGGCAGCTGTAAAGTTTTCTTCAAGAGAGCGGTAGAAGGTAAGAAAGCGCAATACAAAAAATATCAATGCAAAAGCAAAGATAAATACGCTAGTCTTAGGAAAAAACATATATATATATATATGCATAGAAATTTCCCTATGTGCTTTCTGCTGTTGGTAAAACTCTGTGTTATTAATGTGGAAAAAAATAATGTTGAGTGAACTCCAATTAAATTTGGTATAATTTATGTAGAATATGCCAGGGTGTTGTGCAATGAGAACCTTCTAAAGGCTGTGTCGTTTCACTTCATGCCAGTGCTGAATCAGGCTGCTTCTCCACCCCTCCAAGGGGATTTTTGTAGTTTTTAACGCACACAGATTCAATAGATGTAAACATATTCCTACTTCTCCTCTATTGGAGGATGAAGACACTTGTCTCCTTATACTTTAGCAGCCCTACATGACAGTAGAATTCTGGTCCTTCCTGGACATCTCAGTAGAAAGAGGTTAGGATTGCTCAGTAGTGCTGCGGGACTTCTGTAGTTGTTGTCTCTATGACTTGGGTTATTAGGGTGAAGGAAAATGTGTGGCTTTTACAGACTTTGTAAGCCACTCCTTCAAGTGATAAAAATTAAGTTTATAATATCTGACAATAAGAGCTCTTGTCATGTGAAGGGCATAGAAACTGTGTAGGTTTTTGTAGTCTTTGCTGATGAGTAGATGTTCTTACAACTACGGATGGAGAAGGACATGCTGACTTACTGCTTTATCTTCATGAAGAAAAACCTAGAAGGAAGAAAATAGGCTCTTAATATGATGTCCAGCTTGTGCACTGAGAGGAGCGAGGCAGTGTGTGATGTGATTAATTTCTTCTGTGATCATTAAATGTACTGCTGATGGCAATAAGGATTTAGCTCTCTGTTAAATAGACCTGGAGGGCTTGTGCGTCATTGAAGTCAAGACTTCATGTAATATCTCTCTATCAATCTATTTATCTATCTATCATCAAAAGTGTCAATCTAATTGAAATGAACTTCCCAGAGTTATAAGGACATGGGAAAGATTTCCCTCTGCTGAAAGCATTTTCTTCTGCAGTTGTGCAATAGCTGACCTTGATGCCGTCATTCCCCAACTTCTTCCTTGAGAATTTAATCACTCAATGTAGCACATGAACTAGAAACCCTTACTTATCTTCACTAAATGATTTCCTCCATGTGGTTCCATGGCTATCATGGATGGGTCATCAGACATCCATACCTAAGCTGGCCCCTGAATCATGAGGATATAGTTTTTGGATTTATGGTGATGGTGAAGTTTTCCATACACCTGCACATGCTGTGTGAAATGACAGCATCTTTTGTTATCTTCCTTCCTCCTTTCCTGCCTCCCAGGAAAACTTCCTTCCTGGGCTTGAATCACTGTGATTTCAAGGTACTATGTATCTACATTTACCATATTCCTTTTGATGTCTGTTCTGACATGATGTTCCTATCCAACTTTAGAGGAATTTATGGAAAAGACTGTGTTTCCAGGTCTCAGAAGCCAAAATTATTAGGAAAGGATCACTTTGTGATCAGGCATAGAAATCTGTTTTTAAAATGTAATTAAAAGTGATCAGTAATTACTGAAATTTTACAAGTTAAATAAACCCTCAGGAAATGAAAGACCTTGTCATCTCTAAAATGTATAATGTTTTTAAAATTAGGATAAAATACATTTTTTTAAAGTAATTATATTAACATGCATCTTCCTACCACAGTGGTATGTGAACATTGTCTAGACTTCTGCTTGGTATGCACATGAGTCTGCTCTTCATGCTACCCATAGCATTGTTGTTACGCAAACACTGAAATTTTGTCTTGGCTTGCATTTTTGTGTGTGTATATATACATTTGCATAAAAGTACATTGTAGAATATTAGCTGCAAAAGAACATAGCAAAAATGTTACATACATTTAGGCTTCAAATGTCCTGAGACTGTAAATATGAATAAGGTAGTTTTGTAACAACAAGTTCATTGTGAAGTCATCATAAATTTTTCAGTGGGGAACATGACCTGTAAAACACTCTATTCTGAGGTTTCCTGATTGAAATGAATTATTTGTAGTAATTACTCTGTCATGTGTCCATGAAGGTGTTTTTAAAACTATGGTAGTTCAGAGCATGGCATAAATAAAAAAAATAAACCAAATTGAGAGAACTACTTTAAATGCAGATCCTGGACATACATGTCTCAGCACTGAGCTAAATTTGTGTTCTTTACTTGCATTCTTGTCTTTATTAGCACCAAAAAAACCCAACAATAACAACAACAACAAAAAAAAAAAAAAAACAAAACAAAAAACAAAAACAAACAAAAAAAAAAAAAACCACAGAAATACTTTCTCTGTGAATGAACAAATGAACATAGGAGCAAATTTCTGGGGAACTTTTAAATCCAGTGGTTAATTTACTGGAATTAAAATGAATTGTTTCCTCTCTGAAAGATTGTGATTGGAAAAAAATAACAGAAGGGATTCCTCAACTTTGACTCATCATTTCCCTGGAATAATGTGTATAGACTTTACAAAGACTTACGTTCTATTTTTCCAGTTAGATTTTGCACAGTATATATTTGTGCATGCACATGGACACATACATTTCTTTGTTGATCCACTAAACATTCCTCAGCAGAAAGTGGCACAGGAAGTTTTGGTCTGTCACAAATGGCCTCCTCTTCCAGTTGTTACTCAGTGTGGCAGCTGCAACTGGTGCCATTTTCACAGAACCACAGAATGGCTGAGGTTGAAAGGAAGGTCATCTGAGCAGCCCCATGGCTCAAGCAGGGCCAATTAGAGTCAGTTGCCCAGGACTGTGTCCAGATGGCCTTTAAATGTCCCCAAGGATAGAGATTCCACTTTGGGCAACCTCTGCCAGGGACTGGTCATCCTCAGGGTAAAAGTGTTTCCTGGTGTGCAGATGAACCATCCTGTGTTGCAGTTCATGCTCTCTTTGAACAGAGCAACTCTTCCTTTAGTCATTAGTTTCTACTGATTGAATGAAAGCTTTAGTTAGTTTAACTTAGAAAGTTGCATAGTGACGATTTTTCAACAGAAACAGTGGGATGGAAGTCATGGGAGGCAGCAAATGGTGTTTGTGTGGAAGGAGAAGGTACAAGTGATCTATTTGAAGACATCCCTGTTCTTTGCAAGGACCTTTAAAGGTCCATTCTGACTCAACCACTCTAAGTCTCTGAAGTGAGGAGACAAATTGTGTTAAAAAGCATGGAAACAGAGAGAAGGGGGATTTGGAGAGAGGGGCCTCTGCACACCACACAGCTTTTTGGGATCTTGGCTAGACTTGCTAATGTTGTCAACCTACCTTGAACAGCTTTTGAATGGCACTTCATTTGTGCTACTCTGAAATGTTATAAAACCAGAAGGATTATAACAGAAAAATAACAACTGTATTGGAATTTAAAAACAAGAAACTAACAAGAAACACAAGAACAAAGAGACTACAGCTTGCATTTCCAATTATAAATCTGGTAATTGTATTCCTAGTTAATCATATCTTGGAACTTGCAGGAAATGTCTGATGAATTTATGAGAAGGAGAGCTGTAGACCAAAAAGGTATTAAAATGGGTTTATTGGTGAAATTTCAAAAGTAATTTCAGATGGAATTAATTACAGGGCCGTAAATTATCAAAGTACGGCATTCGGTATTAAGTATAACTGGACTTTTTTACTGACTGACTTGATGAAGTCAGGAGTCTGATATGAAGAAATGATTGTTGTCATTAACATGAATTTCATCTGCCTTGCAAACACTTCAGTGTCACTGCAAAAGTTAAGATGTGTATATTTAGAAAAGATTTTTACATGGGATAATTACATTTTATGCAGTTTTTTATAAATTACAGATTATGGCCAATGATAAAGGTATTTGAACTTTATGATCATTCTAGAGTCATATGCTGAAAATACACTGTACTGTGAGGGAACCTGGAGCCCCTGGCCAGTCTTGTCTTCTCTTTTTCCACTGAAGCAGCTTTCTCTAAGGAGAGTAACAAGCTTTGTCAGAAATCACAGCTGTTCTTGCCTGTACTTTGCATTTTCAGTCTTCATTTGTTCAAGTTCCAGACAAGTATGAGGTAATCTCTCCTAAATCAAAATTTATATTGTCTCTCAAGTTGCTAATCTTTTATTCTTCCTTTGACTTTAAGGAAAAAAAGAGAAGGCATTTTTTCATCTCCATATGAGGCTAAAGACTACAGCAAAAATGACCATTTTCTTCCAGTTATTTTACATATTTGCTTGGAGATTTTTGGCTATTTAAAATGGGAGAATTAAAATCTTATACTGTATTAGTTACGGGGAAGCTTTTCCTTTTCTAAAATACATTGATGTGATACTCAAACATTAGATTCTGCTCCTGATTTCAGCTTCGGGAGGTTTACCTTAAAGATAGTTCTTCTATTTTCAGTCCAAAAGACAGATTTCACTTCTGAAGTAGAAACACAGTCACAGCAAGAGGAGTTTCTAGGGTTGCAGGTTGTTGGTTTTTTTTCCACCTGAACTCTTGCTACTTGCTGACTTAAAGTTGGGGGTAATTTGGCCGAAGGAAACTTCAAAGTCTAATCTGATGCCTCCTGGATATAATAAAAGTGCTGTGCACCACGGTGAGCAACCTGGTAACAAAGAAACCCAACCGCTGCTGATGTTTGAACAGCAGGTTATCCAAGACTTCACTTCAACAGTGGAAGGGATGAAATTTCTGGTGTGGCAACCTACAGGGTCTCAGCACAGCTGTGGGAACCGAGATTGCCGCAGAGATAGGGTTACGGAAAAGCGGTGCCAATCCTTCCTCTCCCTTTGTGCTCAGCTGCTCTGCAAACACAGGCACAGAACAAGCTGGGCTGTGAGACCCGGGGTCCGACCCAGCAGTCACCTTGCCAGGCAACGAGGCCGGTCCTCGTGCCACCACCAAGGGATCCAGCGGCTTTAAGAGGCTCATCTCCTCATGAAGGATTGCATGCTGCTGCCAGCCTTGGAAGGTCAGCGGTGGATAAAGGCAGTCCTTTGGCAAGCAAAGGCTCTGCTGTACGACCATTTGACAATGGGCTGGATGCGTAATATCCCAGGGATACTCTTTGTTTTCAGCAGCTTGCTTTGTGGCTGGGGTTTGTTTTGTTTGTTTGTTTTTAAGGTACTCTGTAGTCTCTACTTCCAGAAGGCCACACAAGAAAGAAAACAGTATGTGTAACATGTTCTTCTTCAGAAGCAGTTAATCTTCTTATGGTTTTCCTATGCCCTGTAAATGAAAGAACTTCCCAAGTCTTTACAACCCCCAGTAGAAAATAAAGAGAAACTAAAGTTTCTCTGTGTGCCTCCTAATGTATGTTGGTGGTTTTTTGTTTTGGTTTGGTTTTTTTTTTTCCTGTTTCAACTGAAGTGGAAAAATTATCAAGGTATGAGAAATACTGACATATATAACTCTTGAATAATTTACTTAATTAGCATAAGTTAAATTTTTATAGAATACTGCTGGTGAACCAGGGAAGTTTACCGTATTGATAATTTAAAGGTGCAATATTTTTTGTGCTGTATGGAGCTGAGATTGATGCAGAACAGAAAGGCATTCTGCACGCCATTTTGCAGTGTGTGCACCCACGAATTTTGTAGGTCTGTATTACTATAATTAATTATACATACAGTTCTTCACTCGCCGCTCTTCTGTTTCATTCACTGTAATGGAGTCAGTGTTTTTCCATAACAGGCTGCAATTTTCCTTTTATCCACTTTCATAAGGTCAGTGGCCTCTCTTAAATTCGCCATCACTCAGTATAGATGTCCATATGTTTTCATAGAAATTTCTGTGTGGGATTTGAAGTTGACTCTGTTCCTGACCTGTTGCAAGAATCTATTTTACAACCTATCAAACAGAAATATTAGGTGAAGAGCAAGCAGATGGGTGATCTGCTGAGGGCAAGTGAGCTGGTCAAATTCATGTAGCAGCTGCTACTCTTACTTGATATGCTATGGTTAATAGGTGTAAAATAAAATTTAAATAATTAAGTCATCATAGGTTTGAAGCTGCCACCAGCCTTCCATGGTATCATAGATCTGTAAAAAGGAGGCAGTCTTGCCTTGTGAAATGAAGTTTTCATTCCTCTTCCTGGCTAGTTTTAGTAGGGGCTTGATGTTCAGGAGACCCGTTGGAGGAAGGAGCTAAAAAGGTTTGCAGTGGGACCCCAAACAGAGGAGGAAAAAAATCAAGCCTCAAGAAGTGTGAGGGGGAAAAAAAAAAAAAAAGGGAAAGACTAAAGGACAGAGCATATATTACAATTGAATATTTTAAAGTTGAGAAGTGAAAAGTGAGGAAAATCTTTCCTTGTGACTCTTGGGTTACATGGCCTGCATGGAAAACACTGCCTGATGCTCAGTAAAAAAAATGCTGGACGTGTGGTAAATGTGAAGTAGAACAGCAGTAGACCAAACATAATGTGACAGCTTTTCATGAAGGAGGGAGTAGATTTAGGAACCACCCAGGTGATACAGGGTCATGATTTGAAAACAAGCACAGAAGGGGTGAGTTTAGCACCTGCAGTGCCACAAAGAACCCTAAGATGGTTACTAGATGTGAAAAGAATATGAAAAAATCTTTAAATCAGGGAAAATAAAAATCCACGTTTGTTCCTTTCCAAAAAAGCATTAATAATCTCTTCCCATCCCCAAGACTTTCCAACATTTGCAGTTTTTTGATTATAACTCATTTACTATGTAAGCAGGTGTTGCTGTAGAGAGGTGCAGACAAGTATGAGGATGAGAATTTAAATATGGACTGCTGTCTAGCCTTGAAAAACGCACACACGGGGACCAGGAGGGCTGCATGCAACAATTCCTTTCCTGCACTCTGTTGTTTGTCTTCTGTTCTTTGTTTTATGAATACTAATTTCCAGGCTGCTTCATCTATAAAATAATATACTCAGTAGGCACTACAAGTCTTCACAGCACAATATGCAGTAATTGGAACACTGATGCAGTGGTAAGATTGGTTTATCTTGGGTAAAAGCCTTTCATGGCCACAAATTCAAGCATCACACAGGCTTTTATTGGCTAACCTTCTACATCCTTATGAAGAGAAGGGAAGATGCGATAGGGTGCTCAGTTACAGTAATTTTTCATTTTTGTTTTCTTTTCTAACAGATCACAGTCTAAGATCCCAGCAGGCCTGTCTTCACAGAGGTTGGGATGGTCCTGGGAGTGCACACTGAGTTAGGGTAGCCACAAATATTTGGCTAACAAATATTCAAGTTTCACAGCCGTTAGTTTACTGTTTCCTTGAATATGTGAACTTTTTTCTTTCAAAAGGAATGGATTTTATTGCAGATGCCACATAGGGAAGATAGGGTGCTTCCTGGGAAATTCATCTTTTAGGTAGTAGTTCCAAGGTGGCTGAGCCGCTTGTGTAATGTAGTCGCACAAAATCCATGTGTTCAGATGCACCAAGTATTTCAAGCGATCAGAGGAGTATTCACAGCATCAGGGCACAAATGGTGCTGGGAACTCTTATCTGGAGTCTTGTATTTGCTTCTGATCACCGTAAGTTAAAGGCAGTTTGATTCAGTCATGTAAACACATTAGGAGAGCTTCTGAAATGATCTGGGGAATCAAAATTTATCTTACATCAGGTGACTGAATGCTTTTAGCTTTTTTTAGCCTACCCAAAAAGAGTCTGAGTTGGGACATGATTGCTGTCTATAAATATTTCACAGTTGAGGAATAGACAACCGAGAGGGAGGAGAACTTATTTTGAACTAAGAACTGTACTGAAATAAGAGCAAATGGGTAAAAATTACATTAGTTAGTTTGCTATTTTGAGAATACTGCAAACCACCAGGAGGAGGGACTTTTAGAGGCCCTTTCCTGGAAAAAAGTCAGAAGGATTTAAATACCTACCTTGAAACTGAGCATAAGAGAAATAGCTTATGTATAATATAATTTGATTACCTCCGATAGTAAAGGATAAGCCAAAGAGGTTTGTCTTGGTTAATGCTGTGTCCTGGTAAGGCTGGAAAGTTCAGCTGACTTCAAAACTTGAAGGAGGAGTAATAGAGAGGGTGAACTAATACATTTTTAGAATGTTCTATTTGTAATGATGGTGAATGACTAGATCTTCACGGGGGTACAGAACTTTAGTTTTTAAAAATTGATGTGAAGTGCTAAGATCTTACGTAGGGCAGAATTGCTTTGTATATGTACTAGCAGATGAATATCTGTCTCCTGCAGTGACTTTTCTTGTTTTGAGTTAAGAAAAAAATGCTCAGGAGAGCAAAGTCCTTTTGAAATAACTCCATCCTGTCTGACTAAGGCTCTGCAGGTACCCCCAGACCCCATCAGGTGACCTTATGCTGGTTATATTTGCCTGTAATCCCCTCAAGTGAGAGCCTGGCTACTGAGAAATCCCCTGTCAATGTCCCCAGCCATGGGTCTGCCTTCTTGGGCACAGTGCTACTGGGTTGGGTTTCTTTTAATAATGCCTACTAGAATGCAACTAAATGGATAATCAAAGCATGAATGAACATTCAAATTGAGATTTGCAATTGGCCATAAATATATGGACAAGATAGTCTATAACAAGCAGCATAAAGCATAACAAATACCATAAAATATCCTTGATCAGATGCTTTAGCTCCTTACAACTGTGGTACTACTTTATAAAATGCTGTTATCTGCCTGCTTGGCAGCCTCTAGAAACAGTGTTATAATTTTCACTTCCAGTAGCAAATAGCACTTCTCTTCTACAACCCTCAAGGTTCAGAAAATTTTAGAGCCTGAAAAGACTCTTCCAGTCTCAGGTTAAGTAGTTAAGAGCCAAAAGGGGATAATGCTGCAAGGTGCCTTCAGCACAATGTTAGAGATAAGGGATTTTGCAGTGTTGTGGCTGGAATAAATTCTTAATAGGTAATAACCTCAAAATAAATACATAAAGCTAGAAACAAAGCATCTTTTTGTACTTCCTAGTTCTGTTTTAAATAAGGGGATGGGAAAACAGTCTTCAGACAAAAAAAAAAAAAAAGACATTACATACAGATCTGTCTGTTATAGACAGAGGGAACAAGGCATCTGCTAGCATCTTGGATATAAATAGAGTGGGAAAGGTAATGGCAAATCTCCCGTTTCCTTAAACGAAGCCAGGATTTCAGCTTTTTTTTGGAGCACAGTTTAAGGTGGTTGAAGTTTGTGAGTGTCTCTGTTAGGTTTGAAGTCTAGACTTAGGCAGTTTTGTCAGGTTTTTTAGGAACAGTAGTGGCCCATGATCAGCACTGAAGCCCACAGCTCTTCATTGTTTAAGGGGAGAAAATTCTATTAAACAGAAATATTACCTAGTTTTAACCTTCAAAATTACTTGTGCCATTTTTCACAGGTGAGCTGCCAAATGCAGGGTCCTAAAAAAGGGAACATGGTCAGTCTGTTCCTACCTATTTCAAGAGTGATGATGATGGAGGGCTTTAGTATGTACCTTGTCCACACTAAGAGTAAGTAGGAACAAGCGGTTTAGAGTTACTGTGTCCTCTGCCACCCCTTTCTGCTGTGTGGGTTCTTATGGTGCAGTGGTGGATTTCAGGGGTTCTGAGCTGCTTGGGCTTTTGTCAGCTTGACATTTTTAAATACTTTTGGGAGAAAAAAAAAATCAAGTTTGTAAAATTGTAACTAAGTATGAAAGTAATGAACTTTACTGACCTACATGGTCTTTGTTCATCCGTAATGTAATGATTACTAGTTCAGCCTTAATTACACAATCCCATACAACTTTTTCCATTACACGTCTGCCTTGCTTATTGAACAGATTGGATAAGGTTCAATTAATGAGCAGCTATTCAATATCTTGTATTCTTCTCATTGCTCAGTGTATGGTCCTGTGCCTTCACTGCTGATTACTATTCATCCCTTGCTCAGAATACATAATTACTCAGTTCTTACAGAGCTTTTTTGTGGTGCTCATCCCTAGTATCTAAGTCCTTTACAACCATTGTTTAATTTGCACAATGAGTGGCTATTACCCCTATTTCACAGCTGAAGAGTTAAGACAGGTTAAGCTCAGACCTATCATCTGATTTGGGGTTCATGATTTATGAAATTTAGAACCTCAGGGGATGGAAGTACTTGGCATTTCTTAGTATTTAGTATGTTCAAAGTGCAGTATCTATTGATTTTGCTTAGAACTGTGGTCACTTAAACCAGTGCAAATCAGACTCTGGATCACGAGTTGGATACTCAGACAATAAGGAGGATAATTAGCTTTTTTTTTCTTGCTTATTATTATAATAAAGTAAGTCCATGGCAAAGCAGATGCAGTGCACTTCTCCAGGGACCATTCAACTGCCTCAGGTATTGCATTTCTCTCTCTTTTCTCTCTTCTTTAAATCTCCATAATCCTTTTGTGCACTTTGTTTTCAGTAGCATGCCAGTGTGAACTCCATGGAAAAGAGTCCTTATGACTTTGGTTCTGATCATCCTAAATTGCCATGCACGTCATCCCCAGGATAAGCTAGAGGCCTGACAAGGTGGGACTGAGGGTGTCGAAGTAAAACATAATGTAATGATAGACATGGAGAGTTGGATCAAGATTCAGACTTTGAAGTTTTAGGGAGTGTGAAAATTCTTACCAGTTCAGTGACAGCAACTGGAGCAAGGTTCCTAAGTGGTCATGTGCAGGGAACGTTGATGATGATGTTTCCTTTTCCTAGGAAAGCTACTTACAGCTAAATAGCAATAAGGCGCCTCAAGGTTTTGGGAGCTGTGCCGAAGCCATTTGACTGGAAGTGATTTGGGAAGACTGTAATCCATCTTCTCTAGTACATGCTGATACCTGCACTGGTGGGAGTTTTTGTTATGGCTCCTCAAATTCATCCTTCCTTACCTTTGATCACACAGTACATCCCACCATGTTTAATATTACAGTTTGAACCTTTCCACTGGATAAATTATTTCTGTAGGTTATAGAAGTGCATTATTATGATGAATTGGCCTCCTTTGCTGAATATTCTGCAGTTTTGTTTTGTTTGTTTGTTTTATCTTTTTCTTTTTATTTTTTTTTATTTTTTCTCGTTTTAGAAGCTTTACTTTTCCTGTTTTAATTTTCCTTGTGTAAAACTTTGGTATGGAAGGCATGCCTTAATAACTTTGTGCCTTCAGGACTATCAAAGGCTGTACTGAGTGGTCTGTAGGTTTATAAAAGAGCACTATTTTCTGTGGATTAACTTAGTCCAGGTGAGAGAACATTATCACATAGTCATGAAATTGCTGAAGCTGGAGGTTATCTAGTCCAACTCGCCTTGGAACAGGTTGCTCAGCACTATGTCTGAGTGGGTTTTGAATATCTTAGAGGGATAGTCAGAGGGTAGAGACTCCATATTCCCTCAGGGCAAGCAGTTGACCCTCCTTTCCATTAAAAAACCGGAAGTATTCTTGCTCTTCTTGAAGATAAAAGTGAGACTTGGAAATCTTGATTGCTATGACCTTTCAAAGATAATCAGGAGTGGTCTTGGTGACATGAAGCCTGTGATGTCCCATTTGTTATATGCCCCCTGGGCTGATTCTTCTCCTTTCAGTGTAAGAGTTCCTTGCTCCAGGCTTTCTTTCCACTGTTGCTTTTCATAGCAAAAGGAACTTCTTTTCATCTAGTTGATTCGCATCTAGGAAACATGACATTTTTTGTTCTTTCAAATTGCATTGCTTTACGTTGATGGGCACTGCAGTCTATTAGTTGAAAGGTAAAGAGCATCAAAGAAAGCATGTTAGGAGAAAACCTGTCCAGAGTTACCCTTGTAGAGCTTGGTTGACTGCTAGAGGAGCTCAGGCTCCTGCCTGGACCTATCAAAGACCTCCTACTGACTCATCCTGCTAGTTAATATAGGTTTGCAAATGGGAAGCTCAGACGTAAAATCTCTGTCAAGTCTCAATGATATTTTGCAGTTCAAGATTGAGTCTCATGTTTACTAACAGATTTTTTTTTTTCCTGATTTATTAAATCATAATTTAAAAAAGGTCCTTTTACAGATTTTCTTCAATGGTACACCAGATGACCAGTAATAGGAGCAAAAGGCTATAATGGAATTACTGTTTTAGGCAGTAGGTTTTTATGTTTAATGAAACTATTCAGTGCCTCTAGCTTGGAAAAGAATGTCTGAAGAAATTCAAAAGGACTAAATAAATGCCTTAGAAAATAAATGTGGAAAGGTTATGTTTTAGAAATGTATTCTAGAAATTTAGAACGTAGGCTGGCTTACAAGTCACAGGGTGAGAAAAATACCAAAATGGGACTAGTTCTGCAATAAAAAGACAGATGCATTATTTTAAAACACAATGTGATGTCCATAAACCAGAAAAAGAATATAATGGTGATTTAGAAGAAAATTGTTGCTTTGAAACTTTTGGTACTGTTCTTGCAAGATTCCAACAAAAGGCATTGCCATTTGTGTGTCACTGAACATTGTGATAAACAGAGTATTGTGAATTTGATGTTTCACACCTTTTCTGGAAAAGGTGTCATTGCTTTCAGCATTAATGCAGTTGTATCAGGTTTCTACATCTCATCTGCCTTTAATTCTTCGTGATTCTTGCTGAAAACCATATTCAGAGTAGTGAAATTTTCTCCACACATTTCCCATTTGTGGTGTGTTTGCATTCATTTGAGCTACCAGGTGTGGGAACCAGAGCATTGTTCTCTCATGTGCTCCTGCCTTTCCTGTGGAAACCAGTTTATGTTGCATTCTAATACAGAAAAGGACTGGACCTGAACTCACTGTTGCAAAACCTGCTCCCTCACGTAGCAAGTAGGCAAACAATCCTCCCATCATCAGAGCAACGATGCTTATTACAGAGCAGGGGGATGGATGGCATTAAAAACAGTAGCATTACTTTCTTAGGGGAGAGACTGAGCGATGCTGTGGGTGGGAACAGAACTGAAAAAAACAAGTTTTTTTTTCCAACAGGAGCAATTTAAACTGCATTTTGAAGGTTTACAAACCTTTTGCATGCTCTGCACAAGTTTTCTGATAAGCCTCTTCTTGATTATGCTGGGAGAAGGTTTTTAATTTACAGCTGATGCCTGTGGGGAAGAAGTGCAGTAGTCCCGTGCTTTCCAAACTTGGGCATTTATGCAAGTTCTCTATAAACGTCTCAGGAATACAACTATATCATTCCATTTCTGAAAGGACATTTTTTCGTCCTGGGTATTTAGCTGTAGATGATTATTATTACATGTATTTTCACAGACTCATACTCTAATATTTTTTTTAAGAATAATTATATATTTGAAGCTAAGCATTCAATTATTTATTCATCCATTTTACCACGTGGATTTAGCAAATGGGCTTCTGTTAGCCTATACACTATATCATGCATGCAAATTCCACTCTTAACAATACTGCTTGAAATTATGTAAGTGATAGGTGCTAATTTTCTCTGATACAACAGAATGATAATGATGGACTATTGGGAAAAAATAATAATAAGCACTTCTTCGGTTGTGTGCACTGGCATACTAAACTACTCATAAAATTTTAAAAAAAGGGAATGAAAAGACACTAACCTACTTAGAAATGATGTCTTTTACTTGCAGTCTTTTAGTAATAACTGGAAGATAGTATTCCTACATTGGTAGGCCATATTCCTGAATGAAACTACCAGATTGTACATTCATTTCTTTTGGGGGAGGGTGGTTGTTATGAAGGTGCACACAGCCAGGCAGTTGCATTTTAGATGTTCAAGTGGTTTAGAGAGTCCTGAGAACTACGAGTGATATTTCGTATTCTATACTTCTGCAATGTCATCGTGCAGGTACTCTGTGCTGAATGTAGGGCAGCAAGCAGTCTGTCAAGACCAGAGTATTTTAATACAGAAACATTGCATACAGCTTTATTAAAGAAATTAGAGTGCTGGAAAATAGTGCGAGCACTTGGATACAGTGCCTACACCAAGCTGTATCTTTTCTTGGTTTACCTCTATTTTCTGAAGGAATCTGCTTCCTTCCATGCAAGAAGTTTAGAAAGAATACCTAGCAATTATTCCTTATTAATTATTCATTTCAAAGTAGGAAGAGGAAATATGACAAGGATGGGTTCTTTCACAGACTGTTTAATAATAAAAGATCCTTTGTGGAAAGCTTATGAAAAAGTGAAGGACATAAAAACACAAGCAAAACATATGTATTAGTACATGCTAAAAGAGCTTTATGATGAGATAGAACAGGGTTGAGCAGCGGAGGGTTTTTGAACAGGATTTGGGTAAATTTGCTTACTTGAGCATCCCTTTTTTCATTGAGTTGGAAAATGTTCTAGAAATAGAGAACTGAAGGGCAGTATCATCTTTCTAACATTCATTTCATCCCTTCCTATTGCCATTCTCCCACTTGCTATATTTTCTATTACCGTTCCACTATGAACAGGAGAAAGCCCTTGTTACTGTCATCGTCCTTTGTGTCCTTGAAGCCTTCAATAACAAGCTCACTGTGACAGAACACCTTTTTTCCACAGGGGAATAAGGTGGGAAATGCTATGTGTGCTTTCTACAGTCAAAGGTGGATCTAAAGTATTGCCAGATAATACATCCATATGCGTGTACGTTGTGTGGATTATGCAACCCATAACCCCAAATCAGTATGCATGTGAATTTCTTGAAGGCTTCACTTAAAATGAAGGCTGTCAACTGAAGAAGTGAGGGAAATCCTTTAAAATTTAAGCTATTTCCATCACGATGTGGGACAGATTTAAGATTCCAACTGAAATCAGGTCAGAAACAAAGGTTTACAAAAAGCCGGGAGGAGGGCCTCTGGTATCCAGGCAAGGGGCACAGAGCAGGCCACAGCAAAAACATTTCTCCCGTTCCAGACATAGAGGTCACGCCTTACAGTGGGACTTGCCAAGACTAATAAAGGAAGATTGAATTTAAAGTGAGAGGAAGATACTTGTTCAAAGAGAAACACCACCCCTAGTGTGCTCAAGCCCATCGTGTCTTTGTCAGAGGCTGAGCTGGGTGCATGTTTACCTTGTGTGTTTCTGCCGTGCTTTTACAATTTGCTCTGTGTGCTTCCCTCAGGTCTTATAGGAGAAGGGTTTACAAACAGCAAACCCTTTTGGGAATGTGGGGAATATGTGTGGTAAATCAGGCTTGAGGCACGTGGGGGCCATGTGGCCGAGTCTGTAAAGGGATAAAACAGCAAACCTGTCTACAGACGAGAGCAGTCAGGAAGGATTTTGGCAACAGGGAATCTAAACAGGGTCATCTGCAGCAGTGCAGCAGCTGTCCTGAAGCACGTTTGAGTTAGGCTGCTGAAGTCAATCTGCTGCTTTTCTTTCCTTCTCCTTTCATGCTGGACTTTTTCTCAGTTGATATGTACAGTGCAGGTATGATGTTTATTCACTATTTGGTCAAATTTATCACATGTATTCATTTTCATTAATCAACCTGTCAGGGTTTGGAGGTTTTCAGATTTTTTTCCCACGATATGTAAACATACTGTACCTGTTGTTTCCTGGGAACCCCTGACCCTTGGCAGAGCTTCTCAGTGCTTGATTAGCTGGGTTAATTTCATTTTGCCCAACTATAACTAATGGCCATTTAAAACTGCCAGAAGCCCGCCGTGGGTTTCTCCTCGTGCCTGACCCTCTCATGGTGAGCAGCGCATTAATCAGTGCTCTCAGTCACGGTTTATTGCTTAATGATGAGGGTTAACTGACCACTTCCTCGGAATAATGAAAAACAGAGGTCAGTAATCACTGGCTGAGCAAAGAGAGGAGCTCTTTCGACTTGTACTTCTACTCTTTCGTCCTCGGGCATCGCAGATGTGTCCGCTCCACCACTTCAACGTGAACACTTAATCTTGGAGGTTCATCTTAATTATACATCAGTCCCTGTCACGTGTTTACCCAATTGAAACAATCAAAACCACTGAGTCGGTTACCCAATTAAAGTCAATGTAATCATATGTGCAGGAAAACATCGCTCACTTTAGGAGCGTGTTGCTACAGCCGCGGTGTACAGTGTGGATGTGGCACTGGGACTGCCCAAACAAAACGTGCTTATGATGGCTCAGTAATCCCTGTCCCTTCTAAGTGCTCTGCTTGTATTTTTGCATGCAGATACTGAAGCTACCATAGTGTTCAGGAAGGTTACCGAGGTGCTGGAATGTGTCCAAAGAAGCTCAATGAAGCTGGTGAAGGGCCTGGAGCACAAGACCTGTGAGGAGCAGCTGAGGGAGCTTGGGGTTGTTTAGCCTGGAGAAAAGGAGGCTCAGGGGAGACCTCATCGCTCTCTAAAACTACCTGAAAGGAAGTTGTAGCCAGATGGGGGTCGGTCTCTTCTCCCAGACAACCAGCAGTAGAACAAGAGGGCACACTCTTAAGCTGTGCCAAAGTAAGTTTAGGTTAGACATTAGGAAGAAGTTCTTTAGAGAAAGAGCAGTTGGGCAGCAGAATGGGCTGCCCAGGGAGGTGGTAGAGTCACTGTCCCAGGAGGTATGTAAGAAGAGACTGGATATGGCACTCAGTGCCATGGTCTAGTTGGTGAGGTGGTGTTGGGTCAGAGGTAGGACTCAGTGGTCTCAGAGGTCTTGTCCAGCCTAGATGATTGTGTAACCCTTACTTGTAGGGTCTGATGATACTGATTCACAAGTTCACATTGAAGGATACTTTTAATTTTCTCAAGTTCTTAGTTTAACTACTGGTTTTGGTTTGTGCAGGTTTCACATACATGGGATGTTACTCTTGCTGCTGTGGTGGGTTGCCTCACTGGCCAGTGGGCAGAGGTTACCCCCTACCTGATGGGGCTGGGCAGGGAGTGTGTCCTGGGAGAGACAGCCCATGCTCCTCTGCCCCTAAGTCAGCTACAGAATGTGCTTGACTCTGTGTCCCAGCCAGAGATTGGAGGCAGGCTGGGACTGCACAGCAGATGTGGGAGCATAGAATCTGCTCCTTCAGAGCTGCTCTCCTCAGTGGTTAGGGTCTTAAAGCCCCATATCCTCTTACTATGAAGTTTTATAAAAGTAGAGAACATGAATTAAAAGTCAGTAGTTGTCATATTTTCTAAGGTTATTTTTTTTTTTTTAGTTTCTTAAGCTGAACTCCAGGTCATGAGGGAGATTTTGCAGTTTCCTGTACCAGTACAGCATATCAGGTGCTGTGAAACTGCTGTTACATCTTCTGCTCTTCTCAGAAGCGCATGGGACAAAGAAGGAGAGGTGAAGTGGGATGTGTGGGGAACATCCATCCCTTGGTGTAGCACTCATCTGCTACAGCAGCACATGATGGACCACTGTAAGGCCAGGTAGCTGTCAGAAGTAACGTGGGGGCCAAACAGTGTTTCTTGGGATCAATCACACACCCCTAAGTTTCTCTGGCTGCCATTAGCCATTTTCCCTCTGCTTACAGAGAGCAGCAGAGGGTGGCCTTAGGCTGTTTTGGGCTCACCCCCTCAGACAGGCTCAGCAAGTTAAGTCCCAGCGGCCATGAAAGGCGGTAGGCAGAGCTGGAGTTGCACGCAGCAGAGCTGAGAGCACAGGCACTGGGCTCCAGTTGCTTCACATGGAGACCAGTACCCCAGCCTGGGGGTCTGCCTCCTTGGAAAGCTATCTTTTTTAAAAATGCTAAACACTCAGAAAAGTCAAGTTGTGGGAGTGACAGGTCAGGCTCAATGCCTTAGTAGACACTTTTTGCTTTATTCTTTGCTTCCCTTTGCTTTTGTAACCTGTGCCTTGTTCCTCTTTCCTCCAAGATGTTCCCTTGCGGCATCTTGAAAGTGTGATGGGGATTTTCTGCATGGAGTCCCTGTGCCAAAGCATTGCCTGGCATGTGGAAGAGGTGGCTGGAGCACTAGGTCAACTCAGACCCTCTGCCATGGTCCATGCTCTTTGCAGAAGGGAACTTTGGAGGTTGACAGCCAACCTCCACCAAAACCTTTGCAAGTCATATCACGTACAAACTGCAACTTTTCAGTATTTTGTACTGTGATCCGTTATAATTTTAAGTGATAATGTATGAGATGGCAAAAGGCACATCTGTGGTATCAGAGCAGTGATGCTTCAAAGGGTCTGTCTCAAAGTGTGAAGGCTCTTGAGCTTCTCAAATATGTCTGTGAAAAATGTAACACAGGAGAAAACCAACATGTTCCTCCCTACCCTTATTCACAAACTCATTTTGCACTAAGCTTGGGGTTTCTAGCTGATACATTCTTATATTCGCAAAATAAAATTCAGCCTGAGGCAGACATACAGCATGGAAAATTTCAGCCCTAACTGCTAATGTGTGGTAAAGTTATAAGCAATAGAAAATGAGGTCTTAAAATGAGAAGTGTCAGGCAACCTTAACTATATGTAGACCTACCATATTCAGTGATGATAATTTGGTTTTTGACAGATTTCAACCAATTTGAAGATTCATTTTGACATATACTATACAAAGAAAGAGGGGGGGAGAGTCCCTGGAGTAGGACTCTCAGGCTTATTGGTACCACTTTGTAAGTAGTGAAAGCAATGCTCAACCGCAGTCATTTTACCTTCTGCAGAACCTTTAAAAATGTATTGCAGAAAGTCCATTAAAAAAAAAAAATCATAATATAAAAATCAAGGCACTGATGCACTGAACTGAGACCTGTTGACTTTGTGCCAGCTCTTATCTCAGTCTCATAAGTCTAAATGTAGGTTGCAGAAGAATGTTGAATTATAAAAATATTTCAGAAGTTGTAGCATAAAGCTTGCATTGCTTGCATAAACAAAAGCCCAGGCTAGCATGATATTCAGGTGTGCATATCCAACATAATTTTACTAACAAATGCTGACTTTTCCAGAAAACACTGCAGACTTCTGTTTTAATTCCATAGTTGATTCCCCCCCATTTATAATCTAAGAATCTGTCCTGGATGTTTCTCCAGAGTAGAACTATGAACTTTCCTTATTTGTAGCATCAAGAAGTGATTTTAAGACCAAGCAAGGAGAGTTGGGGTGAGGAATGGGGGCACAGGGTTACCTCTAGGATGACATTTCTGGGAGGCCTCATCCATCTGTCAAGGGGGGCTCAGGAATCCTATGAGCCCAAACGTGGCTCTTGGTCTGGAATGTTGTTTGGGAACTGTATAGCAGGGTGCATCCCAGCAGGCTTGTTTACCTTCAGCTGGACCTTGCTTTTTTTGGGGGTTTTGGGGGTATTTTTTTTTTTTGTGGATGGTTGTTTTGAGGGTTTTTTTTTCCAGATCACACACAAAACTTGTGTGAATGGTAATGGCCCATTCCCTGCAACAGGCTCTGGCAATCTCTACATGACTTTCAAAGTGTCTTTCAGTAGAGCCCTGCTGTCAACCTCAACAGTTACATAAAATGCTGCCTTCCTAAAAAGTCACTTCTCAGCAATGTCAGTGTGTGAGGAGCTCGGTGAATCCAGTTAGTTTCCTGCTGGGATATAATTTGTTATTTTTCAGAACTATTCCACCTGGCTTACACAGTGTGAGATAAAAATGTTTCCTTAATCATGTCTCTTTACCTGGCCAGATTAACTTACTGCTGTATGTTTGTGGCAAAGTCTTGTGTACATACTGTTTATGTTGAACAGTCCTGTTGCTTCATGGAAAATAAACTTCAGATGTGAATAACTCTTTTCATTATCGGCAGTAAAATGTGAAATTTCAAACAATGTAATACCCATCTTTTATGGTAACTCATTTAGTCCTAATTAATTCCTGTGAGGATTTCACTGGTATGTAGCCTACTTTTTTTTTTCCCCTTCCTTAATCTTATTCTCATCATCAGGTCAAAATCTTTGTGTACTCTGTATTCTTAAAACTAGGCACGTGCTTAGGTGCCCAAGGCAAAAGGGCTTAAGGCACATGACTGGTGACTTTAACCAGGCTGTTATCATTTCCCGTCTCTAATTATCAGAGAAGTTACAGGCGGCTAAAGGGCTACTTTAAATTTTCTTGGTAAATCAGTCCCTCCGGCTTCTAATCATTTCCGTTCCACTTCTCTGGACTTCCTCCAGTTTGTTTATATCTTCCAGTAATGAAGTGCCTGAACTGCATACAATATTCCAGGTGTGCCGGCAAAAGAAATGCATACAGAGAGCACTGCCATGCCAGCCTGCTCCACTGTGTAATGCTTCTACTGAAAGAACCAGGGGTGCTATTGGCACTTAATTCTCCTCTGGTGCTTAGCTTCTTACATCCTGTTTATCCTCTTATTCCTAGGTGTCTTTGGATGGTGAGCTTTTCCAGATTTTGCTTTGTTACTGTTCTTTGTTGTTAACTCTTTAGTTTGGATTCCCCTCTTGGTACATGCAATATAATTTTTTCCAACTGAGATTTTATTGCTTGTTTCCTATCTTTGCTTCCAATTTCTCTACACCCTTTTATGTTGCTTTTCTGTCCATACTTATGCTGGCAACTCCTCCTCCTTTCTTCCTGCTTCCATTGAAAAGATCAAAACAAGCAACAGTCCCTCTGATACTTCACAGGACACCTTCACAGTGTGATAAACTGTCTGAATCTGGCAGTCACATATCCTCAGTAGGAATTTGCTGTAGAAATTCCTAATGACACAGTTTGTAGAGGGTCTTTTCTTGCCAGGTGAACTGGATTCTAGATTTGAGGAATAGGAGTAAAGAGAGGTTAGTGGATGAGAAATGTAGTGGATAAAATGAACTGGGCATTGTGCATCACTGAATAAATACTTTCTCTGCGTGAGTGCATCTCCCAGTGGTGTTTCTATATTTGTGTACTTCGCCCTTTAAAGTCAGTGTTCCTGACTTGCTGGATGGGTCAACATCTTCAGCGAGTATGACCTTGGAACTACAAGATGTAAGGGTGCTCCTAGAGGCAGGAGGAGTATCCTGTGCCCAGGAACTGCCAACCAGCACTATATTTTTCTGAAAAGAAATAGTGAGTTTCATACACTGACAGCCCGATTTCCCCTTTTACTTGGTGTAGACATCTAAACTTGGGTAAAACAGAGGTAAAACACTGCCGCTCTTCCTGCAGTGTCTTCTACTTGATTGTAAAGATACAAATGGCTTTGTACTCTTGGACTAGTTTCAACATTGCCTTGCTAAAACCACTAGTGCAGGAGAAAGTGTGGACCTTCAAGCAACCCAAGAAGGCCCATGGGGAACTATGCTGTGCCTCTCTTAGAGGCCAGAGAAGCTTTACAGAGGCATCATCTGGTCATACGCTCTCCTCACCATGACCTATGCACTTCACTTTCCTATTTGTCCTCCCAAAACTCATGCCTTCCATAGTCCCACACGATTTTGAGTTTTATTTTCTTATCATTTTTTGCTGAGTTATGTAGCTGATGGGTGAATTCAAGACGAGGTCATAGGAGCTGTCTGGAAAAAATGGAATTTCCCTGGTTGCATCAGCACTAGTGTACAGAGGTCTTTCTACACCAACTTCTCCAGGCTTGGAGGGGTTGTAATGTCAAAGCAAGTCAGGCTTTGGTTATCTCTTTGTAAGCATTTACTCCCTTTCAAAAATTAGTCCACTTCCGCACTTTGTCTTGTGTTACAACTGCTTTGACTCTGGTCTTCTGGTTACCTAAAAGTCAGTGTGGCTCCTTGGAAACCCCCCGAAAACCAGCAAGGACCAATCTTTCCACGTAACTTCTTAATTATTTTATTTCTACATGTGAGTTTTGGCTGTGCTCCAACATTGAAATCATTATGCTGTTTCAGAGTGTAAATAAGTGGGACTGGATTAATAAATTGTATGAAACATGGTGCCACACTTCATTATAATCCACTTATCAAAGTGGAAAAACCTTTTAGTACATAAAGTACATCTGCTTTTAATTTCCATTTTGATCTTTTCTCTGTGTGTTTTCAGACACGAACTTACCTTTTCAGGGAGGCTTTTAATGCTGGTGCCTGGCAGTTTCAAAGTTCCTTCTGAAGATTGCAAAACAGAGCCTAGCAAATTTGGGATGTATGAGGAAAAGCATAGGACTGGATTATCCTCTCATAATTATGAATTGGGATGCAATACATCACAAGGAAATCTGGCATAAGTAGAAGGCAGATTGGTTTTTTGATGTTAGTGACCTTTTTAAAATTTCCATTTTCTTAATGCAAATTTTGTCGTTTTTACTTACAAAATGTGTTTCAGACAAGTGAATTTTGCCTTTAGTCGCTATCATTTTTCCAGGATGAAACAATTGCTTTTGATGCCAGTAGTGAAACCCTCCGTTTACAGAATATAAAACACAGAATACAAAAATACATTGTCAGCCATGTGAAACTGTGGTTAAGCTCATACTTACATAGGGACCCACTCTCATCTTCTGTTTCCTTCACTGACTTCTCTTGCATGCCTGAGATCCGACAGCTGTTGCTGAAGAGGTTGGGCTCTGGCAGTGGCTGATTTCTGTCCCATTAATGAGAAAATGGCTGTATTTTATGAAGTTTAATCCAAAATATTTTTGTGCTGTTGATACATTACTTGTAAGCTATGACATTTCAGTTCACGTGCATTTGTATTAAATAGCTACTTGCAGGAAACTAAAATTAATTCAATCTGCTTAGTAGTACCGGGATTTTAATTATGAAAATTGAACTAGAACGCTAAAAAAATCTGTGTTGAAACCTGCCCTTTGTGGTATTAATTGCGAATAGACTGAGGAGTTTTCTGTTTTGGTTTTCTTAAATGTATTAAATGCAAGGGGTGAGGATACATACTGTGGAGCTATCCTAGTCCAGGGGTGAATTCTGAATAGGAATTATCCATTAATTGGTATTTAGATTTCACCAAGCACAACAAGTTTTGAAATAACAATTGCAGCAGTTGGGCAGAATGATCTTTGAAAGCAGAATCAAAAAATTAGATTTATGTCTTGGTGGTGATGTATTTATGCCCCAAGATGATAGTTTTTCTGTGGTCGTGTGTCTCTTTTCTACAGCTTTGTTTTCAGTGGCTGACATCACTTGGACTAAACTTTGACACATTCAATTTTACCTGAATATCCATTCCCTGATAACAAAAGGAAAGTCTGATCCCTTCAAGGTGTCACTCTGGCATACGAATTATGTGTCTGAAAAGTTCTGTGTGCTTTAAAAGATGACTAGTCTGTTTGTTTTTAACTTTCAGTGGTAACTCTATATGTGCTGAAAATGTCAGATGCAGATCGAGTCATCTATGTGGCTTTGGTTGTTCAACACCCAGGATGATTGCAGTATGAAAGGTCACTGCTTGATGTATTTCTGTGGCAAAGCAAACTGCAGTTCCTGTTGGAAAGGTGCGGTAATGAGGGTGCGAGTCCAGCACCCAGCACTACAGCTGTCATCCAATGCAAGCTCTGCTCCTGTCTTGAGGTCATTCTCATGCTGGTTCCATGGCCAAGACAGCCTCCCTGGCTGAAGGGGGCCATGGGGGTGTCCCTTGTGGGATCATCTCCCATAAAATTTGGGGTAATTAGATAAAACTTTGCTTCATCAATGGTTTGGCTGCGATGTGATACTTTGCCCAGCCTCTTGAGGTTGGGTGAATAAGCAAAGGGTGAATTAGATGTTTCCAGGCCCCATTCAGGGATTTTGGGATCAAGACTCTGCAGCCCAGAAATGCTGCAACCCGCTTTGTGGAGTGGTACTTGGGAAGACCTGCTCATCCCATTAAAGATGGAAATAGCAGTCCTAATTGGTGTAATACCCGTTCTGCTACTTAACTTTTTGGTTTAGGTTGTTATAGTATTTTAACAATAAATATACCGTGAAATTTCATTATAATTGTCATATCTTCTTTCTGCTATTCTCTAATCCTCTTTCTTCTGAGTATTTCCTCAAATTTATCTGGATAACAGAGAGCTGAGGTTCCTGAGAAATTGAGAAAAAGAAGAAAAGAAATAGGCAGACAAGTGCATATTTGAAAGAGTTAGAGACCCCTCCTCAAAAAGTCAGCATACAAATGCAGAGAACTTCTAACTTCCCATTGGTGAGCATCTGATATTACTTTGGTCAACATCTCTGTGTTTGGGATCTCAAGAGATTCTGCTAAAAGGCTATTTTGTGATGGTATTGCTTACATCCTTTAAAAGAAAATTATTAGTGACCAGGGTTCTAGAGGAAAATATTTGTTGACATATGTGCTGGCAATATTTTAAACTGTTGCTATTATACATAATAATATTAATTATAATAAATTTAGCATATTTCCAGACTGAGCTGTAGTAAACTGTACATGAAAAATGCAGGAGAAAAATATGCTTTGAAGATAATGTGTCATTCACACAGAATAAAATTTATGATCTGCTGAGCATGCTAAATGCAAGAACATAGCAGAGTTGAACTTCAAAATGTTTGCAAAAACCAAAGGGTAGCTAGTTAAAAAAAAAAATTCACAGAACATTTTTCATGGAGATCAAGATTTGGCGAAAGTTTTACTTTGTGAAACAAACTGCCCATTTTTCCAGTAATATATCAAATAAATAGCATGCATGTTATTGAAAGAGACATCCTGGAATTGCAAATTATAAAACAGAGTTGCTAAACCAAAAAGAATTACTGTTGTACATCTTATTTTTCTGTCTGCCCTATGAGGGGAGAAGTTCTCTCTTAGTTGGCCTGTACTGTATTATTGCTGCAAAGACAGTTTGATACATGATTGCATCAGCAGGATGGTGGGGCAAACTAAACTGTTCCAAACAATGAATAGAGGGTAACAGGCTTCAGCCGGATGTACACTTACAAATACAAATAATTTTATAGAGGTGAATATTTTCATTGTAGCAGTCACTGAAGAATCGTGGCTCAGGGAGCCATAGAACCATTCAGAAATCCTTAGGTTACCAATTAGCACTCCATATTCCAGGATACACCCCCCCCACCCTCTCCAGCATTTCCTTGAATGAACTTGATATTTCACACAAATCTGGTTTTACAATGTGTACTTCCTGAAATCCAGTCGTAACAGGGAGCTATTTGTGGAGCAGGTTACTACACCGCCTATGGGAATGTAGCTGATTAGTTGGCCACTTTTTATCAGCAAAAATGGAAGGGTGTTTCAGTTGCAATTTAAGGTTTTTGCATGATGCTTATTTAAAAAGCCTTTCCAGACCTTTTAAACCACCTCCTGTACATTGAAATTTTCTACTAAAGTGCATTGAAATTTGTAGTATGTCAAGAATGCCTTATCAGATTTTTAGCATGGGAAAGAAAAAGTAGGCATCATCACGCATGCAACATGATCCCTTGTAAATTTGTCACATGTAGTACTCTGGAGATAACAGCATCTAAAGACCTCAAAAATAATCAGTAAAAATTTAAACTAAACTGAAAATTCGGAAACTTGCTGTGAGAGAAAATGCTGTAAAGCATTCGATGTGTGATTTTTGTCAAAACAACATCCTCTAAAGCTCTAATTCTCACTCTTGGTATCACTGTATCCATTATAATCTAAAATCAAAAGCAATTGAACTGAAAACTAGTTTCAAAACAGAAACAAAATGATTTAGTTCAATAACAGGATTATTTTGGTATTTGTAGGTATTTTCCCTTGGTTTACAGTGCTGTGATTTCACTGAATCAGAAGTGCTTTGCAAAGACCAGATACTTTTCCTATTCCCTTTCTGTGCTGTCAAACATCATTCAGCATTTCTTTGACCACATGCAAAGGGAATTATTGTATTGTCCATCATGTGGCTGTGACTTTCAACAAGCTGAACTAAAAGCTTGCTTAGCTCCTCTGGATTTCGGGAGGCCCTTGGTGTCCTCTGTGACTGATTGTTGATGTGGTTGGTTGGTTTGAATTCTGCCTTTGGTGGAGATGACAGTGGGAGCCCTGGGAATGGTTTCAGGACCAGCTTGGGGCATATTTCTTGTTGGTGGCTCAGTCTGGATAACAGGATGGCTGGCGAATCAGGCACAGCTTTGGAGAGCCTTTCAAAAGTCTGCAGTGTATGTTAAGCATGGCATAAGAGAACATGCACATGGACTTCAAATGTGATGTGTTTACAGATATCTCTATGCTCACTTGTCTCTCTGTCCTTAGCAGGTTTCATGCCTGCAGGATGGTTTCTCCTGCAGAAAATAGTAGCCTCTTTTGGGCTACATCCCATGCTCCCTTGCCAAATTTCCTCTCTCTCCTTGATCCCTCTCATCGGTGCCCTTTCAGTCTGCTTAAAATAGTGAGCGAGAACCATTTTTACAACTTCTCATCTCCTTTGCCAGGATCACCAGACCATTCCAATTGTTTTTGTTAACCGTCTCAGCCCAGGGTTAATGCAGGTTTCAAGAGAACATGAAGGTACAGGAGACAGTCTCTGTTTCAAAACTGGAAGAACACTGGAGTCTGTGCTTTTTGGTGTGTGTAAGAGTATGGCAATTTGAAAAGTGTTGTGCATGTAAAGTATCAGGGAGCACAGCCCTCCTTGCTCCACATGCAGAAAAAAGGGAAATCAGCTTTATCTCCGTGGTCACCATTGCTGGAAGCTCTGGGAGTTCATCTGTGAGCACCAGCGGATGTGGCCATGCTTTTAAAAAAGTCCCAGCTGGGGTTTGTAGACCCTGCAGGAAGTGGGGCTGTTGAGGTTGTTTTTATTCCCATCCTCAGTAATTTTAATATACTTTGCTTAGGAATGTTAAATCAGATATAGCCATACCTCCGATTGCAGTGTGAAATGTGTCATTTGAAATCACCAGCTACTGACTGAATGAAGGATGTAATACATTAAGAAGGTTAATGAGAAGACTGAAGAAAGAGTTACAGAATAGGAGGGGGGTAAAAGTCTTGAGGGTGAAAGTAGGTAAGGAAAATGGTTGGAAAATAAATTTTATTGACGGAAGGAAAAAGGGAGTAGAAAAGTAAAGAGACTTACAAAAATATCATTAAAATGGTAGCCAAAAAATAATCCAGTAGTATAAAAGGGTAAAGAAACTGAAAGATATCTTGGGATCTAGAAGTAGCAGAAGGTAATTTAGAATGAGAAGCAAGCAGGAAATATCCCAGATCTGATGAATATTTTGCCAAAGTCAAAATAAATTTTAATTAAGCCTCTATTATAAAGGAGGTAAACCTCTAAATTCTTGTTTCAGGGAAGGATTTACTTTATGCATATGCTATAAGCACACTTACAATAATGTTAATAATAGACTAGTATTGTCATCTTGAGTGATTGTCAGATCAGCCTTTGTCTGCAGCCCACAGGCATGTTGTCTGGGAATGATAGGGGCTGTGGAGTAATAAGTGAGATAGACCCTGAAGTCAGACTGAATTTTGGGAAGCCCTGAGATTCAGTATCTCTCACACAAACCCCGAGCATTTGCTTTATGAAAACAAAGGGGCAACAGTCCCATCTACGTCCCGTGTACCATGGCTGTGGCATTTATAGGCCTATTCTGCATCTCAGCACGAGGAATCAAGTTTATTGGTTTGCCATGGTCAGACCGGACTGGTTTAAGCAGAGCTGAGGAAGTTAATTATCAGCTGGCTCAGGTGGGCCTAGCAATAAGTAACTAGTCCTAGAGAGAGGGACTGGCTGCAGCCACACCTTGGGAGCGGCGCTGGGGGACGAGCCCTCCGCCTGCGAGGGACTGCCCTAATCTGTTTCCCAGGTTGTTCGAACCAGTTCAAGAGCAGTAAAACAAGGTTATGTAATTGACATGTGATGCAGCCTAAAATAGTGACTGCAAACATAGGCTGCTGTTGCTGGGCAGTTGTCAACTGCTTTTAAAAAAAAAAAGAAAACAAAGCAAAAAAAACCAACCTGAAAACACTCTCTTAACCGTGTTACAAATGGACCTTTGAAATGAAAATGTAGCTCTGATTTTCATAGACTAGCAGGCATTTTCTTTTTAAAATGCAAGATATAGAGGCTTTGTGAAAACTGAAATTTGAAAAGAGATTCATCATCGTACTTATCGTGCTGATCTCTCTGAGAATACCTGCCTGCTGCAGAGGGTGAAATAAAAACCTCAGGTATAAGCAGTTTGTTTCTGGAGAGGGTGGTACTGTTCCTGTCTCTGTATATGGAAAATAATTGTGTCAAGTCTTAGCAGTAATTTTATTTGTATACTGGGCATTAAAAGGTAGAAATAGTTTATTTTTATTAGAAGGAGTTATATGGATACAGAGACAATATCTGTTTCACAAATTCCATGAGAGTTTCAGTACTGGTTGAAAGGAACACATCTCATAGCTCAGTGAGCATAAATGAGAGGTTAGGATGTGCAGGTTACATGATTTCTTGCTGTAGGAGGCAAGGCCCTTCATTAGGGCTACATCAGCAAGCAGAAAAAGCTGGTGTTAAGTTCTGTTTGCTGACCAGATATTCTTGAGGTGAGAGACTTCCCTTAGAAAATCCTGGTGATTTTCTTCAACTCGTTTGCTTTGTCTTTTCTTTAGCAGGGAAAGTCTGTAGCCCAGGTTAGAAGAGATTGCACAGGCTGGGCTCGTGCAGTCCAACAGGCTGGTGGGTAAAGGGAAGGGACAGAAATAAATGTTATTTATTCCATATACACGTGTCATTGTTATTGTGGAGATAATCTTCCCAGTTGGGAAATGTGGAGAAACTAAGCACTTATTCCATCCCAGAAGCTGCAAAAGGGTTTCTAGCTCCTGTGTGCAGATCTGCAAGGCAGGGCTGGAGGTGGCTTCCAGCTCCTCTCCCCTCAAACCCTGGAGGAAGGCTTGGCTTTCTGGCAGCCTGTGAGGAGAAGACAACTTTGCCTGCAATTTTCTGAGTCAAAGTATTAATTCTCATTGTGGAGGAAGAAGGAAAATTTTACATGTTTTGATATGCTTCAGTGAGACACTATTTTAAAAGCTGAGGTTTTCTTCAAACTACTTCTGCTTCGTTTGGTCCTCAGCTGCCGCTCCTGTTTTCTCACTTTCCTGTCCTTTTGCAAGGCTTCCTCAATCACGACTTTGTCTGGGGACCCGAACCACACTCCCATTTCAGACCTTGTACCCAGAGTGGCTTTTGGACTTTTTCCTTCCCTTTCTCAGTGGATGTTGCAGTGAGTGTGTAGCTCTAGCACAGTAAAACAGGGAGTTGCCTACCCAGGTAAAATCGGGATAGAGCGCGTGGAAGGCAGTGGTGCCGCAGGAGAGGAGCTGGTCATTAGTGGCACACAACTGAGCATGAGTCAACGACCTAATGCCATTGCCAAAGGCCAGCTCTGGTCCAGGATTGCATTAGCAGGGCTGTTGTGTGCACGATGCAGGAAATAACCATTTTATTGGTCTTGGTGATGGTGAAACTCAGCAAGAAAAATGCAACCCGTTTTATGAAGGAAGCTGGAGGAGAATAAGAGGGATGGCAGCAGCTTTAGAAAACATGACCTATGAGGAAAGATTGAGAGAGCTGGATTTGTTTAGTCCAGCAAAGAGATTGGGAACATAAATCTTTTGATAGGCAGGAGATTGCTCTGAGAAGGTGGTGATCTATTACCCCATAAGTCTGAGGGGGAATGTGAACGTCTCTTTCAGTTACAAAAAAATATTCCCATTTGGGTGAAATGTAAAGGGAAAAAAAAAAAACACCACAGTTTCAAGTGTGGCTAATCACTAGCCTGATCATGTAGGCCTTGTAGGAAAGTTGCAGAATACCTTTCCTCAGAAGATTTTAATACAAATATGGAGAAAAGAAAAAGGCTGCCTGAACTGTGAAGCTAGTCTTATCATGCTTCCTTGAGTGGGCTTGAATTAAACGGTCTTTGGATCCTATTCCAGCACTACACTTTTTTTCCTGACAAAATTTAACATTTGATCATAGTAGTTGCTATTTTAACAGGAGAGTAGAAATGTAGAATACTAGTTAATGACTTGCAGTTCCTGACTTAGACTTCAAAAAAACTGGGGGGAAAAAAGGATTTTTAGGAGGAAGATAAAACATGTGGAATGTTTCAGAAATTTCTGTAATTTTCTAATTTTGCCATAGACAGGAACAGAAATAATACTGACAAGAATTATCTATATCCTATTCTTTTTGCAGCCTTACCTACAGGGAAGTATGACAGCCCTTGAAGAGTGCAGCAGTGCTCTGCACATGTCCATCAGTTCACCTTAGCAAGTCAGGTTTGGGGACTGGTGGCTCAATCACTGTGGTGGACCTTTAAAATGGGGAAAGGCACAGCTTCCACTGTAGCCTAATTCAGAGGCCAAAAAAGAGCAACTGTTTTAATTCCCTCCTTTACTGCTGAATTTTGCTTATTCAGGAGAGTGCATTAAGAGGGAATGCTGAATTTCCTGAATACTTCCTTTTTGTTTTCTCTTGTGAGCCTGTAAAAAAGCAGAGAACTAAAGAGTCTTTGGAAGTAAGAGAGTTGGAAACATTAAAGTATTTTTGAGTGTACATTTGGATGCATCAATCCATGGTATGTAGTGGCACAATAACCTGGACAATGCCAACTTCAATTTTTCTGTAGCTCTACTGCTAATAGGGCAGATCTTTCTTTTCTTCCTAGTGTGTAACTGTCTAGTACCTATTCATTATTTATTTTTAACAGAAAATTCTCCTCCCATCTTTTGTAGCTCAGTAGTTTAGATGGAACAGGAATTAGCTCACATAAGTGCACTTAATGGTGGCATATGTAAAAATTACTTTCATCTTAATGCATTTAGCACACGTGAGATGAGAATCAATAGCTACTTGTGTCACTTTCCAGCCCACTTGTGGGCGATTGAACAGGATAAAAAGAACACCTGGATTAAGCTAAACATAAACTGCACAACTTGATAGAGTTGGAGGTCTAGCATCACAGGAATGTCAACCTCTTTTCAGGATGGTCTCCATCACCTCACTGAGATCCTGAAGAGCCCCAGAGGTCTTAAGAGCCCTGCATCCATTTCAGACATGTAGGTTTTTGGATTGATTCTGAAGTTGAGCCTTAAAGAGGTGCATTCTACACAAATGGGACATGCTGATTCATTATGAGTGTCTTTGCTAACTTACTTTATAAATTGACTTTATTTTAAACATACCATATTTGATTACATGGAAATTCGAAGCCATTTTTTTCATTATAGATGACACTTTTTAACAGAAAAACTGTCCATTATTATTTTATAGCCCTACATAGAGAGTTTGCTGGAGTGTTGATTTGTTCTGATTTTTTAGGAGTTTTCAAGATACTTTCCTTAATGAAAGTTTTAAGATTTCTGAGGTTATTTAATTATTTAATTTTTAGGGGGGAAAAAAAATTGAGAAAAGATTTTCTTTTTGCAAAGCAAAAGATAAGAATTTTATATCTACTCTGTCAAAATTTTGTACCATACATTACTACTCAGAGATGCATGATTAAAAAATTGAAAAAACATACTAGGTCTTGTTTTCTGAAGTTATTTGATCTAGAGTAGATAGGTCAGAAAGCAGTAATTGCAGACTTTGTAAACCATTTGAAGGGTGGCTTATACTCTGCTATGGTGGAAATACTTCTTACGTAGTCACACTGTGACTGTGTTTGAATCAAAGAAACACTTCCACAATATTTAAGGATGCAACACAAGTCGTTATCCTGAAGTACATAAATGTTAACTTATTTTTATTAAGACCATTAACTTTTTAAAGCAATAGAGAAAAACATTAACTTAACAGGTGTACAGTTTTGTAGAGCAAACCACCTTCGGGGTGGTTCTGCAGTGGGGTTCGTTTTGCAGTGTTAGAGCTGACTTGTCATATTAATAGCCTGCACCCGCCTGTGGAAGCCTAAAAATGGTATTGCAGTACTCTGTGATGTTCAAAGGACATTGTACGAGCACTGAGCAATTGTACCTGCATTCCTGGCAGAAAACAACCATTTTCCCTTTCTCCCCACAAAAAGATAGTATACCAGTATTTGTAAGGATATATAAACCACCTTTATGCTGTATTTCATCATTTTTAATGCTTTTGTTTTCTCCTTTAATGTTATTTTCATGCTGTCTGCGTGATTAGTAGATGTGCTCAAGTCAGTACAGAGCAAAGATGTAAATAGGACTCAAGTTGACTTTTTTCTTGTGTATCTGTTCTTGTGTAGATCACATCATAAAACATTGTGTGATAAGCAGGTTTTCATTTTGTAATTAGCTGAGAACTTTTATCTTTTTTGTGTTTAACAGACCTACTTAAAACCCAACTGACAGATACGGGTACTGTCACTATACTGTGCTATTGATTTTATGCCTGATGTAACTTATTTGTGAATTATTTTGCCTAAGTTTTACTCTTTTTAATCTATGTCACAGTGCTAGGTAAAGTCCCTTAATAAAATTCTGATTTACCCATCTGCTTGTTCTTTAAACATCTGAAGCACCTTCTGAGTGATGATACCCTTGTGGTACTGCAGTAACACCTTGCTTGCTCAGATAAGATCACTTTTCTTTGTGGGAGATGCTCAGTGAAGGGGTTCAAGAAACAGCCCAAGCTTCAGTTCACTGTCGAAAGAGATAACATTGGTCATTGTGAAGGGAAGTCAGGGGCAGGGATAGAAGACTATCCCCTGAAGTTTTAAGGCAAATTTCTGAAAGAGATCAAAACACAGCCAAGTCTCCCGTGTCCCATGAATATTCTCTTTATATTTTCCTGAGGAAACATATGTGTATTATGGAAAACAGCTTGGTACACTTGGTGTTTTATATTTCTTGCCCTACAACAGCTCTGTGCCCATATCGAGCTGCAGCTTAACTTCCTCTCCCTGCCTTCATCAGCCCTACCTGTTCCAGTGCAGCTCTGCTCCTGAGCTCTGCCTGGACGTCTCCTCCCCTCCATCACCTGCTGCTCACTTTGGTCACTGGCATTAACTTTAGCATTATTTGCACAGCTCTGGGGTTTCTTCACGTTTGTTCTGGCCACTCCAAATCCCTGTGTGCACATCTAGATCAATGCACCTAAAATAATCTTTTCCTCTCGTTTCTGCTGTGACACTACACCAGCCCCTCCTGGCTTCCTTTATTCTTCCACGTCAAATTCAAGCACCAAGATTTGAAATGTCCATGTGGGAGTGCTTTTGCCTGAGACACTGCATCTCTTTGCTCCACCTATATTCTTCCCATGGAGCAAAATGCCTTTTGAGTCTGCTGGTGCTCAAATGCCAGCCCATTTCCCTGGTTGCCATGTATTCCCCTTCTACTTCATGTTGTGCATTAAATACCTGCTGTGTCTTCAGGAGTGCTTCTGTGGGGCTTTACAGAAATGAAATAATACAGTTGTGATTTAAGCCTGTTTTGGTAAACCATTCAGAAACCTTCTGCTGTACAGATGGTAACTGATTAAGTTAGCAGTCAAATACTTGGTGAATTGGTTGAAGAGAGTGGAGTATATTGGGAAAGTTAATCTCTGCTATGCCTTTCTGCTTTATATCCTGAACTTCTTGAGCCTGAGAATGTACCAATGTTGTCAGACTGCTCTGTGATACAGAAGATTCAGAAAAGCCCAAACCGATAGTTTGTCTTTCATTAAAAGAAAACTTCCAGTCCTGTTTAGACACCCCAGAACTTCTTCCCAAATTAAAAAGAAGAGATGCTCATAGTAAAGGCCTGTGACAACTTGCCAGGATCATTTGTAAAGGCTAAAGAATGCCATTTGAAACGTCGTCATTAATAAGAATCTTAAAATGACTGCAAAACAGCAGAGAAGAACAAATGGGAATTATGCAAATATATCCTCTAATAATGCATTTTATTTTTGGTTTGCTCAGGACAGCACAATTACCTGTGTGCGGGAAGGAATGACTGCATAATTGATAAGATTCGAAGGAAGAACTGCCCAGCCTGTCGATTACAGAAATGTCTGCAAGCTGGAATGAATTTAGGAGGTAAGCAGAGTATTAATAGTTTGGGCTCTTAATTTGATTAGGTTAAAACATTGGAATTGTGCAGCCTTTTTATAGTTCTAGCAGCTGCACAATCTCAAAAGTTTCAGAGAGAATTATCCCGAAGAAGTGCTTAATAGCTAATAAACTCTATTGTCATTCTAAGTTGGGTTTTGGAGATATGTATTTTATGGCTCAGAAAAAGGAAAAGTGGGTGTTCTGTGGTGACAGTAATTTTTGTGGAATATCATAAGCTAAAAGTGTTAAAGTTTCAAGTATTGCATGGTTTTTCTTTTTGTTCTGAGCATTCTGAAAAACATTTTACACCATCGTGAGAGTAAACTAGCACACAGGGAAACTCAACTTCTCAACACTCTCAACTTCTGTTGCTTATTCAGCATTTATACTGATTTATTTCTGCAACTGTTAGGATATGCTATAATTTTGACAAGGTTACTGCATTGTTAACATACAAAAAAAAAAGGCAAGAAGTTTTCTTATTAATTATCAAAAGTATTTTGTAAACAGTGTGATAACAAAATGTTGAATAGTTTTTTTTCTGTAGTTTTAATTCTTCAATTGCAATGCCTACACCTTTCTGGCTGTGCTTCAGTGGGTGTCATGTTTCAAGTCCTCATATGAACAAATGGTATTACAAATCCCTTTTTTCCACCACTTCTGTGTTTATTGTGTGTCTATTAATATTAGTCTGTGAACGGGGGTTTGGATACGGCTACAGGTCCTTGCCCTGATGTGCAATGGACCCTTCCTTAGAGTGTTCTCACTATATAGAGAATTACAACAATGGTCACACTAATTTTTTCCTGTATCATTTCCTATATCCCAATTTTCTTTTCATCCTCCCAGGCCTATTCTCCTAGCAGCTGAGTTTATTTCTACAGACAGATTTAGCTGCTTGTCTTTCATAGGTTATATGTAAAATTCTGGTTCCTGCCTGCTGTCTGGTACCTTTTCCTACCTCCCAGACTTCTTTTTCTGTCTTGTCTCCTGGCAGAAATACTCAAACAAGCCACACCTTACTTTTTCAGGGAGAGTTGAGATCCCTTTCAATCCTTTTCCCACTTTTGATGTACTGCATTGCCCTCTTACCCCCTTATTTCTTTTTCCCAAGGGAAAGCAGGGCCCTATTGTGGCATACTGGGAAGGTGACAGCCTGCTTTTGGTTTTGATCTGTGCTGTTGAATCTGGCAAGGGAAACAGAATCCACCTTTGTCTGAGGAAACAGAAGCTCCATGGTAGTAGCTCCTTCATCCCAAAAAATGATGCTGAAAGTACATGAGGAGCAGGAAGGTCAGCTCCATGGAGTGCTGAAAATGTTGCTGCTCCCACCAGCAGCTGATGTGGGCCATTCTCCTTGGATGTGCCTTGTGCAGGACCGGTGGAGCTCCTGCAAGCCCTGTGTGTGCTAAGAACTCCAGCAAAACACGGGGCTGCCTCTGGACTTGATAACCTTCTGAAACAGCAGCACGTGGCACTTTGTCTGCATTGTCATGAGTTTGTTGCTGTCGCGTCCTGGTGTGTTTCACAGGACTTGTTCATGCAGTGTCCTGTGCAAAAATGCAAGGCAGGAGGCAAACTGCTCAAGGGGGTTGTTTTTTTCATGTGTGTGTATGTGGGTTTTGTTTTGGTGGTTTTTTGGGTGGTTTGGGGTATTCTGTGTTTCTTTGGTTTATTTCCTTTGTTATATTGGCTGGAATGATGTAAATGAGCAATGGATTGAAAAATATCTTTCCTTGTGTTGGAGCTGGGTAGACGGCTTGAAATTGTAAATAATGATCTGCATTTAGTGCAGGTTTAGGGCCCCTCACTATGAAAAGGACATTGAGGTGCTGGAATGTGTCCAAAGAAGGACAACAGAGCTGGTGAAAGGTCTGGAGCACAAGTCTGATGAGGGAGCTGAAGATGTTCAGACTGGAGAAAAGGAGACTCAGAGGAGACTTTATCACTCTCTACAACTACCTGAAAAGAGGTTGTAGCAAAGTTGGGTGTCAATCTCTTGTCCCAAGTGACAGGATGAGAAGAAATGGCCTCAGGTTGTGCCAGGTAGAATATCAGGAAAAATGTCTTCACCTAAAGTGTGATCAGGCACTGGAATGAGCTGCCTGTGAAAGTAGTGGAATCACCATCCTTGGAAGCATTCAAAAAATATGTGGGTGTTGCTCTTTGGGACATGGTTTAGTGGTGGGCTTGACAATGCTGGGTTAGCAGTTGGACTTGATGGTATTAGAGGTCTTTTCCCAGCCTTTGGTGAGTCTGTGATTCCATGACCTGGAAGGCCAAGTCTGTCTCTGCAGTGTACAGCTGGCACAAGGTTGAGCTTTGCAGTTTAGCTGTTTCAGTGGTTTTCATCACACGGAGAAACCTCAGGTGAAATTCTTACTCCTGACCTGGTCTCTTTATGCCACATAAAGGAGCTAAAATGGCATAACGAGGTCTTTCCAAAGAGAGAATCAGTGAATGAGATAGTGAGGGAGCAGTTCTGGGTGTCAGTGCTGTGTCTTCTGCATGGCCAAGGAGAGAAAGGACAGGTTGGAGGCAGAAGGGAGGACTGCCAGGGAAAGGCACCTGCAGCCCAGAGGCAGCATTTCTGTTTAGAGAAGGAGAATCCTGAGGGCTGCCAAATCATGCTCATGGACCTTCCAGCCTTTGAGCCAGCCCAGCTCTGGCAGGAAATGTTTAAGGACTTTTACTGTTCAGGCCATCTGTCTCCAGTGGTGAGCTCTGCATTGGATCTCTACAGAGGAGCATCGCAGCATCTCAGGCTTAGTTTTGGGACCCTCTGTGTGCTGCTGCAAGGGATTTCTGAGGTGGTGGCAATCATCACAAAAAAAGGAGGTGGAAGTGACAAGAAGAGATATTAATGGGTACTTGAAAGCACTAATTTTCCTATAAAATTCCAAGGTTTGATATTAAATAACACTTTTTCAGAATTAGCTTGAATAGAATGAGGATGGTCATATTATTATGAAGATACATTGTGGATTGTAGTTTCATGTGGTCAGCCTAGTTTTGCCAAGAAATATACATTACCCTGATGAAAATGGGCTTTTGCCTGTTTCTAACTTGGACTTAGAGGTAAAATAAGTGTTTTATTAGGCTGTATAATCAGTAAGGAGCTGGAGGAAAATGAATTTATGAATGCAGTTTAAGTCATCTTTGCAGCATGGTCCTCTCTATAGCTGTGCCACACTGCACAGTGCTGTGCCCTTTGTGCAGTAGATCTCTTATGCTCTCACCCTCCAAAGGGGAGCAAATGTAAGCACAAACCCCAAACAGTATCAGAGGTGCTGATGTGCTTTGATTCATGAGAAAGGGAGTAAGATGATATGCAAAAGGATCATCAGCACAGCTCAGGGCTGAAATGTGTGCAAGTTGCTGAAGCCATGGACATTTATTTTCCATTTGTATGTAACTATGGTGTTTTATGCACTTGTTTAAAAAGAGGGGGAAAAAAACCCAACAACCTCCAGCTGATCATGAAGAAATGTTGCCTTGAGGAACAAGGCTTTGTCTCCCTTAGGCTGGAAAGGAACTTTATTCTCCTTTGCCACCCTGCCCATGTACAGATGGTGGTGTAAGACCCCAGGCTGCCACCCACCCAGCTCCTCCCAGTTACTGAAACAGGGAGGTTGTGAAGCTAGTGTTGTAATTTGACAGTTGGAGATTGTCTTCCCACTGTTACTGAAGATACTAATCTCCAGTGTAATGGAAAACTGGAAATGGGAAATAGTGTTTCCATGTTTCCTGCGGCACATTTTTGCACAATCTCTGATTAATCTACTGATTTTTTTTCTTAGGGTTTTTTTTTTCTCTTTTGATAATATTCTTTATCAATATTTTTAAAATAGTAAAATAGAGTGCTTTTGTACTCTGTCAAAGTCTTACAGGTTTGTTTTGATCTTTTACTTCCCAGCATGCTGATTTTTTTTCCTCAATTAAAAAACAAGTAGACTATTTTGATAGGTGGCAGCATGCCATGATTAAGCACCTTGTAGAAAAAAGTGTGTAATTCAGTGATACAAAATACACCTTTTCATGAATGCTCAGCCAAGATAATTTGGCAGTTTTATTGTTTACCTCCTCCTTTTGTTTGTTGAAAAATGGGAGCGTTTTCCAAGCTCTTATATCCTCTAATAATCTTTATAAAATTATTCATCAAGTCAGCAAATAATTTACCTAATTATCTTATTTTCTCAATTTTTGTTTTGATTTTTTTTAAGAAGCATCTGCAACCTGTAATTGCTGCAAAGATCAAGTTGCCAAGTATCACATTCAATCATCCTCGTTTCTAGACAGTGTGTGTGCACTGCAGACAGCACAAGGAGGACTCCCAAAAATTTTTTGGGAATCGTATTTTGTTTGTTGTTTTGATAATTTTTTTAAACTCCAGTGACATATGCTGGGCTTAATTATTGGAAGAGATTCAGCGTGAGCAACTGCACTATGAAGGTATGCTGGCCCATTTTTTGTTTTCTGCTCTTTTCAAGATTCTGTAATTAATTTTCAGTTAATTATGGACCAGAATGAGTTCACCAATTGGGAAGTTTCTTCCAGCGTAAGCTGTGATCGGATTTGGCGAGTCTTTCGCTCCTGCACGAGGCATTTTCACCCGACTCCCACCTCGTGCTGCTGTTCCTTAGTTGCGTCTGTCCCCATGGCAGCACTGAGAGGGGTGTCACAACGAGATCCACCCCCCCCAGTCCCACACTGATGCTCAGCGTGGTGTCCTATGCCACCACCGCTGCATCCCGTGAGGCAGCAGGCTCTGGGATGTATTGCACTGTAGCCAGGGTGGCACCGAGCCCCCACCTGTCATCCCTACTGCATGCCATGGCCTAGCCTGGAGCATGAAAATGGTTCATATGGTGTCACTTGAGGGGACCACCACCCTCCCCTTTGGTTGGCAGGTTGGTCCTTGCTCCTCTAGTGTAACCAAGCATCCCTCCCTCTTCTGTTGCACGGTCAGAGAAGATCCGTCTTCTGCCATGTGATGTCCCATATGTTCTTAGAGGACAAAAAAAGCATGGAAAGGTCAGTACCATGCAGGACTGCAATGCTTTCCTGCCTCAGCTCCAGTGTGGAGCACTGCTGAGACTCACCAGCACTGGTCTCCCACAGCAGTGAGAAGCAGCTTGCTGAAAGACCCTTTGGATCTCGAAAGGACATAAAGTGGATTTCACCTTGCAAATTACATAGTTCATCATTCTGTCTGCAGAGACTGCCTGTGAAATCTGAGTCTTGGGTCTGCATACATTTACATATGTAAGACACTTCATGCACAAGATGCTCTGTGTGATTTGGAGTCTTCACTTGCAGATACCCTTATTTTTTATACATTAAAATATTTCAATGATTTGAAAAATAGATTGAGAGAATCAGTAATAAAATATAGTACTTCACCCCTTTTGCCCAGCTTTATATTTTCTGTTTAATAACTCATGCTAGTAGGGATTTAAAACTATGGTATTATTTTCAGTTACTGGAGCTTATGTGGCCTTTAAGATCATTGTTCCTATCTTTTTGAGAGGAAAGCAAGCAAAAGGGAGAAAAGGAAAAATCTGAGTATTAGAAAACTAAGAAAAATATAGCAGAAATGCATCCTCTTGGTTTTCTTTAAACCTTTCTACTAACCAAGGTTTCATAAATTTTAAAGGGAAATAAACCCCTCTGTGTAAGACACAAACAGTTTTGTGTATGTATGTTTAACTTTTATTTTTCATTTAAACTTTAATGGCAAAGTATTTTGAAATGCCATTAACTTTAATGCATTTTTATTTGCATTTGTTATGTAGCATTTTCTTCTGAGGGAATCTAGTCAGTATTTTTTTCAACTTGAACATTCAGCTGGGTTTGTGTCAGTTCTTCCAAGAAACTTCTACCGATACCAGCAGTATATTAAATTTCTTTGTGCGTTTTGTGAAGCAAATGTTGTCAGTTGTTCTTGCATTTTAGCTGGACAACTTAGTTGTGGTGCCAGTGTCTAGATTATCATTAGCATGCATCCCGGCCCCATGAATGTATCTTTTTTTAAAACAAAAAAAAAGTCAGTCCTGCTGTTGAAGATCTTATAAGAACTAGTTTGTTCAGTAATGAACTTTTCCTACTTTTGTGTCCATCTTCCTCCCTGTGTACTGCTCTTGCCCTGCTCTCCATGTGACCCTCTAACTTTTTAACTTGAATCATCCTCATGAATGTGATGTTTAGATTGGATATTAGGAAATACTACTTCACTGAAAGGGCGGTTAATCATTGTAATTGGGAAGGGGTGAAATCACTGTCCTTGGAAGGATTCAGAAAACGAGTAGATCTGGTGCTTAAGACCCTTGGTTTAGGATGGACTTAGCAGTGTTGTGTTAATGACTGGACTCAATGATCTTAAAGGTCTTTTCCAACCTAAATGATTCTGTGAATATTGCAGATAACTGAGAACAGTCACAACTATTAAGAAACTGTGAATGATAATTAAATATGCAGAATTTTGAAGAGGGATTGTAATGTCACACTAATTTCTCAGGCATCAGTTAAAATCAATATTGAAAATGCATCCTTGTATTTGGCATTTTGCTGATGATTTTATTTCACATGTCAAAGCAACTTAAGAAGGTGCACTGCAGTCATCTGAAAGCACACAGCTGACATCCAGCAATCCTTGATCAAACTCTTAATCAGGTTCATGCTTTGTTTTTACAAGTTTTCATGGTTCCACCTCTGCCTTCTGCAAGTGCGCAGCTGCCAGCAACATTTGTCTTTGCTCCAGGAACAGCCTTTCAGGCTTTTGGCATGGGTCTGCTGAACTCCAAACTTCCCTGTTTTATCTGCTGGACTTTTCATCCTACCATTCATGGCATAACACCCTTGGTTGCCAGCCTTCCAAAGGAGCTGCAACTTTCCTGGGCTCCTGCTGGGAGAAGGCGTCAGAGCGTGCCTCGTGTCACGCGGCAGTCTGGGGTGTGCAGGCTCTGTAGGGTGTTTGAGTTTGGCACTGGACATCATTCCCTTTACAAGCTCAGAGGTCGCCCTTTCCCCAGCAGTTCAGATTCTATACATGGTGTCTTGCTTTGGTTCAAAGCATGAGATGGAGATCACAAAGTGATGGCAGTTTTCTGAGAGGAAGGTTCAGGTCCTCCCAGAAGAGGTGCAAAACAATCTCCCACCACTGTGCTGCAGCACAGCGGTGATTCTTGTTTGGATGCCTTCTGCCAGACATTCCCTGACAGGCTTGCTGGATCCCTGTGCAGTGCTCATCAGCTTTTAAGGTCTTCTGTCAGCTGTGGGAGCTCCAACTTTCACCTCCAGGATGCACCTGGGATAGATGACATTTGTGGCCTCTTGACTCCTCAGAACCAAGGCTGACCCCTCCTCTTCCTCTCTGCTCTGGTATACCACCTGTCTGTAGGATATTTAAATTCAGCAACCTGTTTTCCTGAGGATCTGCATTGAATTTTTATTGAACTTTGTTGCTCATATAGATGCATAAAAGTAGTCAAGGCTGTAACACCTGTTCATTGCTTTGCCTCATTGTGCTGGAGTAGACTGGAGTGCTTCAGCATTTCTGAACTCTGTTACAAGCAGCTCTTGGTGATGCTTTGTTTTTTCCTGAATCACCAAATTATCATGCTTCCTTCCACAGTGCTGTGAGTCCATATCCTTTTTGCTCTTCCCCACAGTAAAAATGTAGTCCTTGCTGTGAAAGCCTGCCCATGTCTCCCGTTCCTCTTGCCAGAGCTGCTGGTTATCACCAGAACCCTTCTGAAACCTCTCCCTGTGGTTTCTGGTGGTGTGTTTCCATTACTTCCACTTCCCTATCACTTTCAGAAACTGTAGGAGCAGAAGGAACTTGTCCTTTTAGCTTCTGCTGAGCCATTGCTTCAGAGAGTTTCCACCTGAGTAAGAGAACATGAGGACTTAACTTGCCATGTCTGACCCAACTTTGGCCAGAGTATGGTGGGCTCACTCTGCTGAATTGTGGGTTTTGTTAAAAACCTCATTTGTTGCCTCCAGGTGTGCTGTGGACCAATTCAGAGGAGTTTTGGGTAGAGCAATGAGAGTGATCAGTAGCCTTTAAATCTTGACTGGTGGAAAAAGATTTAAATACTTGGTATTGTTTAGTCAAAAAGTGGCTGGAGAGAGAGTTGAAGGGGAGGACAACGAGTTTTGCTTTATCAACAAGTGTTGGTAAAGAGAAAAGGGAGATAATCCGCATTCCATGAAAGCAGGTCAAGAAGTCATGAGTAGAAGGGAAGATGGCAATGAGGAGGTGGGAAAGTACCTGTTTCTATAAGGCCAGGGAAGAACATGAATAAGTGGTCTGGGAAAGATTTGGAGTCTGTCATTAGGCATTTTGAAGAGCAGGCAAGACAAACATTTGAATGAAATGGTGAGGGTACAGTTGTCTCTGATCTAAACAGGAGGATGGATTGTGCAGCTGTCCCAGGTCTCTTCCATACTTAATTAATGTCAGATAAGTGGGGTTAAGCTAGATAATGTGTGCGCAAATCTAAAAGTAATAATTAAAAAAGAAAAAAAGTGGAAGTTATTTCAAGGTACAAAAATACTACTTCGATTTTGACATCACTGATCTTCCTTGTATGAGCTGCTCTGTGTGAGAGTATGTTTTGAAGAAATGATGATAAGATGTGCAAGCAGTGTGCTCAGTCTTCTGACATTGTGTTGCTCTTTTGATTGCCTGCTGCTTTGGCACTTCACAGGTTTTAAATTGACAAATTGACTCCTGAGATGTAGTTTGCAACAGTGATGTCACAAGGAAAATTTATTCAATCATGGATTATGCCTTAGCACATTAACCTGTAGTTCTTTCCCCTCACAATTACCTTAGAAACTTGTATTTTTTTCTGAATCTTATTTCCTGCTTTTCCTGCCCACCGCAGCCCTGCTTCCCAGTTCCTAAGTGAATGGCTTTCCATTTTTAGTATGTTTGGTAAAATAAGTGTGAGATGCGGCAAGCATACCTGGCTCAAAAAAACAGCCTTTGGAGTTTGCTGTTAGTAGAAAGAACAGTTCACAGCAGGTTGTGAAGGAAATGTTGAGCACATTTAAGCCTTAGAAATACACCATGGCAAGAAGATAGTGTTTAACAACGAGGAAGGCAAGGTGAATGCACTGGATGGAGTGTTTCTGAGCCACTCAGTACCACGCATCTTACTGCAAATTGAGACTGGCGATTTGTGTGCTTCTCTGGTTCTCTGCCATCAGTTTTTCCAGATCATACAGAAGGGTAATGTTAGAAAATTGCATTTTCCCTGGAAAAGTGGTTGGTATGACATACAGGCTGTTTTCATGAACATTCAGGGTGATTTACTGAAGCAGGAGATTAACATGGTTATACTCTTTTTTTCTTTTTTAATGACTAATCATGAACTAGATGATGAAAAATTTGGCCGAGATGTCTGCAGAAGATAAACAGACAGCTTGTGTTTCACAGGTAGTGTTGCTGTCCTGGGAAGCAGGGTAGATGATTTCTAGAAGGTGAGGGACAGGCCAGCAGCACTGAATGTATTCAGAGTAAGGTCACTGGAGAGAAATCTGAGTTGGTACAAACTGGGAATAATATGGAAGTCATACAGGTGAGGAGACAAAGGATCTCAGAATTTTTGTTACTTGGGAAGAATTCAGGTGGGAAGTTGGTGCTTTATGGCGTAATCAGGAAGACCACATAGGGAAGTGCTGTTTGGTTGTAGCAATAGTAGTGCAATGAAGCACTAAAAACCAGGCACACTCTGTAGCATGAGCACTCAAGACATGCAGTAGAGGCGCTGTGGCAGAGTTTGCTTGTCGACACCTTTTAAGAACTCTGAAAACTTGTTGAGGACCTGTGTCTCCAGTGTAAATACAAAGGGGAAATTGTACACATGATAAGTGTCTACAGGACTGTAACAGGGCAGTCAAGATGTCTTCATGTTTTGGGATTGGGGGTGAGTGGCACATCAATCATGGAACAGACTTAGCACTGGGTATCAACCCAAATAAAAGCAAGAGAGAAGACTTGGATGAGGAACTCCTGCAGAAGGTTGGACAGGAATGGGTGTCTTGGGAGGGAATGTTGTTGCTTGGCACAAGGCACATCCAGTGATCATAGCCAAGAGTATTCAGTCTGGTACAGTGGAAGATTTCAAAATCTGTTCTCCAAAGTTTCCTTAACTTTGTTTTTAATCAAATTATTACCAATGCTTGCAGTTCAAGCTGCTGGTGTTTCATTGCTCCGGGTGTTGTAAAGTTGTAGGTGACAAAACACTGGAGTTATAGGTAGCCTCTTCACATTCATTGTTGGCATCTTCCTGCCTGTCTTTAGATCTGTTTGATGAATAGTCAAAACCACTGATGAATTTAGTAGACAACGTCTAGCTCCAAAATTATTGAGTTTGCCATACATTTCAAGAATGAATAAATAATCAGTAAAAAATGAGTTTTGAGAGCATCTGAAAAGGGCTGATTAAGATTGGCTTTCATTAACATTATAATTTTCTTTTGTAAGCCTTTTTTAAGGCTTTGTTTATTGGATGATTTAAATATTTAGTAAATACATTTCTTTTGAAATTAATGAAGAAGTACAAGAGGGAGTTTTATATACCAGAAATGTTAGCTGTGAGATTGTGTTTTGTCGGTTTGAGATTTTATATGAACTATATGTGGGGGAAATTTTCATACTTTATCCATTTCTCATTAAAAAGCTTTATCAAAACCAGCTTGATTTGATTTTTACAGGAAACCACTAATTGGCATTTGGTGAAAGTTGTTCCCACACAGGGAGGAGTACCCCTATGAAACTGTTATTTTTCATTTAATTATCACTTTGAGGATTGCTGAGAAACAAGCAAATGTGTTAGACATTTTCCCTGACAACCTAAATATTCCTGTAAAATGCGCTTTGGATCTCAGCTTTCTTTTGTCACTTTTGCCCGCTCTCTCTTCACAAATGCTTAGCCTGAAGCTCAGCACAACTGAAAGGGGGATTCATTCCCTCTGTCTCCCACCCAATCCCTCCCCAGCGCCGTTCCCTCTTAACTGCTCTGGGCATCATTAGACAGGTGGGTAACCTGAGCTTCAATCACCGAGTCAGACCTCAAAGTACACTGTTTTATCTGGGCTTTCACCTTGGTTTTTCTGAGAGAGCTGCAATGGCTTCGGTGCTGTCCTTGCAAGGCTACTTCTTTGTGCTGCCAAGGCCGCCCCTGCATGCAGATCTCCGTGGCTGTGGATCCACAGCCCTCCATCCTGTGTGCACGAGGCAGCGCTCCGCAGAGGAGCAGCATCTGTTCCGGGCGGGGCTGAGGTGCCACCTCCCTGTGGGCATTCGCGATTCACCGCTCAGCGTCTCCAGCCGTAAGTGCCACCAGGAGGAAATGCAGAGTCCTCCTTAAAACCTTAGAAGGTTTCTCTTTAAGCGGGCACGTAGTGACTCAAAATAGCATTCTTCCAAAGTGGGTGTGATTGGCTGCTTGTTATGTTGGAAGGACATCTCAGGTAGGGTCCTGCTGGGCGTTCTTTCTGGGTCTGCTAGTGATTTTAATAATGTGTCACAAAGTAGAGAGTAAACATGTAAATCTACAGATTTCAAAATTCTCTTTTGTGACCCAAGTCAGAACTCAAAAGCTTCTTCAGTTTTGGAGTCTGAAAGCAGCATGATGGCATTTTTAGTGCAGTGCAGAGGGTGATGTTGAGAAGTGCAGGTTGAGGTATGAAGAAATGAGATACCTGAGAGCAGCTGTTGAGGGACTGCAGTGAAGAAAGGAGCGCAGTTGTGTGATGGTACTAAACTAAATTTAGGGTCAGTGATGTAAAATTGTTGCAAAAGTAGGCAAGTCTCATTTGATAACAAGGAATTACTCTTCCTTGTCAGAGCTGACAAGTGTGGTCTTGATGGTTGTGTTTGGTTTCAGTTCTTCTGTCCAGGGTGGTGAGGGTGGGAAGCCTGGCAAAATTGTCACCTACATTCATGTGCTGGTTGGTGGAATTAACAGAACCTGTGTCCTTCCTGAAGTGAAGGACACTCCTCTTTACTCTTGTCAAAGTTGTCCAGAGTGGAAGTGTCTGTGTACAATTTTTTCCCATCACATCTTGAATCTTCCTTTCTGAAATTCTTGCCATTTGCCCAAAGAAAAGTATATACAGACTAGAGACTGCCCAAGGGAGAAACAAGCATAACAGAAGAGCACAGATCTGAAAGAAGAGTTGAAGAAACTCATTTTATTTTAGTGTTTATGTTTAGGGAGAAACATATTAAGAAGGCCATGATACCAGTCTTTCAATTCAAAAAGCGGTGTAAAAGGGGTCAGGAATGGCAAGATGTTCTTTATGGCTGCCGGGGGAATGATGAAAAGAAATCAACTTTACTGCAGAAAAAATGATGCAATGTTGGGAAATGTTGGGGGAAAACTGAGTGGTTAGATGTTGGAGGAAGATGGGGTGTATTGAGGAATTCCTGTTATTGGAGATTAATAACATACTGAGTTGGGCACAGTACAGTTGATCCTGCTCAAGGCAATAGGATAAACTGCTTCAGTTATATTGTTTCTGTGCTTTACAGTCCTGTGTTAGAGCAGCATTGCACTGCATCATATATTAGAATCTGTTCCAAACAAAACAAAATGCAAACACTTCTGAAATTGTCCTATACGTAAGCAAAGTAATAGGCAGGAAATAATTGCCTAGTTACAGCCAGTTTTATTAGTACTTTAAATTCAACTGGAATAGAGAACCAAAATACATTTAAGTGAACACAGTGAAAACAGTGTACAATTATGTGGATTAAAATGTACATGAGAAGCTCTTTCTTCCATCCATGTCATGCCTCCCTTTCTGGTATATCAAATGTGAACCAAAACCAAGAATTACGTTTATGGGTCAGCCTGGATCTTTGCAGGGTCTGACCAAAGGCAAATAAAATGTGACATTCCCATAGATCAGACTTCACGTATGTTTAGTTCTTCTCTTTAAGTTGTCCAATCTTGTCCAGATTAAAGTGTTACTTATTAATTAGTAAGCAGTTTTGAATGATCTTGGCAGTGCCAAACTCTGTCATTGTTTCAGCTATGCCTACCATTTCGTTCTACTGAATTCAATCATTGGATTTGAGTTTATTCCCCAGTAAAAGCTTGCTTCTGCTGGCAGAGGTTAAGAAATAGGAAAATTTTCATTGCTTTGTTAATTAGACTACTGATTCCTCAGGCTCAACAGCAAGTGATAATATTTTCTATCACTTTCTATGTCCTCTGGGTCACAGTTGTCAGAAACAGATTTTAAAGTTTATTTTGCTATGTGAAGCGAGGACCTTTGTTTTCTTCCTTACCAGCTGCAGTCTTCCTTTCTTTGGGTATTTAGACAGACTTTGTGGTGTTTTGAGCATATCTCAACTGCCACTGCAGAAATCACCCTTGAAAGGCCTCAGCTTTGCAAGAGTGAAGTCCACTTGGTCGTGTGTCTTACATGATAAAGCAATCTTGTGCTCCCCTTTTAAATCCCTGTACAACTCGTCCCCTGCTTCAGTAGTTCCTTTTCATTTACTTCCTCCTCTTGGTTCATCCAGTTGAAGCAGTGACTCGTCCACTTGTCTGTGTCTCTCCCAGTTTTGTACCTGATCCTTGTTCCTCTTACATGGCACAGCAGGAGTTAGACTCGGGGATCCCTGTGGGTCCCCTCCAACTCGGGATGTTCCATGATCCTGATCACTCAGGGTCATCTTTAGAGGTTCTTCATCTGCAGCAGCTCTACTGGAAAGTCAGTGGTTTGCTTTCCAAAGTGGGTAATCAGTTTTATGGAAATTTTAGGGTTCTCTCTTGGTTGTTCCTTCTGTTTCCTTCAGAAAAACGGGTTTATGCCTGAGTGCACTTTGTAGGGGAAATGGGATGATGCTGTAAGATTTCGTTTGCATTACTGCTTTGCACTTTGTTCCATGTGTTTCCACGCATATGTATGTGTGCATATGTATCTTTATAAAAGTCTGTGTTATTGTCTAGAAATTTCTCAGCAAAATCTCATTGCCATTGTGCTAGACAACTAAGTGAAAAAATGTCTGTACGAAGATAGCTCAAAATTTTCATATATGTCAAGATACAACAGATTGGGGGAAGGGAAACACTATTTGTGGTAGCAGTAAAATTGCTAATGAGAACAGATGTCAGCTCATTGAAGTAAGTGAGGCAAAGTCAGCAGGCAAACATGATGAAAGGATTCAGAGGAGGAAAAAGTGGCATTTGGATGGAGCATTTATCTATACAAAAGTAGAAGTGCTTAGTGAGGGCTCAGAGAAGAGTCTACCCAAAGGCTGCCTCCGGGAGAGTTGGCAACTTGTACCTTTGGTGGTGGCAGTGGTGCAGCAAGGTGCTGGAGATTGCTGTTGGAGAAGAGAGGCAGGTGGCAGTGCAAGGGTGTGCAGGAAAGCCCTCCAGCATTTGGCACGGGGTGTAAGGGAGAAAACTGGCACCTCTTAAGGTTGGGAAGGAACTGGTGACTGTAGCTCAGCTGCAGTGCTCGGGCACTGAAGCAGGGGCCTGAATGAAGGAGCTCGGATGTTTGAAACGCGGGTGTACCCTGGCATGGCACGTACAGAGCCAACACAGTTACAGGTGGTCAGAGAGAGTTTGTTTGCAGCACACTGTCTACCTTCAGCCTGCTGGTAGTAAAGTACACACTTTGAAACACTCCCAAATTATATCCCATTTGAAAAGCATTTAGCGAATTTTGTGTCCCCCTTTGTCTTTGACATTTTGGGTATTTACTCCATTTGCCGCTTCCTGTGCTCCTCTTCTTTTTTTTAACCTCGGTTGCTTTCTGTGTACTGTGCCCATTTTGGTTTCCCCTTTCCCACCACTGATGTTCTCTGCTTTACTCTAGAGGTAGCATATGTTCTTTAATGTGCTTTTGATACCTCTTGCAGATCCAAATATGTCCTGCAGCATGAATAGAATAAATATCTGTTGGGTCAGGGTCAGTTCGGTTTTGTCTCTGGCAGAACTTTAGGTATGTGATAAATCAAGGTCTTAGTAGTCTATATTGTGTCTTTGGCTATACAAATAATTTTTTTTTTTTATATAGACATCAAGGCAAGCTCTGAATATCATTTAAAAAAAAATAAAATTCAGATTCCAGGGCATTATCATTGCAAGTCTTGTAATTCCCTCTACATAAAAGTATGGCTAGTTTTCTCAACTTCAGATTTCACTTTAGAGTACTGGAAACCAGCATGAATTTGCAGAGCATTTTACATTGTTTATTTGCTAAATTTGAACACTGGCAAAATTCTACAAACAAGATACTACTCCCTTATAAAAGTGCTGAATTAAATAATGTTTATGGAGTTTTATCTGCTATCGATAGCATTTTGGTTTTTGACCTCTCTGGATCCCATTTTTTTAACAGTAATGCCGATGAAAATTATAATTTTTGGTACTTTGAAAAATAGTTATCAGGTGTGTGAAGTCCATAACATACAAAGGGAGTGTATTATGTATCTAATCTACATATCTTAGCTCCCTCTAGCCCCAACTTGTATAGCATGTATAAGTTTACTGTGATATTTTTAGAGTTTACAGTAGTTTACGTATCTTTACACTGAAACCTCAAACTTAACCTCTAAAAATCAGGAATGTCACAGATTTAGAGATGAAAGTTCGTGTTAATTTGTATTCCAAAAACAGTTTACAAGAGGGTCCCATCGAGATGCATGCCCTGAGTAGCAGTCCCTGTTGCAGATGACCATAAGCCTGGTTAGTGTTTTACAGATGGCACAGAAACTCTTAGCCTGGGATCCCAGGACTCCCTGTGCCAGGTTTGTGACAGGACTCTGGCATGTGAAGGGTCATATGGTGTCCAGCTCACTTGGGACTTATTTCTTCCTCTATTAGACTGTAATATATTGTTAGAGCTACAGAGGAGGTCTGGTGGAAGTGCCTTTTTAAAATCCAACTTCATGACTTTTCAAATGCTTCACATTTTTTTATTTTTTAGTTGAAATGTACAGGTCCTTCTAAAATATTTATCCAACAAAAGTCATGTCAGATATCGGAAGTGGTAACACAGTGTCTTTCACTCTTAGGGATTTTTTCTTCAATTACTCCCCTGTCTCAGGTGATTTGAAAATACAAGGTAGAGATAATACACGGTCACTGCTGTGCAACCATTTGGATGAAACTCTTGTCCTAACCCCAAGTAGGCTCCAGACCTCAGCTTCATCACATGAAATGCCCCACGCATGCCCCATCCACTGGTCTGTGTGGAGAGCCAGGGACGTCTTGAGCAACTCCAGGGAGCGATCCTGTCGAGCATGGCTTTTACCCACTGATTCAGAGGTGGCTTAGTTGGTGTTGCATTTAGACAGCAAATGTGAGAAACAGCTTCTGAAGACCAGCTTTGGAGTATATACTGCTCCGAGTTTGTGTTTAATCTGTAGTTGTTGGTTTCTGTGGGAGTTACCAAACCAGTTGAGCTACAGCACTGGCATGAAGCCAAATGAAAAATACAGTTTTCTTCACTGTAAACATGACTGTCAAGCCGTAATGTTTTTCTCAGCTTCATTTTAAAGCATTATAATGGAAGAAAATGAAACTAAAACACATTTTAATGCCAGTTTTATATGTCGAAGGATGTTATTTCTTTTTTCTTTTAATGAAAAATGCTTCAAGAATAGAACATACAAAATTATGTCTTAAGTATGTAATCAGTTATCTGTGTTGCTCGATACTTGATGGAACTGGTAAACCCATGCATTTTTTTATTACAGTGTAGTTGTGGTGCAAATGCATTTTTTTGCCTCTGCAAGCATGAAAGATATGTAAGGTTCTTTATTTTTAGTCCTGTTTTGATAACAGAAAGAATAGTACCTGATAAACTTCATGAATAATAACAGCAAACATCAATCTCTATCCATTCCTTCAGGCTTATTTTTAAATTCTGTTTTCAATGGCTAATAGCTCTGTTAACTCATCATCAGGTATTCTGCTGAACTTGGCCATCCTTGCTTTGCTTTTCAGATTTATTTTGTTGAAAAGATCTGTAAGTTTAGCTTTGCCTTTTTAAGAGAAATGCAAACTGTATTAAATGCTCACAGTGATTTCACCAGGACTCTGTCATGTAGCTACAACTGCACCAAATGGGGAATGACAGTATTTTCACTTACTTATCAGGATTAAATTTGTTAGGGTTGTCTGCTTTGCCTGTAACTCTCTCTGTTTTATTTTGCAAAGTGAGGAAAAGCCTTGTTTAATAAAATGTTTTATCAGCTGCTGCTTTGTAAAATGGCTTTTTGAGTTCTAGTATCAGAAATTGCATCTTGAAGAATGGATGCCACATTTGTGTAACTTGGTGCAGCAGAGACTAAGAATTCCTTCAGTTCTGCTTGACTGTTTGTATGAACTTTTTTAAGAGTTTTGTAATAGAAAAGTAAGAAATAGGATTTGAAGGGACTTTTAGAAAAATCTTCTCATCTATCCTACCTCTTGAGACAGAATAGGCTGCAGTGAAACCTTTCTTGAGTGGTACTTGTCTCACCTCTTCTTTATGATCTCAAGTGGCATCTCTTCCTCTGTAACCTGTGCTAATGCTTCCAATAACTAGGAAGTCTTTAAGTACATGTGTCTAGCTGAACCAAAGAATTTTAAACCAAATTTTATTAAGACCAGCACATCTTTATTTGCATATTCAATACTTTTATTAAAAAATTCAACCTGCCTTGCTTGATCTGGATGTCTGCAGGCATGGAGAAAATAAGGAGCTGCTGAAAGCAGACATACAGCAATTAATGGAATTAATTTCCTTCAGCTCTCTGAAGGAAAGGTGATGAAAGTTACACAAACATCTCTGAAGTTCTCTGTAGAGCACCGGAGGGCTTTTGGTGCTGAGATCAGCCATGAAGATCGCTTATGGTGTAATGGAAACATCAAACTCTGATGTTCAGATTTTTGGACTCCCTGCTCAGTGCAGTATGTGCTACAGCAGTAATGAATTCTATTCAGGTTTTGAAGATGATAGTCAAGGAACATCTCTTTGACTGGGCGTCTTCAAGCTCTTCTGCATGAGTAGCAACATCCCTGTTTTCTGTAGCAACATCCCAGGTTTGCTTTAATAAATAAATTTTTCCTGTTGAATCTTGGGATGAACCTGCTCCTCAGAGTTCAAGGTGTACTGTCCCAGCAAGGAAATGTTGAAAACAACAGGCTATTGTTGCATTTGGGTGTGCTTTGTCCTGGACCTTGGGCGTCTGTATCCTGCCTCGCTCATTCCCAGCCTCTGGCTCTGGGCAAGCAGCCCCAGAGTCAAGGAAGCAGTAAAACATGAATGGCTGCTGTCACCAGCAGTGACCTTGAGGGCAGCAGGTCCTCCACTGCTGAGGAGGGTTTTCTTAAAATGTTGGTTTGTAGAAGACCAGTGAGGTAGTTTGGTTGGCCTGACCAGGGGATTTTCTGCAGAGCAGTAAGAGGAACAGGAACAAACAACAAACATCCCAGGAGGCATGTTGAGTCGGAGTGGAAGTGAGCATTTTGATAGTGGAGAACAGAGGAGGGATGAGATGAAGATTGGCCAGAAAGGATCCTGAAACTGTGAAAAAAAAAAAGTTATATTTGAGAAAAATGGAAGTGGGGAAATTGATGAGTGGAAAAAACGTGAGGCGGTAGACTTGGGAAAGGACACGGACTAGGAAGGGTGTTTGCAGTAATATTCCAAATAGGAGTGAAATAGGTTTGTATTTACTGATGCCCCATAAAAGGAATGCTGCACCAATCAAGAGAAAGGAAAGTAAAAGTCCAGACAAGATTTTAGATGTGAACAGGTAGATAAGAAGGATTATGTTTGAGAGAAGTTACTCTGAAAGAGTAACTCTGAAAAAGTAACTGCAAACATTTAAGTTTAGGTCATTATTTATTGATTTTTCAAGATTTTTTTTTTCGTGTTTACCTATTGCAAAAAGGAGGTGATGGGTTTTTGGTTTGGTTCATTATGTGAGTTTTTTTGACTGAATTGTCTTGATTTTTAATTCCCATTCCTTCCTCATGCTCCAAGATCATTTCGCTGGGGCAGGAGCAGAGCTTTCTGCCGGCATACATATCTCTGACTCACATGGCAAAGTTGGGAATGCAACCCACAGAGAATGTTTGGCTTCTCTTCAACAAGTGGAAGCACTGTAGCGTTACTGTCTTCTAAGAATTCTTAGTAAAGAAAAGTAGGAAGGGTAGCATTAAAGGAGGAAAAAAAAAAAAAGGAAATTAAACAGGAAGGCAAAACATCAGAGAAATGTTGATAGCAGTGAGAAAGGTGTTACAGGAGACTCTGTTTTCTTTAAGCGTGTGTTTTCAAACATTATACAAAACAAAAGCAGTGGGTTTTAGTTGTTCTCTATTAAGAGATTAGGGACAGATCAGCAAGTTGCTCCAAAGCATTTTCAGATTTAAAATGTTAATGACTTACGTGCCTGTGTATGTATATCTATGTGCACATATGTATTCAGTGTCTTTGTCTATATCTGAGGAGAAATAGATTTAATTTTCAAGATTTTGTACTGGGGATGTAAATGATAATTACAATAGTAATTACAGAATAAATTAAATTTTGGAAGGTCAAAATCCTTGAGTTGAGACTTTATTGTGGATTATGACCTTTATGAAAAAAAGCATTATTTCAGAATTAAGAGTAGGGGATGAAGCTCTCATGGAAGTATCAAAGAGGCAAAAGCAAATGTACTTGACTAGTTTGAGCTGTTCAGAATTGATTGACTACATATCAAGTTGAGGCAAAAGTTTATGAGGTCTCTGAGTCTCCTAATTTTGGACAGATTTCTTTTGATGACCAAACGCAGTGGAGAACGTGAATTACAGTTGTGTAGGTGATAAGTGATTCATTTAAGCTACAAAGCAAATACAGTTCTGAAAGTTTTAGTCGGCGCTGACCACAATAACTAGGATGTTTTATGCATGTCTGTATGGAGACACATAGTGGGCATTCTGTCATGTATATCAACATCAAGTAAAGCAAGGAAAATGAGCTTACGAGTGTTTTTGGCCCTCTTGCCAGTGTGACGATGCTTCAGGCAGTGAGGTATTCCTTAAAGTCCTGCACCTGTTTCCCTTAAGAACTTTGAGATGATCCTTCTCCTTTCATTTCCAATAAAGCCAAGGGTTTTGCTGGCTTTCCTCACTGACTTTGCTCTTGTGCTGCTCGTCTTCACAGCCCGGAAGTCCAAAAAGTTGGGGAAATTGAAAGGGATGCACGAGGAGCAGCCGCAGCAGCGGCAGCAGCCGCCCCCCCAGAGCCCCGAGGAAGGGACGACGTACATTGCACCTGTGACCGAGCCCTCTGTAAACACTGCACTTGTCCCCCACATGTCTGCTATCTCACCAGCACTTACTCCCTCTCCTGTCAAGATCCTTGAAAGCATTGAGCCGGAGATCGTGTACGCAGGATACGACAGCTCAAAGCCAGACACCGCCGAGTACCTGCTTTCCACCTTAAACCGCCTGGCCGGCAAGCAGATGATTCAGGTGGTGAAGTGGGCAAAGATACTTCCAGGTAGGACCATGAGTCATTTGGTGAAACACGACTTGACTGTTTTCTTTTGCATTAAAGAACCATTTGCTTGACAAATTGTGCCTTTAATCTACGGGCTGTGTTGAAGGAACCTCAGTGGGAGGTGCGAGATGAGCATCTGAAGCAAGATTGTTGGGGTTTTTTTGATTCACGTAGTGTTTATTTCATATGTCTGTGATTGATACTTCAAAAGCTTTCATTTTGAATAATAGTCTCTTAGATTTTTGTCCCTGGAATGAAAAATTACAGATTTGTTTTTTCCTGGAGCTTAGCTCTCGTTTGTGAACACTGGAAAAGTAATGAGTGGTGTATTTGATGATGACCAACCCTTGTAGTTCATGGATATTTTCTGTTTTGATCTCTAGGATTTAGAAACTTGCCTCTGGAGGACCAAATTACTTTAATTCAGTATTCATGGATGTGTCTGTCATCGTTTGCCTTGAGTTGGAGATCATACAAACACACAAACAGCCAGTTCCTTTACTTTGCTCCAGACCTGATCTTCGATGAGTAAGTATTCCTTAATGGCCCTTTTCAGTACAGGCTGGAAGGTTTACTCTGTCATTACTTGATTTTCAGGCATATCTTCAATCTAAGAAAATTTCAGCTAATACTGGCTTAAAAAGTAGCTAAATTTTAAAATTTTTTTCAGTGACTCATTTTTCAATTGCCAAAGCTTTGATACTGCCATCAATTTCTCCTTATGTTTTGTGGATGTGTTTTCAAATTAGGACCATCCTACTGGCTTGAAATATGACTGATACATGACCAAGATTTGTATGAAGGAACATTTTTTGGTATCTACTGCAGCTTGGAAAAACCTCTTAACTTCTAGGAAATGTGAATGTTTAAATTACTGGGGTTTTCAGAGCAGGCATATAATGGTGCTTTTGTTAACAATATACAGCTGTTCAGTGTGTTTTCTTGACAGTCTTAATTACCCTTCTTTGCAACCATGAAAGAAGCCGAAATGTTTTTTCAGTAATGAAACATAACTTCTTTTATGTTGCATTCAGACAAAAAGAAGGATCAGCCATTCCGCCTGAGTATGTGTGTTCCTTCATATTTTAAGTTTGTGTGTATTTAGTACTTTGCTTTTGATGACTATAATTTAATTTCTGTTCCATTCTCCTAGTGTTTATTACAAGACAGTAAAGTCAAAATCTGAGAGAATACACAGGCAGTCAAACAGGGATTGCATCATTTGCTTATCCCAAAAGGCTGAGGGTTTTTTCTAGAGGTGAAAATGAGACTTAATCAATAGTATGTGGGTGCTCTTGAAGACTAAAAAAATTTTTAAAAAAAGGAGAACAATTAACAAAAAATAACTTAGCACACAATTTCCTGAAGCATTCTGAAATCTTTTTCTTGGAGAAGATGCTTTGTCGCTGTCCATCTTTAATAGTCTGGTTTAGGAATTTGTAAATAATGAATAAGTATGAGATTGGTCCTAAAGCAATGAGCAATATCAAAGGAGGATTCTTTGGTTTGTTTTTAAGAGGAGGAGCTGGTGAGTCACTGAGTGTGTTGAAAATGTGGTGTCAGCCATTTTCCTTGTTGAAAGCACCTCCATTACGATTCGGACATTAGAGAATTATCACAGGAAAAAAGGTCTCCGCAGCTAAAGCTAAGTGAAAATGTGGACTTTGAAAAATTTAGTTCTCCTGGGGAAATGCAGACTAAAAGTTCAAATACAAAAGCAGCTTTCCCTCATCTGAAGAGAGTCAGTCAGGGGGTCAAAAATTATTGGACAGGGAAATCAATCCTGCTTGCAAATAAAAGAGTGTGTGCATTGCTAGCGTTTGTGATACTATAGCTGGGAGCAGCTTCCAGAAGTCCAGGTCAGTTGTGAGTTCTGTGCTGCAAGCCTTTAAGGTACATGCCTGCAGAGTTACACTGAGGTTGAGATCCAGCTGGGAAGAGGGAATGCAATGTCATCATGGAGTGCAAAATTAAAACATCCCTCACCAGATATGTATGTAAGGTAGTGGTCTGACCTTCTACGTGTTTAGCAGTGTACTCATTGCAGAGCTGCTACAGGTAGAAAAAGTTGCTTCTAAATATTTTTATTCTAAAAAATAAATTGCCAGGAGCTGTGAGAAGGGGAGAGGGACTTTTGAAGTAGCTAATCAGGGCAAGAAATTTCCTTGGAGGTAAAAGAGTAGGAGATGAGCATTTACTCTGAAACAGTAATGGACATGTTTCTGGAACAGGAGGGATTTTTGTCATTTTGTTCACGTTTCGTACTTGATGGGAATCACAGCAGGTATTTGTTCCCTCTTTCTTGTGTTGCCTCTCAGGATGGTAATTGAGACTGTATTTGGAGACTGAGTTTTGGGCTTTGCAGCGAAGGGAAGTTGAGAAACTGCTCTGAGCCTGTGGAGGTTGGCCAAGGTTGTCGGGAGCTGACTGGGGCAGTCAGGGCTCTGGGCTCATGAAGCCAGGAGATGATGATGCTGGGTGCACTGGGGATTTAATTGCAGCCTTCAGCTGCCATATGAATTGTAGAAAAGATGAAATCAGGCTCTTCAGGGAAGTGCTCAGTGGAAAAATGAGAGTTTGTGATTGCGAGTCTGGGACGGCAGATTGCCTCCTGGGCAGCAGGAAAAGACATTTCATAAAGAAATGGTGAAATAGCAGAGCAGGTGCCCAGAGAGACCTCAGAGTCTCTGTCTTAGAAAATTTCCAAGCCTTCACTGGGCAAAGCCTGCTCCAACTTTATATTAACCCTGCTGTGTGCAGGAATTTGGACATGAAACTTCCAGAGGTCTCTCCAGAGTTACTGTTTTGTGATTCTAGGTTCAAGAGATGCAGTGCTTTTCCCAATTTTGAGGTAATGTCAGAGGTGATTACTGGAACTGTGCAAGTTGGCCAATACAGCTCAGTGCAGAAAACATTCAGATGAAAACAAACCATAGTACATATTACTGTTTATGAAGCGTTTTGAAACTTTGCTCTGGAATTACTGAAGGATAGTTTTTGAGTACCATGGACTTGGAAACATGGTATATAGTTCTAAGTACTGGCCTTTATTTCTGTGCCACAAGGTTTATCAGACCCCTCTAAGGTTCACTTGGTGCAACTTCTTGAATGTTTTATTGCCCTCAGCATTTTAGGATGTGTGTTGATTGGTGAAGAATGAAAGGGAGATGCTTTACAGTGACTTCCTTCTGCTGGCTTGAGAGATTTATGGGCCTGTTACTACATGGCCAAGATTTTCTCAGTATTTCTTTGTATTGTATCTGGAGAGGTCATCTGCCATCTCTATGCAGGAAGAAATTAGGAATGTCCCTGGCCAGTAGCATGTACTCGGTGCCCCGAGAGTTCAGCATTTTCTTCAATGAACAGTTAAAAAAGAGTGAAAGTAGAGGTTGGCATTAGCAGAATTATGTGGCTTTGTTTTAAATTAAATGAATTTTCCGTTTTCTCTTGACTCCTGTGAATAAAAGGAAGTGGTAATGTTTCTGGAAGGCCGTGATATATGATCTTGTTTTCTTTCTTATTCTGGAGGCCTGTAAACAAGGCGAGTAACAAATGAGGACCTCTGTTGTTAATAGCTGTTAAAGTAACTTTGATTGTATAAATACAGTGCAAAATGCCTCGTATGTGGTTTGATTTCCTATTAGACTTATGGAAGGCTGGAAGTATTTTTCTGCCTTCATTTACTCATGCTACGTATTTAATTAAGTGTCCTGTTTGTCTTTATGGCTCAGGCATATATTCCATTGATTTAATTTGGCTTAAGTAAACATGCAGATTTCAAGTAAGGGATAAGAAAATGGCTGCCCAGCCTGTTGCAGAAATGCCTAAAAGCAGCTTGAAAAGAGACATAAAATAGACTCGTGTATGTTGTGATTGTGTAAGTTATGGCATGTGTGGGGTTTTGATCCATTCATTTTGTAGTATAGTAGTTGTAATCAAATTTAATATTCTGTGGATGCAGCTTTGGTTTTGATCCACAATGAATCTGTAAAAGACACACACACACACACACACACATATATATATATATGACACTGCATGAGTCTTATTGCAGGTCAACACTCTCAAAGAGTGAGTGTTGCACATGTAAGAACTTTCAAAAGGTGTTGCAATTATGTTCCTAAGGCTGTGCAAACTCAAATTCAAGAAGTTGCAAAATCCCCAAATTAAGGTGGTCCATGAAGTCAATAGTTTAAGCCCTTTGGGTACATGTGTAGAATACTGTATCCATAACTAAATCCTTAAGTTATGCTATCCTGTAATACTTTTCCCATGTGACTCCTTTGATCAGGTTGGATGCAATGTAGGGGGATGATACAGGATTATGTAGTGAGAGACTGTGGAGTTTTTCTTCATTTGTTGTCATTGAGGAAGCCTTACCTTGAACGGATCTAGGGATTTGGGAGAACAGAGGGATATTAATGGGGAAGATTTTCTTAAGACACGGCAAAAGACTGTCCCTGATTCAAGCCCTAACTTCTGAGACTTTTCAGATTCCTTCTGCAAAAGTAACAAAAATCCTATAGAGAGGGGAAAAAAAAAAAAAAAAAGTCTGTTGTTTATTTAACTCGGAGGGAGAAAATTTCTCTTTAGGACTTAACCAAAGACTTTAGCTGAAATGTTCTAATCTAATTCAACCTGAGGCAGGCCTATGCATGAACAGTTTAAGTTTGGAGCATTAAATGGATAGAATTACACACAATTGAAAGCAGGAAACGGGTGTAAGAGTAAAACAAGGGATGTAGCAGAACAAAATGGTTTGTACTACCGTGGTTTCAGCGATTCTGGCTGAAACTGTGCAAAATAAACTGTTTGCTACAGGGAACAACATGAAACATGATTTTTAAGATGTGATCCTGGAAGGCAGGGAAGTTAGTTGCAAATTCTATTGGTCTTTCCCTCCCTGGTTGTTCTGATTGGTGAACTAATAGTTAAGTTAGTGGCCTTTTGGAGCTAAAGTCCTCAACATTTTTGAAAAGAGGTGGTGTGACAGTTTCTGTCTAGGAGAAATCTGATGTGCCCAATCTTTCAATAGTAGCAGTTTGTGTCTTTGCAGTGCAGAAGTCAGATGCCTAAATTTCAAAGAAGGGCAAGGGATGCTCCTTGTTGCTCACGTTGTAACGGGCTCAAGCACTGTTGTCCCGCCGGCTGCTGGTGGCAGCATCCCAGGTATCTGCTTCCACCCATGCATTAAGTCAGGGCATTGGCTGGCAACCTTTCAGAGGCTCAGGAAGGAATAAAAAGCATTTATGAGTGCAGCACTGCCAACAGAAACCCAACAGGAGCCAAGACATGGAGTGTCAGGGATCCTTGCTCCCACAACGTGGGAAACCAGTGGGAGCAGTGGGACATGGGCTGCCTTTGGAGCCATGGCTTTTGCTCCCAGCACATCTCCTCCCAGCTAGAAGCCAGGCACTGCATCCTTCATGGCAAGCTGCACTGCTTATCCATTTTTTTCCCTGAGGAAGAGGCACGGTGTCTTCTTATTTCTGCATTGGGCAAAACCCTAGGTGTGGAATTGCTGACAATTATTGAAACTCAAGTCCTGCTCCTCTTTGGCAAGTATTGGTTTCTGCTGGCTTAGAAATCCTAAAGGAACAGCCTGATCATGGAGTTCCTCCACAGGTCTTGATTTTTCTTTTGACTTCAAATTTTACAGTGTCTCTTTGTAGATTTTTGAACCTTTGGTATTCTGAAGAAACTCAAGATTTCCAAAGTCATTTACTATGTTTAGCAAATTTACCTAAATTAGCTTATTTACCATTCCAGCCCTATCTAGCTGTAAAACAGCAATGATGTGGAATACTGACAGAGTTCAGCAATGCTGAGACACACCATGTTGAGACTCTTTAGTACATTAGAGCATCAATATTTCAGCAGTATTTTGCAAAGGCACTGAATGACTAATGTGTTGTGTGTTTTCTTGCTCCTTTGATATTCCTTGATTTGTTGTCTGCAGCATAAAGAATAAATCATAGGTGCATAAGTGTGTGCAGGTTCTGAATTTCCTGGCCATTGTACTTTTTATTTTTTATTTTTTATTTTTTTTCCACCCCAGTCAAGGACTTGAGGATTTGCCTGATAAAAACAGCAGTAGATATTGCATAAGGTAACTGGAAATATTGAAGTGACCTTGAAAAACAGAGTCTGAAAACTGTGGTGAGTTTTCACAAGTGTTTGGATCAGTGATGCTGTTTTTCCATCTCTGAAATTATTGTATTACATCATATGCAGCTCAGTTCTCTACAGTAAAATGATTTTGGTAGAGGCTGCAGTTTACTGGATATTATGTACAAAACTTTAAGGGCAGGGTATGCCCATTGATGTATTGGTTGGTGGTTTTGACTGATAAAGAAGGTGAGGCTTCAGGCCATGGATTTTGAATGCAGAAGTGCCTGTCCTTTCGTTGTTGCCATTTCAGGCAATTGTGACACTATTGGCCACTTTTATAGACTGTAGTGCAGTATGGATGGATTTTTCATTACAACATTCAATCATTGACTCCATATAATTTTAGAAAATAAATACTGTATATGTAATGTAGTACAACAAACTAAGTTTACTACAAATTAATATAAACACGTCTTTCAAAGTGTAAGATTTAACTTCCAATAAAATCAAAGTGTACTATTTCTAGCATTTCTCATGCTATACTTTTGATAATTGTCCCAAGTGTGAAGTTGTAAAATTCAAAAGGAGACAGAGGTTGATATTAGAAATAGCGGAAAAATAGAGCATACATTTTTCAAATGAGAAAGTTGATGTAGAACAAATTGAGGTGGAGAGAGGCAGGGAAAACAGCTTCAGTACATGGAAGTTTCTGTAAAGTTTCTGTGCTAGTGTTGTCATGGCATGAGGATGGGCAGAGGATTTTGTAACATTGAGGAAAGTTTTAAAATTAAAGTAAGAATTAAGATTTAGCTCAGCTGAATGGCTAAGATTTTATTTAAAATCTACATTTAATAGTAATGTATATTTTATTAATAAATGTTCATTGTCTTGTCCTGGCATTTCTAATATCTTCTAATAATATGCTTGTGGAAGCCAGAACCATTAGGATTTGGTGTTGCATAAGGCAGTGCAAGGATGCAGCAGCCTCTCTGTGCCCTTTCAGTGCTGAAGTCTGTAAGTCTTCCTGGTATTCTGATTTCTATGGTAACAGCAGGAAGATAAATGTAATAAAATAAGATGAATATTTAAGAACAGCATTTTTGTTAACCTTACATACCTTGAGGGTTGAGTGGGATGATCACTTAGTCTGTGAATGGTGATAAAGCCACTAAGTAACTTGTTTTATTGTTTAAATTATGACTTTTTTTGCCTTTTGGTTCAGCAGGATGGTTGCTGTTAACCCTTTTGTCTTCTTTTGCAACCAGTTAATCTTGTAGTTTCGAAATTTAGGTACATTTTTGTAATCTCTTTCATCTGGCAGTCTCCAAATCCCTCATTTTTAGCTAGTATTGCTGCAACAGTTGTTGATGGGAGTTGTCAGTGTTTGCTCTTTGCTAATAAATTGTGTGTATGATTGCCTCTCTGGTTATAAGGTCATCAGGCACTCCTAGATGATCCTCCCTGCATGATTTTTGCTTGCATGTATTATTCTGATGGGGAGTACTGCATTCATACAAACTGTCAGTGCAGTGAGAAGTGAATACCTTTATCAGTAAATTTTTTATATATGTTGTTACTATTATTTGCTTTTTCATAAAGTGCAGCTCAGTTCCCATCCAGATAAGTACATGAAAGGGTTTTGTTACATACCCACCCCACAATAGTGAAGGAAATTTTGCAGGACTGCTGTCATACTTGTACATAATAGATGTAATATGCTTCAGCTAGATTTCCCAAGTCTTTATTTTGCTTTTCCTTTGTAAGCAGGTCATTGGCTGGGCAAAGCAATAGATTTGGTTTCTTTGTATAAATTTCTAAAGACTCTGCTTTTTAATGCCTCTATCTCTAAAATGTCTTAAATTTCTGGAGTGTTTTGGTTTAAACTGTGAAACTGGAAAGGAAAATAGGAAATAAAGTATTCATGAGGAGATCTGTAAGAATGTGGAAACTGTCAGAAGAAAGGTCCATCTAGCACAGTTCCTCATCCTTTAAACTGGCCAGTTGCAAAGGAAGCTTAAGATCAGGACAAGGGTAAAATGATACTTTTTTGTTTGCCTGTTTGCAGCAGGCAGTGATTTAGTTGCTTTCTGAATGTGGGAATGCATTCGGACAGTTGTGCTTAACAATCTTTCTGTCTCTCTCTTCTGTGATTTGGCCTAATACCTTTTTGAATGCATTTATCATCTTGACATCTAAAATGTTCCGTGGCAGTACCTTCTGCATTTTAATTATGCAGATTTGGTTGTTGGAGATGTTTCTGAAGCAGCTGGCTGATAATGTCATGGAGTACCACTTCATTCCTGTGTTTGTAGTAGTAGTGGATGTAATCCTTTTCATCCCGTGTATGGGATCACTTTGATCTCTGTCAAGTCCTGTTGTTTCTTCTAGGAGCTGAAGAATCAGGTCAGTTTAATCCCCCCTTGTCTCTCAGTTGCTTGCTATCCTTGGCCATCCCCAGCTCCTCCCTCCATGATTTTGCTCGCCCATTGTATTAATTTTGGGAGGAGACCAGAGTGACGTGCTGGACTTGGAGTGCGGTGCATACAGTAGCAGAATTAGAAATTCTGTCTTGCTCTTGACTCTTCTCTCACATCCTTGCTCTTTTGGATGAGCACTGAGCAAGGATTTTTAAAAGGCAGAAGCCCCAAAAAACCTGTCCTAGGTTACACATAGGTCTCTTTATTGTGTATTGTTTGTTAATCTTGTTGTTTTGTGTGTATGATGGGAAACGATTATACTGTCTGCATGGTCCCTTTAGTGATTTTCACCTTCCATTTTGCCAGCCAGCCACACAGACTTCCAGGATTTTTCACAGGCAGCTCTCAATTTCATCATCTGGAGTCATCAGTGAGCCCTGTCACTTCCATAGGTCTGATTTTTTTGTTTTGTTTTGTTTTTAGTGATGTATGAGCACAGTTCCCAGCCCAGGCCCCAGCGTGGAGCTCTGTGAGGCTTCCCTGGTAACCTCCATTACTTGTGAGAGGTGTCCATTTGTTATTACCCTCGGTCTCCTATTTTTAAGCTGCTAATAATCCATGAAGAGACCACCTCCTTATCTCTAAGCTCTCTTTAAGAGCTTTCAGGAGATCTTTTTAATAGCTTTAAAATCCAACCTTGCCATGATTGTGTCCCCACATACCTCCTGATGAAAAGCTGTGTGCAGGTCCTAGACCAGTAATTACCCACGCTGGCACGCTGACAGACGATATTGCAGCCCATACCCAAGATGCATGCCCCAGTTTCCTTTGTGTGGAAACCAGGGCAGAGGAGAGGAGAGGAGGAGGAGAGACTTGATGTTTGGTTAGGTCTCACCCCATATGGCTGTGGGATGCAGCTAGACCTGGCATGTGCAAACCCTTTCCATCGTGCAGACTTCGCCTATATCCACCAGAACATCCTTGTGCTCTTAGAGATTCGTGAGACATGACCTCTCCCTGCCAAAGTTGTGCTGACTTTCTTCCCTTACAGCATATTTATTTATCTCTTTCATGCTCCCCTTTCAATCATTTTGCTACATATAGAAATGAGACTTACTAGCCTCTGGTCTCTTGAGTGTTCCCTTCCCACTCTCAGACCCATTTTAAGAAATCAGTCATGTTTGTCGCCTTCCACGACTTTTATAAGGGCAGTTTAAGCAATAAGCTGCACAGCACGGTTAGTAGTTCAGCAATTCTGTATTTAAGTTGCTTTACAGCTCATGGATGGATGCCATCTGGTCTTGGTGATTTATTACTATTCATTTTACTGTATTTTTTTTTCCCTTTCTAAACCCTCTTCTACTCACACTTTAATTTGAAACTAGTTCTCACACTTGCTTACTGAATAGGCTCTGATGCAGAGCCTTCCTGGACTCCTCTACAGAAAGCACTGATGCAAAGATTTTATTTAACTTTTCTGATCTTTCTCAAACACTTCTTTTTTGTCTTGGTCATCAGTTGGCCCAGTGTATGTTTTGGCAGATTTCCAGCTTGTGGTGCACTCTGAAGGATTTGACTGTTAGTTTTTATGACTTTAGCATGAAGACTTGCCCAAAGGTTTTACATTTAACATGGCATAATTATACTCTCTTAGTATTGTCTCAGCATGATTTTGGGACATCCATAGGGCTTTTGAGAGGGTTTCTTTTCACTTCTCTCATGGTCTTGGCCGTAAGGGTTAGGAAAAGGGTTTGTTCTTCACAAGTGTCTGTCTGAACGTGGTGCCGCTTTAATCTTTCTACACATCAGTGAGCTGTTTGCTGGCATCTCCAAATGCCTTTCAAATGCTTTCTTTTGCTACTTCCCCAGTAGAGTTAAATATGAAAAAAAGTGAACTAGGAAGTAGTTTTTCTAAACTGATATGAGAGGAAGACTTTCCCCAGTTGACTTCCAGAAAATGCCAGGCTTTGTGTGACAGCATCAGCAGAGTCTTGTTTTTTGAGGCATTCTTGGCCTAAGAGGAGAGTTGCCTCTGCGTGTGGAATATAACTGTAATTTTGTTGATGAACCACTGCAAGTGACAAAGAGCCCTGGCAGAATGGGCATAAAAAACAATTGCTAAAGGGCACCTTTTCTGACTGGCAATACCTTTCTCATGAACTTCAAAACAGAGTATTTATTGTTATGTCTATATTGTCATCACTTATTACTGAAAAAGCATTTTTATAAAGGCATAATTATGTATTTTCTAATTTAAAATGTGGTTTATCTCTTTTGAAATGCAAATGCAAACCAAAAGAGAGTATTTGGTATCAGCATTCTGCTAACTGAATAATTAACTGTTAACACCAGCAGATACATGGGGTTTTTTTGCTGTTGATGTGCTTAGGATTTTAGGGTTACATAACTTGGTGATTATTAAGTTGGATTTTAGCACAAGTTCTCTGTTGGTGATTGCAAGCTGAAACTCTCCTTTGGCAATCATTATCCATGGGCTTTGCCAGTTCCTTTGTTGATAGGCATATAACAGGAAGGCACTTGGCTGAAAGTTTTAAAGCAGCTCTAAATTTCTTGGTATCAATTATGTGGGATGGTGTTCTCTAGGATCGCCATGAGGATTTTCTTGGGAGAAAGCTAATTTTCAGACTTGACTCCTCTAAGTTCAGTTTAAAATTACCAAGGTAAGTTTAAAAATTGCCAATTGCTTGGGTGACTAAAGCCCACAAAACACCAGCTAACGTCTGCAGATGTCTTTTAATGCGAAATGATCTTCCCTATCTGATTAGCGACATTCAGCAGTGGTGGTGCTCAGTCCAGTCCATGGTTTTGTGTGGATTTGGCAGGTTCTTCTGGCCAAGGTCATTGCTGTAGTGCCAGTGCTCCCAGGTATGCATCCCTCAGTCTGCAGCACCCCTGCGGACAAGCTTGTGGGCTTGAGTGTTTGACTTTGGCAGTGATGGGTTTACACATTCTCATGGCAGAGTTGGTTGTGAGGGCATCATTACTGAAGTATGAGTCTTTCAGTGACTTCTGGAGAAGGCAGGGGCTCTTGTGTCACCTGGCTGAGATCCACCATCACTTGCATGGGCAGCAGGGTGGTCATCTGAGGGATATCACCATCGTGCTGCTTCTAGGTTAACACTTTCCTGGTTAAACCACTTAATTCCCAACCTGTTTGTCCACAGCAGTTTGAACAACTTCAGGGTAATAGTTGAATTCTCTATTCTTCAATGCTTAGGAAGAGCAGCTGATCCTTACCCAGGAGGAAGAGAGGTAGCTGGTGATGCCAGAGATGGAGTATTTATTTCTAATAGCTTACTGGCAAGTAATGGGGGAAATAGACATGACCCTAATTTCTCTCCAGCATAAACTGATGACACAACTGCCCTCAACTTCAGTGGGATTGAGTTGCCCACATTTGCCATTGCTGCAAGGTAACAGGTGTATTTGCCTTCCTGGAAGGAAAACACTCCAAAGCTTTTCTTTAAGAGTTGAAGGCACTGTGTTGAAGGGAGTATGTTTTCTCTTTCTGCTGTAGCTTGCAGAGGAAGCAGAGATTAGAAAGTGCTGAATAAGAAATAAGTACTGAATAAAAAGCCATAATTGAATTTTACCTGAATTCTGCATGTACTTTGGCATGGATTTTGATCAGTGCAATATCTTAATGATGCTGCTCCAGTACTGCTGACTTTGGTTGAGTATTCAGTGGCTTCAAGATGGGACACAGGTGCCTGAGCACTGTCCATTGAGCAGAGTAATGCAGTGGTTCCTAATGCTGCTGCACACACAGCAGTGCAGGGAATTTCCCCTTTGTACAGAAGAACTCATTCGGTTTTGTTCTAGGTAGTGTCTGCCGCCACTGTTGGAGCTGTTGAAGTAGAATACTCCGCCAAGAAACAGTAAATTGTTGTGACAATAATATGTTTATGGTTGTTTTTTTTTCTTTCCCCAAGAACCTCAAAACTTTTTCCAGTCAAGGAAGCCCTCCCAAGGCAGGTAAGATAATTCAGGCCAAGGGCTTTTCTGATTAGATGTTTTGAGCAGCTGAACAAGGGATGCTGTGATCCCATGTCCCTGCTATTTTTCCCTCTTTAATCCACAGCATCTCTGCCTTGCCCTCTAGGTGTCTGGTGATGTTTTGCTTCTCTCCCTGCCAAGTTCAAACTGACTTTTTCTGGCATGGGGGAAAGCATAACGTGTTTTCTGAGGCTTCCAAACAAGTTTTGACCTTCAGGCCATTGGCAGGTTTTGTTGTTGAGTTGCATTTGTTTGATTGCTTATTTGTTTTGGTTTTGTTACGGTATAATGCGCTTTATGAATTTCCCTGAAATAATTAAAATGGACAACCTTCAAATGGATACAGGTTTTAGTCTAATGAAGGAAAGGCTCGTAGTTATAAATTTGATTCTTAGAGTGGTAAAAAGTGTAAAATCAGGAAATACAAAACATCTTTGACATTGGATTTTTCCTACAAATCTTGCTTTGTCTTCTCCTAAGTCTTTTCTGAGGTGCAGAGGCCAAGGGACTAAGCTGCGTGTTTGTTCCTCTGAGGTGCTATGAAAGGTGCCTTGGCCCATTTTTTCTTGGGATTATCAGCAAGCCACTTAAGTCCTGATAAAACTCCAATACACTCACCACATCTTTCCCTTTCTTCATTTCCCTGACTAATTTAGGAAGATGCCTTGTGCTGCAGCTTTGAATAATATCCATGAAAAAGTAAATAAAACATGGTGTCACATTTAGTTTGGAGCTGAGTTTCGCCTGTCAGTGCATATTTCTTGATATGTGGGTGGGTCTTTTTTGGTTACGGTCAGTGGAGTTGCAGTTTCCATCCTCAGCAAGATTTACAATACTGGACATTATGATGACTTCATAAATGATAATTTACTTAGTCATAACAAGTTGTTTCTGTTCAGCATGCCTGTAGTTTCACAGTTTCTGATGTGGCTGTTTGGTTTCTCTGGAGGTCACATAAGGGTATTTTTGAGATAAATGAGTGGTTTGGTATTCAGGATGCCTTGTCTTAAATAGTTTCCTCAAACCTTCCCCCCTCTCACGGTGTGACTGCTCTAATCCTACATAGCTGCTGCGGTTGGGTGGTTAATCCCTTGGTGGTGTGGGTCATCAGTTCCATTCCAGCCAGGTGCTCAAACCATTTGTCTCCTCACTCTCCCCAGTGTAAAAGGATGGCTACTTCCACAGAGCAGGGGAACAGGAGGAGCTGGGTTGGTTTGCCACTTTTCATCCATGTATTCTGCTATTTGTCGTTGCATCTTGAGAATGAAACAGGCTGAGGCATTGGGCTGGTACCTCAGAGCTGGTCTCCATGCATCCTGCCCATGAAAGGAAGGTAGGAGATCTGGAGTCAATTTTTAGAAACCGGGTGGCAGAGATGAGAGAGGTGAGGACATAATGGTCACTTGGGGTGAGGGGAAGATCCCAGATCAAGTGGAGAGAAAGAAAAGGCCAGGGAAAGTACCAGGGAGTCTCTCAACTAGAAACATGTCAGGTGTGGTTCATGGAGAAAACCCAGTGGCAGGAACAAAACCTCTCTTCCCACTGAGGTGATGGAGCTGCCTTGGAGGGCTTTGCCAGCAGAGGTGCCCATCTTGTCTCACCCTAAGGGAAAGGAGGAGAATGCAGCAGCAGTTCAGCTCCAGTGGGGATGTGGTGAGCAAATCAGTGACTAGTTAACAGCAGGTTCCCGTGGCCAGAGGCTGTGCAGGAGCAGATGGGAATTGGGCAGTGCAGTAACTGGGGGGATTGGGTGGTGGGTGGACAGGGCTGTGGGAAAGGTCAGACAGAATGTGAGCTGAGCATTAAATTAAGCCTGTAAGGAGACACTCGGGGAACTTAAAATGGATTAACTTAAGGTGTAAAGTTTAAAGCATAATATTATGAAGGAGGATTAAGATAAACTGAGCTAATGACACCACTTTTGAATGCGTATCCACATAGTGGATTCAGAGCTTTGGCTCCACGCCTTTTATTACTTAAATGTACTTACCTTCCTAAATGCCCCCATAAGGATACATGCCTTTATATTCCGGATCTTTGTGTTCTGTTTTCCATGTTCAGAAATTTAGATGCTGTGTCAGAGGTAGGACTGGGTTTGGTTTCGTTGGGTTTTGCCTTTCCACAGAATGCTTTTTTGCATTAAAAGGAGTCATCAATTAACTAACATAATTTGTAGTTGGTAATAATTTGTAAATAAGTAATAAATCAACTGAATTGATTTTTCAGGAGGGAAACTGATTTGAAATTAGAAGTTTGCTGTACATTAAACAAACCACAAAGTAATTCTGTGTATAATTTTATCTCACTACAAACAATGCCATCAGGTGTTCCTTGAAGGTAAGCTAGAGATCAAAGATTGTAAGTAGACAAAAGACTGAATATTTAAAAGACAGAAAAATAGCTAGCAAAAAATAAAAAACCAACCTATTACTGAAATTTTCCAGATTAGGCAATCGTATAAAAGTGAAACAATGACAAAGAAAAACAGGGTGGAAAAAGTAAAATGTCATAAAAAGTGCAATGCAGTGTAAAAAAGTACAGGTTTTGAGTCAGAATACTTTTAGGTTAGCTCTCACAGAGAGCACTTAGCCATACTGTTTAGTGAAAGCATGAGAAACCTGAGAAAAACATTGAAATGTTTTCTTTTATTTGCTGTGTGGCTTGTGGTATCTGATGAAAGGTCTGGTGCTTCTCTCTGTGGAGGTCAAAAACAGATTTGGTGGCAGCAGCTTTATGTTTTTGAGGCTGGATAAACTAACCTTGGTGTCTTGCAAAAGCATTGTGATGGATGTAATGGACTGTTCTTATTTTGAATCCTGCTGGCTTTGGCAGTCTGAGATATACCTTAAAACATGTTTTTTTAAACTATGCACATCTCTTATTAATCATTTGCCTTTCAACTTCAGTATGTATCCCTCTGAGCCTCCTGGGAGAAGCCACTGTTAGCTGTGTCTTAGACCTGGATTTAGTAATTCTGGGAAGAGGGAGGAGAGCGGGAGCAGCAGGAGAGAGAGCACTCTCTTTGGGGTGTTTTGGGGCCCTTTTCCCCATTTGTCTCTGGGTCAGCTCAGAGGTGCCTGCAGCTGTTTGGGCAAGTAACACCCTGTCAGGCAGGAGGACCTGGGGCTGGTTTTGGGGGTGTCCCTGAAGTGGGGTAGGCTGTGTCATGTAGTGGCCAAATGAGGAGCAGTCCCCATCCTTGGCGCACTTGATCTTCCATCCTAAGTCTATGTCCACATACTGGGAGAGATCCAGGTGCTGCTGTGCTTACATGGTGGCCACCAACCTCTGGCAGACCTGGGACTGGAGCAGGACCCTGGGCACAACAGCTTCAGAAATGCCTGTTTTGTGTGTATCTGGTGTCTTTAAATTCTGCAATTCCTTTTCTGTTCCATCCAATGCCAGTTACTGTGGTCACTCGGTGTGTGTTATAGCACATGACAGGCACTGAGAGTGTGCAGGTGATGTCTGTGAGTCCTCTGCAGCACTCTGGGTTTGTGTGAGTCCAGCCTCTCAGAGAGTGCCAAGTGGCATTTCGGTCAGCATCCAAGGCATTTTTATTAATTTTCTTCCTTGCAGTCCATGATGCATAAAAAAACCCCAAGTACATATGGCTTTACAGCTACTATTAAATTTAATGTTTTTTAAAAAATGCTCTAAGTTCTTATTCTCAAGAAGAGGGTGGAGCAGGGGAAAAGTGCAGAACCCATATAACAATGGCAAGTCTGCTTTATTAGTATTAAAGAGGAAAATAAAATCTGCCCTGGCAATAGTGAAATAGGGCACCCGGAAGATTATGTCAGTCTTTGTTTGCACACAGTATGATTCTTCTCTTTCACCAGCCAATTTGTGTATTTGAAAAGGCAGTTGTGTGGTTAAAATAATGAGCTGAGCTTTGTCCGATTCCATCCAATTCCCCAATTATATGAAAAAAAGTTAGAAGAAATACAGGCAATTGGTTTTGAGCAATTAAAAAAAAGAGTAGTGATCACTGAACAATTATAGCACCTTGTCTAAGTAGATAGATATGTATCACAGTTTCAGCAGAGACTGTTTGCTGTGGCTGTTGCGGTGTGGGATGGCAGATTTAGAAGTTTGGTAAAATTCTAATTCTACCTGAAAGTTGGGAAGGATAGGTTAGCCTAGGATTACTTCAGAAAAGAGATGTATGGTGTGAAGTTAATTTTGTGGAAGTATATTTAATTAAAAAAAAAAGGCAGGATACAAGCCATGTATCCTAGTTATTTTGCAATTTAACAGGCAAAAGTCTGTGTAACGAGTGAGTCCTTTGCCTTATATACTCCTTTATTCCAAACTATTTTAGATTGCTATTTTAGGGGAAAAAACCACAATTTTTTAATATTTCAGTTTGAGCAAAAGATGTCAACTGATGGGAGAGTGTATCATTTAGAACATTAATGCAACGGGTGTAGATTGCTCTGTTGCACCACTTCTGACCTCTTCAGCAGTCATGTTTCCATCAGCCAGGGCAGAGCTGAACAAACACTGACAATTCAAATACGTTTTAAGACATTTTTGCCAGTTCATTAACACTGTCAGTGTATAAAACTCAAATTACATTTGCTGCTGTTCCTTTCAGTGGAGTGAATGTTGATGTTGCCTGTGGTCTGCTGGGCAGTGCAGTGAACAACTACAGCATTGCAGGTGGTGTAGGAGCAAAGTGATGCCCAGGTCTCCCAAAATTCACAGGCACTGGGGCCATTGGGACCAAGCAGCCCTCTGGGGTTGCCTGGCTGTGTTCCCCAGCTCCTTTACAGTGTGTGCCTGACCTCTCTGTGTGATCAGTGCTTGGTTTCTAGGTTGCACCTCGCTTTCCTCACGAGAGGGTTCCCCCACATGTCTTGCTCCCTCCCGTCCTTACCCTCTGGCTTTGGTTTGTCTCTCCTCGCAGGGAACGCATGCGCCAGTCTGCGATGTTTGAACTGTGCCAGGGGATGCACCAGATCAGTCTGCAGTTTGTCCGCTTGCAGCTCAGCTTTGAGGAGTACACCATAATGAAAGTCTTGCTGCTGCTAAGCACAGGTAAGCTGCGTTCGTGGTTATGTGGGGGTACTGGCAAATACTCTGGTTTGCAGTGAGATGCAGTGATTTGAACTTAGGTGGCAAAAGAGCCAAACTGTTTCCAGCTGGGCCACAGGGATAAGCCTCATTTTATGTCTTGTGGCTTATCTGTGGTGAGCACAGGAAGTGTCTCTGCAATGTGAATGTGGCATGTGTGTGGAGAGTCAGGAGTGGCCAGGCATGGGACTTTGGCCCTCTGCTCTTCAGGGGAACCACACACATGACTAGACCAGACATGCCAAGAAAGTGCTACAGATGTGGGGATTGAGTGAAAATCCCCTGCTCAACATTCAAAGCCACTGGAGTTTGGCTGACTTAACATCACCTTCAAGATCAAAAGATGTGCATTGCCTGTACTGCAGAGCAGGTGATTCTGTAGTGCCAAGTGATTTGAGAATGATAAGCTGTTCTACAGGCTTCTGGAAGTTTAATAAACGACACTGCCTGCTTTATTTTCCTCTTGAGCATCCATCTTGGTGTTTTTTATGGCACTGTGTAGTAATTAGCAGGTCTCTTGATCTTATCTTACTGAAAATACAGAAAAACTCCTGTCCCAGTGCAATTGTACAAATACACAGGCAGTTTGTACGTTACTTTTCCATCAGTCTTGACGCCAGTTACTTGCAAACAGAATTTTTCCTTTAGAACCATGCTCCTTTTTGTGAGACCCACTTGGTGACATCATGACACATCAGTTTGATGGGCAGGTGAGCTCGCCAGGGAAGAATTCCCCCGGTGGTAGGAGGCTGAATGTAGCAGCATTGCACAGGAAGAGGAGGAGCAGGAGATCCTTCATTCCCAAGCTGTCAGCAGCAGGACACCAGGGGCTGCCTGGGCTTATGTTGCACAGAGCATCTCCTTTGGAGGAGTGCAGCCCTTTGAGATCATACTGCCCCCTCCCACCTTCTGCTGAGGACGAGAGAAGGAGCAAATGGCAGGTAGTAGGTGTGAGTTGTGCAGCTCTGCACGGTGCTCACTGCTGGAACCACTGAAGGCCAGAGCTCCCGAGTCCCCATCCAAGGCATGGGCATGTTGGCTGCAGGAACAGGTGTCTGTGAAGGGATTTGCAGCATCCAGCAAAGCTGAGTGGCTGCTCCTTTGGGTGAGGTGCAGAGATGGGCACTGTCTGTCCAAGGTCCCTTTTTAGCCCATCCCATCCGGCTCGTAGATCATTGAAGGAAGTCATGAAGCTGCAGTTCCTGTCCGGGCTGGAGAGGATTTGGATCCACTAACAGAAATTCCCTGGGGTTGTGATTTAATTTTTTTTTTTTTTTTTCGTTTTTTTGGCTTCAACTGTCTCCCTCCTTCCTTCTGACTGAAGCTGTTCCAGCTTGCTGGAGAGACACCCCTGGTTGGGGAGCACTTTGTGTCCTAGCCCGGAGACTCTGCCCCCCAGGTCATGCTCCACTGAGGGGTGGAAATGGGAGCAGTGGGAAATTGATAGGGTTACCCTGAAGGGTAAATAGGGTTTTTTGGAGGTTGTCACTCAGGGTCTTTCCAGAGGCAACTAGCAGTGCTTAATGTGGATGTGCTCGGGGCAGGTTGGCTCCCAAAATGTTCTTGAGAGAGCGTCTGGATTGGAGATCTGCCTCTGCAACTTTTTAATCAACACTAAAGGAGGAGAATCTTTAGAAAAAGAACCTGAAGGCATTCCAAAAACGTGGCAAAGTGACTTTAAGCCAGGTATTTATTATTCTACCCTCGTGAGAGTATAAACTAATGGGTTATTGCAAGAATCTGTTAGGCGAGATCGGCCTGGCCAGTTAACATCAGTGAGCTTGGTCCCTTTGAAACACACACCATGGTCACTAGAAAACCTGCTAAAAATAGTTTGTTTTGGGAGAATCAGGATATTTACATTAGACACAGAGAGAGAGAGAGAAGGAGAGTGAAATGGAAATTAAGACAGTGACAAAACCCAGAAAGTGTCATGTGAAGGGCAGCAAACCTGTTTTTGAATGATTGTACCTTGGTACAGTCTCGTGACAGAAAGCACCAGGTTTGTTTTCATTGAATTTTTTTTTTATTGAATCATGTGATGAGCAGAGTACAAGTTATTCTGAAACTTTTGTGATGACCACATCAAGGAAGTTTCACTCCATTTACATGTGGAAGAAACCACACATTACAACTCAATTGTTTTCTTGCTTTCCACAGACCATAGATTTTGGGAGCTTGCCAACAACATTGCTGCATTTAATAAGTAAAATCAGAAACACTGGGCAAACCTCCAGAATTTCGTTTTTTGCTTGAGTTCTCTTCATTTGTGGTCTTTTTTTTTCATTCTTAATCATCTGGCTGGAGTGATGGTATAATAATTTTCAGACAGACCAGTAAAATACATAGTAGTAGACAAAGAAAGAGTGGCTCTAACAGTCTTTAAGCAGCATGTAGGAACACAGGCCTGTAAGTATTAAAGGAACTGTAAAGCCTCTGTGTTTTGTGTGAGTGCCATAGTATGTGTGCCCTGCTGGCTTTACTCATCTTGATTGGTGCCTCTCTGTTCATTCATCTTGAACTCAATGTGTATATTTGTTCCAGACAGTTTCTTTTATCTGTCAGCTGAGTGATTTGCATCTAAAATTTAAATATTATTGTTCATGTAGTATAATATTTTTATTGTGATAATATTCTATATATAATATTTACCAAGCAGTAATCTGGTTGGTGTGTTACTTCCTAGGCTTTTTCTAAAGATTCCTCCCTGTGCCCCTTCCAGCCCTTGGTGGGTTCAAGTCCTTGCTGCTCGTGTGGTGGTACAGCTCCTCCTTGTTTCCCATTGCTAAATTGCTCTGGTAGATATCGATGCTTTCTCTTAAAGCTTCAACTCTGGAGCCAGTTGGGCGCTTGTTATGTGCTTATGATGTGATTCTAGTGGGATAGAGGGCAGTTCACAGATCTGAAAGAGAAGGAGGTGGATGAACAAGGCAATTTCTGTCAAGATGTTAAGTCAGGATAAGCTAAATTGAAAGATCACCTGGTTTCTTTCTTTGCTTTTTTTAATAGATAACTTCCATTTAGCTTACTCTGGCATAGGTTTCTGGCTTGCTAAGGAAATAAAATCCTGTTACAGTGTAATATTTTGTTTTCTTTCTATGGACTACTGTTAAGAGATACTGAGAAAAAAAAATATTTGATGGTTAAGCAGTGTTCAACCAAATCAGATACTAAACACCAGAACATTTTGAGCAATGTTATTTATAACCTCCCTGAGGTTTTTGGGAGGAATCTGATCCTAATAGGCCATTCTTGTTTTGGGTAGGACCTACCAGAGTGCAACAGTATTTGCTATCTGTAAAGAAACAAGGTATTTGCTTTTGTAATTAGCCTTGTTGATGTCACAGTAAAAAGTATCCAAAAACTCTACTTTTAGCCCATTTGTGAAACGATAATTCCGTGATCCTGATTCCACCTCCCTCTGGCAGATGGAAACTTTAATAGGACGCTAAAAGTGTATGTCATGGTCAAACACTGGGTGAGGATGCCTGTTTGGAAAACACTCTTCTGTTCCGTGCAGAAGAATGGCTCTGTTTGTTCAAAGGTGTTACTCAGATGCTTGCTAACATTCAAAGATATTTTAGGTTCTTACTTGATGGCTTAAAAATGTGTCACTTGGTCTAGTGTTTCTGCAGATAACAGCTGTAGTTCTGTACTTTCTCCTCCTCTGCCAAGTGTGCTGAATCATTCCAGAATCATAAATCACGTCTTCAACTTTTAAAGAAATACCCTTGATCCATCTGCCTTTTTTTTTTTTTTTTTTTAATGTGGTTGGATTGTGTTAAAAACAGTTTGGACATGAGGTTAGCATGTGTCGTATTTCTCAGATGTTATCTTGTCCTCTGCCACAGCTTCTGCAATCACTCATCTGGTGAGGATGCCTGAATAACTTGAAAATCTGTATGATGTTGTTGATCCCTTACCAATGTCTGTAAAAATATGGACTTTGCTTAAAGATTTAATTCCTTCATCCATTAACTGGTGTAACTGTTTTAGTATGCACATCAAAAGAATAAGCAATGCAGTTAATACTAATTTAAGACTGTCTTTTCAATGACAGTTCCCAAGGATGGTCTCAAAAGCCAAGCTGCATTTGAAGAAATGAGGGCAAATTACATTAAAGAACTAAAGAAGATGGTAACTAAATGTCCAAGTAACTCTGGGCAAAGCTGGCAGAGATTCTACCAACTGACTAAACTTCTTGACTCCATGCATGATGTAAGTATAACTCCTCAGGGAGTGCAGAAAGTTAAGCAAAAAATCTCTCCATTACGGTAAACCAGCAGTCTTTAAATGTGTTAACTGATAGGGAGCAGTAAAAGTGAAATTCTTTTTAAAGGGAACATCTGAGAGAAGTTGTTAGATGAATTTAAGGACAAGTGCCAAGTAAAGTAAGAAAATACAAGTCATTAAGGGCTGGGTCCTGACACCTTCTCCTGTGTAAATGGTGATGTGTTCTTCCACGATCCATGTAAGGTCAGAGCTGTTCGTGGGGCCAGAGACTCTGCACAGCAGGAGATGTGAGCTGTGACCCCGCTGGACACAGCGCTGGAGCTCCCCACGGAGTGTCCATGCACAGCTTCCCAGGGAAAGGTGCCGCAGTAGCCTGTCACACATCTAACATGCCTGATGTGCTAGTAAATGCTGAATTAATTCAGTCATCTTTTACAGCTGGGATTGGAAGAATGACAACTTTAAGAGGGGTATTAAGACCTTGGAGCCATTCTTGGGTATCGGAAGCTTTATTTATGTTTTTCAAGTGTAAGATTCCTCGTTAGGTTATTTCTACTCTGCCCTGCCCCATTCCAGTATGAGGTGTTTGTTTTACATGTGCCAGGTGTGAGATGTGATGAATGACATGGGAAACCAAAAGTTCAGTCTCAATACACCCAGGCTGTTGATGTCTCTGTCCAGAGTGACACTGAGGGGCTATGGCAGATGCACGAACCAGCTTGTGATTTCAGATGGGATATCCATAATGTTGAGCTGTTTAGTAGGGAGCAGCCTGGTTCTAGCCAGTACAATGGTAAGTGCAAAGATTTACATTTCTACATGCTTTGAGCAGCAGCAGAGCAGTATCTCGGTGCAGTCCCCACAGAGGAAGCAAGTGACCCAGGTGTTATGGTCTCTCCAAGCTGAGGGGTTTTCTCAGTGTCTCCAGAGAGTGCCCTGGGGACCAGCCCATTGCATGGGCCAGCAGGGCTGGCAGCATCCTCTCTGAAGCTGTGTCACAGTGCAGCAAGTGACAAGAGACCCCTGGGAGCAGTGAGAGCGCCCTTGAGTTGTGTTTGGTACATGAGAGGAGGTTGAAGCCCAGCAGCATGCTGATCACCTCCCAGTTAAAACTGTTTAACTGCAGCAAAGGGGAACACTGTCCTACTCCATCCTGGGTGGGCAGGGAAGGAACTTTGCTGCATGAATAATCCACTGCATATAAATGTACTTCTTTGTACTTGACTTAAATTTCGTTTTGTAGAGACGGTACAGTACAGTGCACTTCAGGTCAAATCAGTGTAAGGGCCTGAGGTCTGTTTACAGAATGTACATATGGAATTATTTTTCAAATATTGTTCTGTTGTTCATTAAAACATTGCAAATCTTAGTGGGAGGCAGGGAGAGTATTATTAGTACTGCAGTAATAGCTCATTCTTCAGAGATCAGGTTTCACTTGCTCAGTGCCAGCAAAGGAAGTTGTAGTGTTTTTAGTGGAAAGAAAAGGGGTGGGTGATAAAATCGTTTGCAAGAATTCCCATCTGAACCTCAAGGCAGCGTAACAAACCCCTGTATTTATGGAGCTTTCTAATCCTCTTCAGGATAGGCAGTGTCTGTGATTAGTTATTTCAATGGGTGTGTTTGTGTGGTTAAGGTGACGGGATGACAGGCTCGTGCTTACTGAGAAGGCTACCGTGTCCTACAGACATTTTCCAAAACACAGCATTAACCACTGGGAGCTGAACTAACCAGAGGAAGCAGACTGCTCCTGCATTTTATTTAATTTTTAATTAAGCTATTTTTACATTACTTTTGTTTTAATAGAGCACTTTGTTTCAAAGGACTTTTTAAAGACAGTCCCATTGTCAGCAATCTGCATTAAAAAGGCTGGTTGTCTGCACAACAGTGCTTCCTTTCACTGATGATGCTGCAGACTTGTTCAACAAAGACACTTATTTATTTTTTTCTCTCTAAAACTGTTTTTTTTTGCTTTTTTGGTTTTGAAACCCATCAGAATAAATTTAGAGTAGCGATAATATTAATGAGAAGGGAGAATTATTATTCTCTCCCCACTGCCTGTAAGTGCAGAATCTCTCCATTCAATCAGTGTAAATGCAAATTTTCTGCTCAGTTCCTTAGTACAGGAGGAATGTGTTTTCAGCTGTCACCTATGTATTTTTTAACTTGCTCCATTATAGTTTTAGAGGATCACTGTATATTTGGTGAGGCCCAGTGTTTACATGGTGCTGTGGCCACAGCACTGGCATTTGCAGTGCAAACCCAAAGGGACTGGTGCAGAATTCATACATGTTCAGCCCTGCTGCTGCATCCAGCTTTTCCATCAGAGCAGAGCAGGATCTCACTGCTCATGGAATTCACTTTACCTGAGTGTAGCGACAAACAATAAAAAAACCCTTCTGCTTTGCACCTTCACACTTGCTTTCATCAACCTCATTTTTTACGTAGTCTTTCTGAGGACTGTGTGAAACAGAGTGCATGGAAATATTGAATTACAGTATGCTTGGCTTATATAATATGAGGAAGAAAAAGAAGCCCAAACAAGATGGTTTTACATTGCTCATTATACTGAATTACTAATCCACACAGTGAACATATGTCCAGGTAGAAAAGTGCCGAGCTGAGGAAAAACAGACGTTTTCAAGAGGGTCAGGTAGGCACTTTGGTATTTGGAAACATCAGCAACTTTATTTAATGATCCATTGTCTAAACATCCATAAAGCCTCAAAGAACCAAAAGTGCAACTGAAAAAGAGGAGATGGAAGCCCATCCCAAGCAGACAAGGTATGAACAGGGTTTCATGCCACGTGTGTGTGCACACCTGTGTTCATCCTTAGGAGCCTGCAGGCTGCCCTGTAGTTTGTGTCACTGCTGCCCTGCCCCAGAATGCTCCTTACTGACGTGATGCAGTGTGGGAGCAGCGGTTGCTGACACAGCAGGCACGGGCTGACAGTGTCTGTCCAATTGCACAGCATTGCCCCTCCTCTCCCTGGGCACGAGATGACAGAAAGGAGGAGGGTGTTGCCATTTACTTGCTGATGTGCTGTGGCTCAGTGTTGAGTGTGTGGATGGACCCCAGCATGTGTAGCTTCTGGGAGCACTGAGAGCAGCAAGGCAATCATGCTGTCCCTAGAAGGGTTCAAAAAACAGTAGATGTGGCACTTATGGGCAGGATTTAGTGGTGGAGCTGGTGGTGCTGGGTTTGTGGTTGGACTCGGTGATCTGTGAGGTCTCTTCCAACCTTAACGATTTAGTGATTCTGTATTTTCCTGCTTGTAGGGACTGTATTTCTTAGATTGTGACTGGCTCACCTGCATCATTTCCTGAAGCAGCCTTATGCTCAGTGTAGCAAGGACAACCCACCTCTCTACCCAGAATATGAAGATTTTGGTCTTGTGTCCATGAATAGCCATGGGCATTTCGGAGAGAGATGCATATGCAGCATTTGGATATAGGTGAACTGCCTTATGGGATCAGACAAATGACATGCAGGAACATTAGAAACAGATGTACTACATATGGTATCAGAAGCTTCATTTGGATCCTCCTCAGCATCTCCTGTTGGCTTTGGCAGGATGGGTTGTGTCTTGCATGGTGAGCCTCATTTCATATAGAGACCACAGTGTATGGTTAGGCAGTTTGCAGAACAAAAGCTGAATTTGGGTTCAATCTGGCTGATACTAAACAGACTTTGAGTGAAGAGAGCTTTTGTTTCGATGCCATGACATTAAACCCTAATGTGAACCTTCCCCTTGTCTTGGCAAGGCAGCGCCCCGCGCTGTCATTCACATGTTGACATTTTCTGCCAAGCAAAAATAAATTCTTTAAGGCTCACGCTGCTGAATAATTAATTTTTTATGGTTCCTGAAGGGAATACTTTATAGCTGAGGTAGATCTTTCCATAGGCTGAGAGTGCCAGGATTTCACTCCCTGAAAAATCGGACAGTGGGAAGAAGGGCATGGATCCTCGAGGGGCAGGTTTACAAGGCGTGCTGCCCTGGATGCAAATGTTCCTCTGCAGGTTCCAAATGCTGCAGATGAGCCCCTCACCTGCCCGAGCCCCTCAGCTGCCCGCCACCACCACCTTTGGGTGCATTTTTGCTATTGATATGCCAAAACTGTGTCCCGCAGATGATGAGCCGTCTGGAGCCTTGTTTTAGTCCCCGTGCCTGAATTCTCAGGGTGAGCATTTTCTCTGTTTATTCAGAGGACAGATGCAGTCCCTACTCCCAGTGCACCCCAGAGCAGCAGCCATGTAGGGGTGTGCTAGGTGTGTGTTGCAGTAGCTAATGTGCATCAGTCAGGTGAGAAATGGATTCCCAGTGCCCTCATGTAGACAGGAGCTACTCTGAGAGTCATCTTGCTCCATTTGTGATGGTTGTATCTCTTTTTCCTCATGTTAATAGGTGTTTGTTGGAGAAGGGCAGAACCCCAGTACTGTTGACAGAAGAGCAAGGGAGACTTGGCTCCAACTTTCCCCTGGCCAAGGGCTGAGGACGCTTTGCTGGTGTGTGATGCTGTGGGTTTGCCTGCATCCCCCAGGCACACAAAATGAGTTCAGCTCAGGTTCTCCCGTGTCATGAGCATGTGGCAAGTGCTGTGGTTTCCCTGTGTACATGGTTATGAAGAAAACTCAAATGAGTGCAGTTCCTCAGTGAGATGAATGCACTTGTCCAGGCAGAAGTAGGGTTCACATCCTCTGGTCAGGTACTGTTACTGCCTAATCCATATGCATTTTATCCACCTTTCATTCCTCTCTAGCATGAAGTAAATACACTGCGTAGGTGTGATCAGATGCTTCATCCCTTCGTCTCACCTTGTGTTCCCTGTGTTTGTGGAAGGTTTTACTCGTGGGTTAGAGTCCAAGATTTCATAGAAACCTTGGAATTGGCCACTGTGGGCACCAAAGGACAAACATACCTCCAAGAATCAGCCTGCGAGCCATCGCAGGGGGGAGTAACTTTCTTCCCGAGTCCTCAGAGTAATAATTAATTTGCATAATGGGATTTTCATAGGACTGGGAGCAAAAAGGAATACAGTAGTAATGAAATAATGAAGACCTGGTTGGCAGTGGTTTTCCTTAACCTTACTGATTGTTGAAGCAGGAGCTTTGGATCCACTGCACAAAGGGGAAAAAGCAAATGGGGAAATAGTCCCAAACTCACTGAGGGCTCTTTGCAGGGTGGGCAGAGACACTTTCCTGAAAGGGGCAGAGAAAAGTTTTGGAGTGTCTTTTTCTTTATATATAGGAGAACACTGAGGTTTCTGACAGTAATAGCTGAAGCTAATAATAGGAAGAAATTACTCAGCATTGTGTTGTTACCCTACTGCTGTCTTAATTGCTGTCTCAGTAGGCTTAATCACAAAGATGCTCCTGATAGAGAAGTGACTGTGGGCTTTCATACCTCACTCAGAGATTCTGAGAGAATTTGGAGTCAGAAAACTGAGCACAGAAATATGCACCCTTGCAAACTCAACAATTTCTGGAAATGCAAAGGCATGGTGAGATTTCCTAACTGAAGTAATTTCTTTTGGCTGTAAAAATTCTGTGAGTTCTGAAAGGTCATTGTAACTGTATTAACTTCAGAGACTACATTAAAATATTCATTTTTTTAATTATGAAGAACAGTATGGGTGAAAAAGTCCATTTTATGGAAACTCCACCCTAATAACAGAAAATTACTTTTGATTTATATGCCTATTTCTCAGAGGTGCTTAATACAGCATGCAAATGCAAAAATTGATTAAGTAAAAATCTCAGAATTACTAAGACTGCTGTAGCCTAGAGAATGTTTAAGTGCAGCACGCTCTCTGCAGGGTATTGATGAGAGTAAGCTTCATAATTGATGACCGGAGTGGTGAAGGGTTATAGCGAGCAGCTGATCCGCTTGTTGGCAGAGTAGCTATCGCATCTTGCAGCAGCCTGGGTGACATGGATGTGATTATTCTGACCTGTGTTTCTCCATCCCCACAACCCAGCTCAGACTAATTTAGTCAGCGGTATTTTCCAGCCCAGAGAGGCTCCAGTCTCCATTCTGGGAGTTGCCGAGGACTCAGCTGGGCAAAGCCCAGCACTGCCCACCAGGAGCAGGCAGGACCTGAGCTCCCATCCCCAGCACTGCCCCGATCCCCCCCGTGTGGAGAGAGAGGCTTACAATGCTGTCAGAGGGTGCTGAGCCGTGTTTTATTGCCAGCTCCAAGGAGAGTTGAACACCTACCTACTAAAGCGGTAAGAACAGTGTCCTGGTTGCATCCCAGGGAAGTGGGAATTGTTTTAGTTGTGGCCTTCACTGCACTGTCTGTGCTCTGCTAAGCTGTAACTCTTCAGCTTCAGCAGCTGAAAGCACTGAGACTGTAAAAGCAAGTACATTTCCAGTCACCACTGCACCGCTTCTGAAAACTGGTGCTTTTGCTCTCTTCATTTCACTGCTTAATTGAAGTTGTCTTTCATGCTGCTGGACTGGAGGAGGTGTCAGCATTCCCAGTATAAACTGCCAGAAGCAGAGGGTAAAAGTGGTCAGGTAAGGTGTAGTCAGGGGTTTTACAAGCGTTTAATGCACAACCAGAAGTATCTTTGATCTAGGGAATTCCTAAGCTGCATTCAGAGGTGCTGGACAGCTTGTTACCTTGCGTGTAACCTGTGGTGAATCAGTCATTGTCACTGCAATGACAGAGCTTGTGTGTTCCAAGAGAAAACAAACTTTCTCATTTCCTTACTGAAGAAGGAACTTCTCTTTTCAAGCAAAAGACTAGCTAAATTATTCACCTGTTTGAACAGATGTTGCTTGGGATGCAGAGGTGGGGACTTAAATTTCAAAATTAGCATTGCCTGTGGAACATGAGTTTTTCCTCCCTTTAGTGCATCTTCATGCCAAGGCTGCTGGGCTGGCAGGGAGGGGAGGGTACCTTTGACAGTGTATGAGAACATGCCTGCAGTAAAGAGCACTGCTCATGGCACAGTTCTCAGCCTTGCAGCCTTCTCTGTCTGACCTTATCTTACTGTTTCCATTTTAGTATTTCTGAGTTGGCCTTCAATTCTCCCACATTTGTTCCTCTTTATTTTAAATTAATGCTTCCTCAGCCCCAAAAGCCATGCAGGTTTTTAACTTAAAAAGATCCTGACTGCAGCCCCTCTTCCTGGTGACACACGTGATCACGTGTGACACACATGCTTCCTCGTACTCCCATCTTCTTTAAATGGATGATTATTGTCAGGTATGTTAAAGCTGCTAATTTAGCCTAAGAAAGAGAGGAACAAATGTTTTTGCAGACTGAATAGGTATGGAAAATGTGTTTATCTTTGAGGCTTCAAACCCAAGTATTACATGATAGGAGGGTTTTTGGTGTTTTCTTTTAAATTATTGTGTAACCTTAACTTTTTTCCTCTGTTGTGGGATATGTGCTATGCTGTCACAGTATGCATGATCACATCCTGGTTTTCACCCACTGGACTGTGACTCTTTTACTGAATAGAATATATTATGCTTCCTTCATTAATGTTACTATTCCCCATTACACCTTGTCTGCATATTCACCAGACATGCCTACTTGATGCTACTAAAAGCTTGCAAAGAAGTCAGAATTAGTAGTTTCTACTTTCCTGTGATACCTGTCTTACTGCATTCAGAGGCTTCACAGGAGTGTGATAAGGCAGGAATTGGCTTGAACTGCACAGAAGGCAAGCAATCAGCACAGTGAGAATGGTTGGCAGTGGGACAGAGATGACCCCAACAAGTTTAGGAAAAGTAGCACATTCACCAAGGCTGTGTTAGGGTGCAAAGCTTACTTTGCTTAGGTGCTGGTATTTGATGCTTGAGGCAGGGAGGAGGGAGCAGGGATTACACCAAAAGAGTTTCCTTCACTTTGGTTTTGTGTTGTTTGGAATATTTTTGGCACACAGTATATTCAGTGACAACTTCCTCTTAATGGGTAAAGTAAACCTTTGAACATCAGCTTTTTTTTTTTTCCCCCTTGAAAACCAGATTATGTCTATGCTACTTATTTAGGGATGCATCTGTTTAATTAATTAGCACTGCTTAATGACATGGCAGATCCTCGGGAACAAACTAAGCCACAGCAAAGAGGCTCACATAGTGCTCAATAGCAGAAAGTCATCTGTTTGAGGGACCTCAGCACTTCCCTGTGATGTTCATAAATTGCTTACATGTTTGTGAGAACAGCTGTGAAAGTCCTGACAATAAGCAATAAGGTATGGTGCTGCAGGATGATAATGTTGCTGTCCATATTTTTTTTAATTTATTTCTTTTTCTGCCTTCCAGAAGGCCACTTTTATTTGCTCTGTCTTTAACAGGGGCTGTAGAGCAAAGTGCAAATCTACATGTTAAGAATGGAAGTGACAAAGTGGTGTTTGATAAACTACGCAAACAGAAGTGGTTTGAATCTTTGTAAGGACATAAGGCACCAAAATTAAGCTGAGCTTAACTTTTGATTTTTTTTAAGCAGCAGAGGCTCTGGTTTTTCTTTAATCACACAACACAGTGATTTGGTAACTGCAGTGAAAGTTCATATGCTGAAATCCGGACGTGCTTCAGAAGCTGATGTGCCTCTGCCTCTTGACGGACTTGTGTTGTCTTTTTCTTAAAGATTTCAACAGGTCCAATGTACTGGAAGGCTTTAGGAGATGTTTTTAGATCCCAGCCACGAAAAAACTCCTGTACACTGTGATGTTGTAAAACCCAAAATGCCACCATGTGACACGGCGTTCATGCTGTTGAGCTGAAACATCAGCTGCTCTGGTTGCAGACCCTGGAGTTAACCAAATAATCTCATGAGTGTGTGTGTCCCTGAAATGTAGAGATACAATAGTTGCTGATCTTTTCCCTCTGGGCAGAAAGCTTTAATTTTCATAGACAGAAAATACCTACAGTTTTCATGGTGGCTAGTTGCTATTTTTGAAATGAAAAGTGCAGTTAGGCTGAAAAATCAAATCTGTGGTCTCTTAGGTTTTCCCTAGGTTGCTGATTTTTAATGAGTTAAGTAGCCCTGTGGTGTTTGGGTTCTTTTGTTTGCTTTATAACCCTGTAACTGGACTGCCAAGACTAAGGAAGATGCCATTTCTTGGTAATAATCAAGTATCAATAAGCTGTTGTTTGCATTTAAAAAAAAAGTGTTTTTCCTAAAAAGTGTTTCTTTCTGTATTTCAGCTTGTTAGTGACTTATTGGAATTCTGCTTCTACACCTTCCGAGAGTCTCAGGCACTGAAAGTAGAGTTTCCAGCCATGCTGGTGGAAATCATCAGTGACCAGCTACCAAAGGTGGAATCTGGGAATGCCAAGCCCCTGTACTTTCACAGGAAGTGATAGAAAATGTCTTAAATGGAAGAACTTTGCCTTAAGTTTCCCTGTGTTATTCCACACCCATGAAGGACCCAAGAAACCATATTTTAAACATGCTATTTACACTTGTTCAGCAGTCTCTGAATAGTCTAAAATCATACGAAGGGTTTGGGGAATGGAAAACAGTTGACTCGGATTTGGCAAGACCTAGATGTTTGGAAATTACCCCATAACCCTAAAACACTTAGAAAATGTTCCTGTTCCTCTGGATGAAAAGCCATATCTAGTCAATAACTCTTTGATTTTGATATTTTAACAGATGGAGTTTTAAATATGCCATGTAGTTTCTGGTATTGTTTGCTTGTTTTAAAAGGGTTCGAGAACTAATGAGAACTTTTTAAAGCTTACCCTTGGTTTGCACATAAAACGTAAAGTCAATATGGGGCATTAATATTCTTTTCTTGTAAAAAAAAAAAAAAAACAAACAAAAAAATAAACAAAAACCTATATATATATACACACATATATACACACACAACCCTAACGTGTAAAGTAATAACAGAACATTTGGTGTGGAATACTCTGTTATCCCCACCTGTGGCATTTGTTATCCCATGTTATCCCATCATAGATGATACACACTGTGTTAAGTGTCCATTTACTATTTAATTAAAAAGGATAAGATGTGAAAAACAAATGCCCTGGTATCAATTTATAGTATCTATTGTGCTGGCTTTACAAATAATTTTTTGCAGTCTTTTGCTGTACTGTACATTGCTGTATGTATAAATTGTGAAGGACCTGAAATAAGGTGTAAGGAACTTTTGTAAATGAGACAAAAAAAATCTTTAATGGTTAATAGGATGAATGGGAAAGTATTTTTGAAAGAACTCTATTTTGCTGGAGACTATTTAAGTACTATCTTTGTCTAAACAAACAAGGTAATTTTTTTGTAAAGTGAAATGTTCTGCATGCATAATGAACCGTTTACAGTGTATTTAAGAAAGGGAAAGCTGTGCCTTTTTTAGCATCATATCTAATTTACCATCCTACAGTATCTGTTGTAAATAACCACGCTTAACCTTTTCAGTTGTGTTTAAGCCTTTCTATTTTCCTCCCTTTTTGTCTCTCTTGCAAGCGTATGTGACTTGAGCACATGTTAGAAATCTTGCTTCATAAACCCGTAGGAAACTGCACTCTGTTGTGTTTGCCACCTCACCAAGGTTTCATTTAACAAGACAAATTACGGTCTCTCTCCAAAGCTTTTGCCAGCTTAATGACCTAGTGAGTTCTTGCCCTCTATTCCCCTTCTCTCTCAGGGGAATGGAGGGGTGAGCAAGATGTTGAATGATTTTTCTTTTTTTTTGAATTAATGTTTCCCAGATTGTTTGTTGGTTTTTTTTTCTCCTTTGAATGCTGGATATATGAAACATCTTTAAAGGTCAGGTTATTATTTCAGAGGGGGGGGATAGTGAGTTCTGGTTATGATGAAGGGAACATGCAGATCATTACAGTAAGTATGTCAAAGAGATTTGTACTGATGAGAGGGATGGTTAAGGTATATGGGCAGATTAGCTGAGTAGAATTTTTAGTGATAAACTAAAAAGCATGTAATTTTCTAAGCACTTTTGTAACAATCAGAACACATATGAGAAGACAAATGTTCACACTACAAGTTCAACTCAGTTGGTCTGATTTTGTCTCAAAAATGTTTTTCTCTAGAATGAGACTGCAAAGAAAAGAATTTTTGAGGTGATTTTCACTATGTCACAATTTATAAGCGACTACAAAATTTTGCAGTAGAACAGAGGACAGGTGAACTTTTCTGAGGCTCAACTCTTGCTACCATATGCTCATGTTTAAATAGAATAGTTTTTTCAGAGTCCTAATCTGTAGTGTTCTCTCTGGGTGCCACTGGTATTTTTGAGCTCTAGTGTGTCCCTTGGCCGGTCAGAATGTAGCATTTCTTGTAAGTGGTGGTCGAATTAAGAATTCTACACCCTTTCTGAACCCAAATTTTGAGGTGCACTTTGGTGCACTGAAGACAGCGCTACTTGTCTTTTTAAATGACACCTGCCTTATGCAATGGGTAATCTGTAAAGACTGTATTCAGAGAGGTTTTTTATATATAAATATATACATACATATATTATTTGCATTTTGGAAGTCTAATTCATAGGCAGATCTTTAAATACTGACCTGCACAGCAATATGAAAGCCAAACTTCCAACATGAGATATACAGCATGCAGACTGGTTGTTTACAGTAAAGACACAGTCATACATCCATCTTTTAATTTACTTTTTTTTTAAAAAAAAAAGTCTAAAATAGAAAATTTCAAAGCCAGGTTCTGGGTGAATACAGTCTGCAGCAGCTTTTTATATTAACAAAGTTACTGCCTCCTTTTCTGTCTCAGAGTAACTTTGCTTGACTAAAATAGCAAAGCCATATTCTACACTTCACTGTTAAATGCCTGTCCCAGTCCAAATTGTTGTCTGTTTGCTCCTATTTTTGTACCTTATTACTTTTAATCTTGGTTTGGTACAATTCATAATTCACAGAAACTTCATATAATTAAACACACTAAATTAGTTTTAAAAAGCAATTTATATCTTTATGCAAAAACGTATGTCTGTCTTTGCAAACAACTGTAAGCAGATTATAATAAATCCTTTACTTTAATCACCTGTTGTTTATGAAACCATTCATTGATTATTATTTTTTGCTAGACATCATTGAAGTAATAGATACAATTGGATATAGATGTTGTAAGAGGCAGTATTCTCTTATCAAGGACACTTTAGCAGAATAGCCATCACTTTTTTTATCTAAACCTGTGTACAGGAAAAACAAAAACAAAAACCAACCCTAGTTTTTAGCTACTGGGAAGTTAGTTATGTTCTTTTGAATTTGTTTAGAATGAAATAGGCATTTGTCTCCTGCAAAATACAAGACAAACTATAACAGCTTTTAGAGGTGGGCTTTTGTTCATTGAGCTAAATTATTTTGATGTCAGAAGGAACAGGGATATGCAGCAAGAGCATTGTATACACAGTTCAAATGTAAAATAGTGTTAATGTACTGCAGTGGGTATTTCAGGAATACTACACATCGTGCGACTGAGCAGTTGCGCAGAGTAAAATAGAAAAGACTAAAGTTTGCAATATCAGAATCTTATTAAAAAGATACTTTACAATCAATAATGCAAAAAGCTAATTCACAGGGTGGTGTTTTTCACTGACTTGTTTAAACATTTATGAAATTAAACAATTCTACAGTTAATGCACTTTTAATTGTTTATTAAAGATTTGACTTTTTTTAGAGCAATGTTTTCAGCTGGAGGTCAATGACTTGATAAGACAGACAGCAGTTCTGAGGCCAGGAAGCTCAGAGGAATGTTTAAGAATTCTTGGAGTTTAAATAGATTCCTGGATGAAAAATAAAAGCAGCCAGCAGTATGGTGTAAACAGTAAAATCTATGCATAATGATGCATTTATAATTAGGGGTTTGCTTCTGTATGTTTAAAGCTTTTTAAATAAATAGAAAATATTGTTTGGTCTTTATGTTAATGTCTGCAAGTACCTATTTTTCTTTTTTTTTTATATACAAATTGTACAAATATACATGAATTAAACTGGTTTGATTGCAAGTATTTCTTGCATTTTAATCTCAGATAGGTGCTGGTGCATTGATATCCTTAGAGACAAGCTCCTGCTCATTTAGAAACAATACAGAACCATAGAATGCTCTGGGTTGGAAGGGACCTTAAAAACCATCTAGTTCCAGCCATGGACAGGGACACCTTCCACTGGACCAAGTTAATCAGAGCCCCATCCAGCCTGGCCTTGGACATGCCAACAGTAAGCATCCTAAAATGCAGTATAACATCTTTCTTCATACATGTAGAGATTTAATTTCATCAAGCTCTATTAATTCAAACAATGGAGTCTGTCCAGTGGCTTTGGCCAGGGAGCAGCTACTCATGCTGTGGGATAAGGAATGCCCAAGGGTGAGGAACATGGTTCACTTAGGTCACTGTGCTTGACAAATGACGTGCTGGCACTCTGAGGGGCACAAGCTACATCCCACTGCAACAAAGAAACCCAGCCTGCCTTCCAGGTCCTGTCAACCACCCATGGGCAGCTGTACCCCTTGAACAAAGCTAGAATTTCTCTCACGGAAAAAGGGATGTGCTATTTTATATACACCGCCTTCTCAGGGTCAGCCCTTTTCCAGTTGGAATTACAGTAAGACAGAGGGGAAATAAAACTCCTGCTATTCTGATTTGTTCTGTGCAGTAAGCTCAAAAATTCACCACCAAATTCTGCACAAGCCAGGTCTGTGGTACAAGACCACCCTTTAAGTGCATTTTGTTCTTTTAATAACAAGTTACATAAACTTTTTATTGCCAAAAATCCTTGCACCTGCTTTCTGTTTGCTGAATTGTCAGAAGGAAGGAATAGAGGATCAGCAGTGTTAAGAAAAATTTTCCATATGTTTACAAGCAGATGTATCTGTCATATGCTGCTCCAGAAATAAGACCATGCTATCGCTACTTAAAAACATCCAAACTTGTAATCTGACCTCAAGCCAGGACACTGCTTTTTTTCAGGTGTCTGCACAGACTGGGAACTTATGATGAGTACAATATTACTAAGATAGGAAGGAGTGGAAAAAATGCCCTTTGACGTCACAGATTTTGCAAGTTTTTACAGTGTTCCTACTTTAATTGTAGAGTTGATACTAGGAAGTTTACTTGGAGCTTACCTGTGGCTACTGCAAGGACAGATGAGGCCACACTCTTGGATGTAGAAAACAATGTCCAAGGCACATTCAGCTTAAAAGGTGAAACTCCAGTGAAGACTTCCAGTGAAACCCAGTTTAGCACTGGTGCATTTACAGCCTACGTAAGCCCTCTGGCAGCAGCTTTTCTGTTTAAATTGCAAACCAGGTAAGAATTGTGAAATGGGTTAAGAGAACAAGGAACAGAGTGTTGAGGAAGGCAAGTTTCTGCCCCAGTCTCTTCTGTGACACAATTACAGAAGCTCAGCCAGCAAAAGCTGCAAGCAGTGTAGCTGGAACACTTACTTTCATTACAGGGCAGATAATGAGCTAATGAGATTTTTTTCTTTCATTCCTGATGAAAGATGGCATCAGAAGGAAACCTGCCCCAGAGATCAGCTGGGACAGCACTTAACATTCAGCAGCCTGAAAACCCCCGGGTTTTTCACCCAGCGGAGTGAAAATGCTGCCTGGCCTTGGACAGGGCTGAGCACTGTCCAGTGACTAACACAGACTATAAATTTCTGCTGATCCCAGCCAGGAGCCTCAGCTTTTCCATTAATTATTCAGCAAACACACATTCCACCTCAATCCTCAGGCTGGGGGATTCAGTCTTGGGCCCCACAGTGATGGTGTGACCAATGTCATTTTGCATAAAATGCTTGTTAGGTTTTTCTTTTTGGTTTTTTTTTTTTTCCTAATTCATACTCTGATTTTCAGCCCCTGTCATGTGTTCACTACAGGCACTCTTGGCTTTTGAAAACTGACAAGTCCCTGCCCCTGCACACAGTAACCAGCAATAGGAAGGGAGGGGGGACCCAGCCTGAGGATTACGCCAAACCAGAACCCACAACTCTGGCAGGAGAGCAGTTCCACATGAGAGGATGAAGTTAGGCCAGACCCACAGAGAGCAACCACTCCAGCTACCAGGCCAAAAGAGAGGAAATCTTCATCCAGCTTCCTCCACAATGGACTCCCTGTCCTCCTTCCTGCCTCAAGTGAACAGCGTGTTACTCTGCTCCTCCCGAGTCTACTGCCCCTGGAAAGACAGACAGTAAGCATGCCCTAAGGCCAGCTTCAGGAAATCAAGCAATCTCAAAGGATGGAAAAGGGGCCTGACTCCCTTTATAGGGTTTTTAATTTTTAGCATCTTTTAATCTCTACTTCCAGACAGCCAGGATGAGGCACCATTGACGGCGCTGTTCAGCTGTGAGGGTGAAGAATGAGCTGTGCCACTGCAAGTCTGTACTCAGCCTTAGTAGAGCTGGGCTGATGTGGAAACCCATGTGGTGGGTAGCAGTTCCCACAACTGTATTCCTAACAGGCACTGTGGTTAGCCTGAAAGCCAGATCTGATCTGGCTCAGCTCACACCACTGCCTTCAGACAATGTCTAGGACATGAGAAAGTTCGGATTAGTGTTACCTCTGCTCAGCGTATCATTTCTCACTGGAAAAAGTTTTCTTCTTGTTTGGGCTCTGCGTGGCCCCTGGAGCGACAGGAGTCTCAAAACATCTCACCTAAAGGCAAAATAGGGTCACAGGACTGGATAGAACAGACACTAAGTCTTTTATTCCTTGTCTATATATCTGCCTTTTTTAACTACCTCAGTTAAAAAGAAAAAAAAAATCCAAACGAAAAACCCAAACACAGAGCTAGAGTTGAAAAACATTAAGAATTTTGGAAGATAGCAGCCAGAACAAGATCAAACATGCACTGCAAGTTTAAAACAACAACAAAACGAATGGAAGCAACTTCCAAAGCTTGTCAGCTTCAAGTTACCAGAGCTCTGCTACCTGACAAGCCAGCATACCTTGTTGCCACACCTGTGAGGCCCATACCAAAGATTGAAAACCTTCCCTCTCAACATTGTCCACCAACCTGGTAGCCACAAAAACTGATTCTGGCACACAAACACCATCCTGCCTCCAGAATGACTCTAAGGCCACTAATAGGTCGATAAAGCTGTGCACCCCAGCAACATTCCCCAGCCAGAACAGTGCTTTGCCACATGAACAAATATGAGCAAGGAAACCTTCAATCTGTTGCTCTAAGTATTGGTGCAACTATTTCCTTAATACTGAGTCAAGGAGTAATTTAAGGAACTTGATCTCCTTCAAAAAAGTACAAAAGTCATCTTCAGTGCTGGAGTCACTATGCCAAGACAAGAACTGCCCAAAAGCTGTATGGCAGAGTGTCACTGCTTAAATACCAGGAGGATACACCAAATGAAACTCCTCCAAGCAATGAGGGTTAGTGCTGTAGAGTTGTACTCACTTGGCCCACAATGGCTCCATCTGGAGATGATTTGTGTGCACTCCAATAGTCTGGGCAAAGGAACAAAATAATGGTGTGGAGTTAATTCTTCAGGGAGGAAAAAGAGCCATCCCAATCTTAAGGCAGCATTAACCATTAACTGGTTTAGTAATCACATCTGTTAGACAAACTTGCAAGCTAAGTGTATCTGCAGTAACTGACTCCAAATCCAGTCCAATTTCACAAATAAATGAGCCTGTGTTCTATGTCATGTCATATTTTCCTGCATCCTCTCCACTGCCTCCCAGAGCGTCTTACTTGAAGAAAAATACAAAGATTAGTGAGAAATTGGATGTAACCTTTTTTTTTTTTAAAATCACAAAGTATATATTTATAGACCACAGGATTTCTGGAAGGTGTTTTTTATGACCACAGACAACTCTCTCCCTACTCAAATTCTACAAATTTCAGGGCAGGTCTTGAGGATTCCGGTATCTTGGAGCATTCTTAAGACCTTACAGTTGACAATTACAGGGAAGGAAGAAAGGCAAGGTCAAGGAGCAGCTAAACAGACAGACAACAGATAAATGCAAGATGCCTCCAGGATGCAAAAGCTTTGTAGCCAGAGATTCTCTTTTCCTTTTGGCTGGAGCTGGCAGCACTGCCCGTTCTAAGTGAGGAAAGGTACCCGTCCATTTTGGAGCCTGCTTCAGGTTGACTGGACTGCACATAGCTGCCAATAATTACTCCATGTCACAACTCTCAGAACCAGAGCAAAATATTCTGCAACATAGGAATGACAAGTCAAATAGCAAATAACATTTTATTTCATTTACAGTGATATTTTTGAGTAGCAAAGGAACCGTGACATATAGGAACCTGTAATAAAAGTTCACGTGTCTTTATAAAATAAATCATACACATAACATAAACAGATGTGCTCTTTGAAGACATTTGAAAAATGTCATGTCTTAACTATTATTTTACTTACTGATGTCTGTTCCATACTGGTTATTCCACTTTGATATATAATTTAATTGTCAGCATGATAGCCTTTCTTAAATCCAACAGTATCTTCCAAACACAAATAATCAGAGAATCATAGAATTGGGTTGGAAGGAGCCTTAAAGATCATCTAGTTCCAACCCCCCTGCCCTGGGCAGGGACACTTTTAACTAGACCAGGTTGCTCAGAGTCCCATCCAACCTGGTCTTGAACACTTCAGGGGATGGGGCATCCACAGCTTCTCTGGGCAACCTTTTCCAGTGCCTCACCACCCTCACATTCTGTTAAAAATGCTGGTTACTGAGGCATAATCTCCAGGACACTAAGTTGAGTGACAGATCAACCAAATACGTGACTTAAAATGCTAATTATTTTGCAAACAAACATACCACTACTGCTCTTTCCAACTGAAAACAAAAAAAGGCAGCCTATTAAAAAATTAAACTATCCCTCCATCCCCCTTTCTTGTTCCCCCCATCCATTCCAACCCTCAAAGATGCCTTTTTTTGAAATCTCAACCTTTTGTTTTTTTAATTTGTATTTGGCAACATAACGTCTTTATACAGATTAGGATATTCAATCCATAGTCCAGCTCTTCATTGATTAAAAGCAGCCACAAAAGTAGAGACAAGTGACTAGAACAAAAATCCATGGATACCATGTACACCACCTTGGCGTTCAATGCACAAAGCTATAAAAACTGAACATAATTTTGTGGAATAAGTCCTCTCTTGCCATTTAACGTGCCTTCTAGCCAGCCTGGTTCTCTGGAAAATTGCACTGCAAAAGAAAAGGAAAAACATTACTGCATCTTTTTATGTTTGAATGAATACTTTTTAGCTTTAGCTCCGGGACACTGGGCAAAGCATCCATTAAAAACATCCCATCATCTGCAATGACCGGTTTAAGAATCTGGCTAGGAAAGATAAACATGATTATTGACTTAAATACTTCATAATACTCTGCAAAGTGTACATGGTGAAATAGCTTTTAAGTGCGGGAGACTTCATTAAGGAATCAGGTAATGGATCTTAGGACAGATTTATAAAATAGAAAATCTATGCCTTCAAGGGAGAAGTCAGAATTCATGCCACACAGCGGAAAATAATTTCAGTAGACGGAGCAAAGCAAGACCAAGACCTGTCTTGAGAAGCAGTGATGAATCTGGAATCTCGGAGCCACACAAAAATGGCATAGGACCTTACTTGGCATGAAAAGTCAGCATGGAAAGGATTATAGGGGAAACAGAAATGAACCAGATGTCACTCCGGTATCATCTCTTCAGAACAGAGCTGCTATTGGAAGTGACGAATGGATAAAATCCGAATCATTCTTCTGGTTAAATCCTGTCTGAAATTTAAATACATACGGCAATCAAAAAAAAAAAAAAAAAACACACAAAGAAAAAGCTTGAACAGCTCCTTGTTACTTGTGCCATCCTAAGTGTTCAGCACTGCTGATCCCAAATTTTATGCAAGACTATCCATGAATCTAAAATAAATGCTTCAGCTTGGAACCTCAATGCCCCACAAGTTACTCCGTGAGCAGAGCTAATGAAATCTGACTTCCTATATATATATTTGGACCACGTTTGACAGGAAGTTAAAAAAGAAGCATAAACCTCATTTCCTTAGAAAACAGACTAAAAAGTCCTCAAATTACCTTATCAGATGTCTTATAAGGGTATGATACAGGTATCTACTTACCTATGTAACTGTAAAATGCCACAACTTTTAGCAACCTATGATACTCTCTACTGTATTAATTTATCCTCACAGCGCTTCTGAGACAGACAGTATTTAGGGAAGAGATCAGACAAATGCTGAAACATACTGCCAGCCATGTCAGTACTTTATTTAAAACACATTAACACATTGGGGAATGTGATATTTGTAGCCTTCTACATATCAGGGAAATAACAGTTAAGAGAGAGCAACATGTTAAATCTCACTTTCAAAAGCATTGTGAGGCTCCTCCAAATTTGAGAACTTCGAAACATACTTTCCCCTACTTTTTAACTTGTGTCCTATCATTGTCAGACAGCCAAGCTAGGAGCTGTGCTCAGAAACCACACTTTAAACAACAGTTACACCCCCAAGAAATCCAGAAAACAAAACTGCTTTCAAATGATACTGATAGTTTGGATTCAGAACAAAGGCCTGGGCTTATCTTTGCAATGAATGTGTTCAACTGAAGGATCCCAAAGGGAAAACATACATAGAAAATTACCTTTTAGAATCTCTCTGTGCACACAGTAACTTACATTACTATTAGTAATTAGCAGACCCTCCTCTCCCTTTGTCATTTTCATTCTACAATTACAGAGTACACATGCAATTGAAACTGCATTGCTGACACCACCACAAACCTCCCTCCAGCAGTGGAGTTGTAATTCTATCCTTCCCAGCAAATGTGCCAGCAACCAGCCAAACCTCTCCCTGAAGTCTCCCATACCTACAGAGCACATCTGTATTACGGGAAACAAACTCCAAAAGATGACAGATTAGGAAGAAAAACAACTAGAAAACCTGGAAGTGGGAAAGTTCTACTTGCCCTCTGGAGGTCTACTTCAATTTACATTAGAGAGAGGATAGATATCACCGGCATATGTCTATAAATCAAGGGGCCTGTTCAAAATGAGGGGAGCCCTAACCCAACAGGATCACATTGAAATTAAAATGTACCTAAAATTTACCCAGGGGAGGAGATGCTAGAACTATGCTGAATCACTTAACACAACAGCAAATTTCAAAAAGAAATATTTTCTAAACAAGTTTGAAAAAGTAAACTCTGCACACTGCAGCATGTTCAGAGACAATGCACAACAGCCACGCAATTGGGCTTGAGTGACAAATACCATTTTCAGCCCAGAAAATGAGACATGGATGGTACAATTGAGCTCTGTGCTTGAGAAATTAAATATCACGCATGCACATCACACAGCTCAGGGTCTCACTTGTTGGCAGAAGTCTCTTTTAGGCTCTGTGAAGACTGAAGAGGTAATTATCACTTTGATTACACCTAAGGTCACCATTTTTAGAGATCAACCTTTTTAAAAACACACTAAAAAGTAATTCTTCATATTCAGCAGCTGTGGTGACTGTCATGTCAGTAGGATTTCTGCCCCCACTGAATTCACCATATGCAATGTGAATTCCTATGATCCCTATGTGCATTACTGGCTTCTGCAGGCACATAACACTAACGGGGATGCTCCAATGATCCCGTTTCATTTGCTAATCCATCAGCAGGCATTCATTTGAAAATCAAACCCACTTAACCACACAAAAGCCATTTTTCTATTGTGCACAGGTCTTCTTAAACCCAGGACACAGGCTATTTCTGCAAAAATACTCTGCTCAAGAGATCATGTTCCATAGTGTCCCCTTTCTGTCATTTCTTCTCAGTCAACAACGATTACAGCTCTTAGCACTTTCTCAGGCCTGCCTCATTTAAAAACACCTTGCTGCAGAAACTACACATTTGGCCTTAAAACTACAACTCATTACTAGACCAATCATCCCATGGGAATAAGTCTTATGTCAGCTATGGAAAGGAAGGGAAAAATAGTAGTAGTATAAAAGATACAGAGCAGAGAACTAAAAATTGAATATTTGCAGCGAGGTTTAACGAGTGTGTAGCAAGACTGCACAACAAGACCAACTATTTTATCACCACTAGAAGCCATCACCTCTTAGGACACTGGAAATAGCAGAGTTGAGAGCTCAGAGTGTGACAGTCCTCAATACCTGCTGCAAGTACACTTAAGCAGTCTCACTCTAGTGGAGGCAACGTGTAGAGAAAGTGGTTGTCTGACCATCAGTATTACCACAAGTGCTCTGGAACAATCACCCAACTCAAACAGACAAAATCTACAGACTTGCAACATGCAACGAGATTCAGTAAAAGCTTTTCTGATTTCATCTAATCAAGAAACACAAAAAAGTCAACTTACCATTTGCAGCACTTCCTCTTACTTTTCTGTATGTTCCATAGGAAATAGTTTCAATATTGCCAGTGTTGTGATTACAGAGAATTTGCAAGCAGCAGTTCACAGAGACCCAGTGCTATACACAGACCTTGCTATGCCTTGGCAGCTCAAAGGTTACACAGCTCTCAAGGACACATGGGAGCAAGACCCATTTCCACAACACTATTAGTTCATTGCCTAGGTGCCACTAACTGTAGCAAGACACCAATTCACATTGATTTCCCCATCTTTGTGGAAACTAGTGATTTTGGGAGGAAATCTAATGTGCACAGTGCCTGGCACAAGGAGACCTCCCCTTCTGATTGACTGTTTTGTCAATCAAAGTAATAACACCAAAAAAAACTACATAAACAAGGACTGGTATTCTGAGGGCAACAGAAATCTCGCTGCTAAAACCACTACAACATCAGAATTCGCTTCCACAGAACTCAATCACACTGGCCAATTTTTAATCAGGAAATTAAATTAAAGCAACCAAATGTGCTTGCAGGCCTTCGGTGCTCAGAAATCCCTCTGGGTTTTTCAAACAATACTTATGGGTAAAACTGACCACAGAAATGCAGAAACATTTAGCATGCTTAGGGTTAGCACGGTATTTGGCACCTCAAAACTTGCTGTTTCTCTTAATTATGCTGTGAGAAGCACAATTATCTTGTGGACAGAACACAGGGCTGGGAGTCAGGGGGTCTTCTTCCTGACCCTGCAGAGGATTTGCTGTGTGACCACAAAGAAAATCACCTGCCCGTTAAGGGCTCAGGCTTGTGACCAAAAGCAAACACACTGATGCACCATGACAAACCAGGGAGGGTGGAATTCAGCTGGCAGTCTGGGACTTCCCAAATGTCTGTCACAGCTGGTGGAGTCAACGCAATGGAGAGAGAGAATACCCAAAGAATAACTGGGCTCACTCTAAAGTAGAGGCAAGTGGTTGGTCAGCTGAGTTTGCTGCAATACAATTCAGTGACCTGTGTCACTAACCATGGTCAAACCTCACCAACCTTTGAGGGTTGGGGGTCTTTCTCCTGAGTTAATTCCCACCCCACCTGACAGCTGAACATCTCTGACAGCCTTGCACACACACTAACTACAAGGTAAAATGCATCATTTTAAACATCTGCTTAAACGTTTCTCTCCTGGAGATTGCTGCTTCCACAACTACTACTGCAGGAGCAAAGTCAGACTGGTTAAGGTCAAACTACCTTCAGTGGCCTGCAAAAACTTCTAGCAAGGTCAGTAGGAATTTGGCATTGCTCATCTGGAACTTGTGACTGCAACTTTCAGGAGCAGTTTGAGGTAACTACCTCCAAACAGCATGGAGGTATCCGAAAAGGAGCACATCTGTCCACATTCAGTACACTCACAGTTTGTCCAGATGTAAAATGGAGGTAATTAATTCATATGAATGTTTCCAAGTGCTTTGAAATCCACAGATGAAAGGCAAAGAAGAATCTCCATCCTCATTTTTAGCCCAGGAAAAGAACAATTTGCACGCACAGTGAAATACTGTATTTGGGGAGCACCACTTCTCTTTGATGTAAATTGATGTAAATCCTTCATTCCTCAGTACCATAAAGGTAGAAAGCCCAGAAGACACAGCATGAATTAGAGGGCAGAGAGTGCCTTGGAGTCAAAACCAGGGACATTAACTAAGGCTGGCACTTTGTTACACTAGGAGAGATAGAGGGGGATGACAATGGTCATGTCAATGTGGCTTTTTGTGTTCCTTTTACACTTGGTAGGGACAAAGGGTGCCCCACTTTTTCTGAGGAACAAAACACTTGCTTGGTTTTCCTCATATTTTCTCTCCCCTAAAACCTGATTTTAAAAATTGTAAAAAGCCTTGATAAGGGCTATCTTGACAAGTTTTCAGGAAGCCTTCCTGCTAGCAATACTGCCAAGGAATTTTTGTTGTGTAAACACCATTTACCCTTTCTAAAACACTTCTCCCGAGTGAAATTCCCATTTACTGAATTTTAAGCAGTCTCTTTCAAGAACTAGAAATTTAATAACACTTGGTTCCAAGGCTGGCAAAATTTCAATGCCAGGCAGTTTGATTATTCTTTCCCTGATTATTGGGAATATCTGCCTCAACAACAACAGAAATATACAGCCAGCATGTGTCTCTCTCCATCTCAGATTATACTCTGCTTCTTCCCATATGTACCCTTATCCAGCTGCAAACTCTTCAACTGTTGCCTCTAAACACTTGAATTATATTGTTCTGTGCTGTCAATAATATAGCCTGGAACAACTGGGAAAGAAAAATATTGGCACAGCCTAAGGCAAATTGAATTGAGATTTTAAAAAAAAAAAAAAATTAATTTTAAAATCCAGTGGATATTGTTCAGATTACATTTTTCATTTTCATACACAATTCAATTAAATAGAAAACTTTGCCTTTTCTTTTTAACTTACCAGATGGCACCTTAGCATTTATATTCCACGTCAATGTAATGGAAAGAATGGAATTCAGGATAGCACAATGTACGTGCAACAGTGAAAACTCCTGAACATGCAAATGCCAGGATTCTCTACAGATTCTTATCAGGTGATTCAAAGCTGAATTTAAAATATTAGCAAATCTAACCTTGGATGACTGAGACAAACAAATCTTCTTTTCCAAATATAGAAACAGGAAATGGAGGCAGGAGCAAAGGTCAAACCTTTACCTTCTTGCACCAGTATTATATTTAGCAGCTATGACAGGTACAGGACTGTACTTTACTAAATGCCATTATTCTGTCTGAAGCTAGAGCAGCCAGGAAGATTCCTCCAGATTAATGACAGGTAAGAGAGAACCACTTGGACCAATCCATGGACCAAGAAGAACAGGGAAGGGAAATGGAAAAGAAAACAAAGCAGAAAAGAGAGGGAAGGAAAAGGAAAAAAAAATCAACAACCAAATAGTGAGAGATGAAAGAGACAGGATTAGAAAAGTGAGACAGGTAGGGTGGAGAAAGGAGAGATGGATAAAACCTTAACTAATGGAAGTAGCACTTTTTAGTAGACATGAATTTAACAGTTACTTTAATGGTTGATACTAGCTGTATGTCAACTTGATTGATGCGTTGTCACTTTGATAGTTAAGGTTATTGGTAGGAGCTGCAGAATTGATGTATTATTACTTTAATTCTTCATTTGGGGGCTTTATTAGGGCATATGGGAATTTAAATTGAGTAACTAAAGAATTGATTCACTGGAATCTGATTCCAGCAGAGACACAAGAGTGCCTAGTACAAAAAGAAAAGGCCCATGTTGAGGCTTTTCAGAGGTTTCAAATGTGGAGACTGGTCTGCACTTTGCATGAGAATAACTTTTCATATTGACAGAGCCAACCATGACATTGCCTATCGGGAACCATGTGAAATGACCATTAAGTTATTACATACACCCAGTTGCTCCCTTACTATTTGCATGCTTTTTAATCTGCCAATCCAGTGCCTACCTTAGGGTGAGTGTCCCAAAGGGCAAGAACGGCACCCATAAAATAACCAAGACACAGTGAACCAAACCAAACTAAAACAAAAAGTATTTAAGGAAACACGGCCTCTGTCATTAGAAATCTGCAATTGTGTTTTCAAAATGCAATTCATGCAACCTTTTCTCAAGCTTCCAACCTTATCTGTATGATGAGACAGAAAAAGACTCTTAAAAATTGAGGTATTTCTCCACACATGCCAGAGTCAAATTCCATACTTATTCTCAGACAACCCAACTCTCTAGCTGAAAAACTGTAATGTAACAACTCACAGTAGCTTTGCCACCACTTCTGGAGACCTCATTGCACAGGAAGAGACTCCTAACATTGCTCTCACACAAAACAAGTGCTTCTAGAAAGAATTTCTTATTCCATGACAACACAACAGGTGTACAGCCCTTGGTGTTCTGCATCAGAAATATCTCCTAGACATCAAACCTTTTCCACCATGCACTAGGTGTTTTTTTTCTCCCTGTATACAGTTTTATGTCAGCTGAAGATCCCTATCAGTCATGTTTTAAAGAACTTAAATTAGAATAGCTGATGTTAAGGACTTTTAAAAGAGCAATCATTTAGCTAATTCATCTTTAAAAGTTTTCCCACCTAACTGTATTCAGACATGATTTGCCTGCAAGGCAACTCTAATAGGAAACATCAAGAATGATTTTGTGAAGGGTGTGCTAGTAGGGAAGAGTCTGGTGGGGACCCCAGACCAATTCATGCTGTAAAAGAATCAGAACTGAAGTCTGGACCAGGCTTGCTATTTACTTGTTTGGGAGGAGGCAGAGGACAGAATGTCCAATACTCTGTCTGCTGTAAAGAAAGAAGGGGAAGATGTCTGTGTCCATACAACAGATATTGCTATATACACTAAAAAACTAAGATTTTGCTGAGTTTCCCATTTGTTTCATCTTGTTAAACAAATTAGGAGTGTTCTATTGGGGTTGAGGAAGACAGGATGAAAAGATTTTCATTTATGAGAAACACTATTCCATGCACACTTTTGATTCAGTGCTAAGAGTTAACAGGGTGCATTTTGGGAAATAGAAGAAATGCTTTGTTAGCTTTTTAATGCCTGCAGGTAGGTGTTTTCCATGTGGTTTAGACTGTGTATATTTTTTCCTGCTGGTCGTAAACTGGAAATGTGGAACACTCCTTTACTGGGCATGCAACAGAAGATTCTCACGTGGTATTGGGATGACTGGGCAGTACATCTCCCCAAGTGTGTTTGGTCATGCTGTAAAAAAAAAACACTTTTCCCCTGGAAAGCACATATCATCACATTTCTGATCTGGTAGCAAGCTAAAAGCTGACAATGGATGAGAAGAAAGAGTCATCACTGCAGAATTTCCAGATTCTTTAAAGACCAGGATGCCTATTACTGGTCACCTGTCTCTAGACTGAGAGACTGAAACACTAAACTCTGAAGGTTCTTAGGGATGCAATTCTCAGATCATTTTGAATTCCCCAGAATGCACCAAACTTGGATGACTATTTAGCTAAATTTAAGAGTCTTCTGCTTTTTAGTTTGAATGTAATTTTTTACCAAGGTGTTGTAAAAAACAGCAGTCGTACCATGCTGTTGCTTTGAACTAATTCCTGCTGTGTATTATTATTAAATTGCATTCAAGTAACAAGAATTGCTGAATCTGTCCAGGCCCTGTTGAGCCATTCCATAATATTTCTTTCTTGTATTAGGAATTTCCTTGTGGGAAGAACAAACTATACTGTAATGTTGCCTTCTGCATCTTCAGATGTTGTTTACAGTAGGCATAAGGTTTAAAAATTGGAACCTTTCTTATGAGTTTCAAGTCCCTGTACAGTTGCTGAAATGTAGACACATGGAAACTCACTGAGCAACACAGCCTCAAGCACAAGTATCACCTTTGGGTGTTCATATCTAATACTATATTTGGGTCTCCAGAAATCTTCAAACACAGGCCTTCTTACTGCACACCTCAGTGAATATTCCATTTTCTACAAGTACATAGGCACACACACTAAAACACACTTTGACCCAAACAGTAAAAGCTGCCTTTTCTCTCCAGTCTTCACCTGATTTACCTGGCACTCTGACAGGAAATCCTTAAACAGATTTTTTTTCCCTTAAACAAAAGCCCATGTGTTATTTTACAACCATAGTTCACATTTTAAAAAATACAGTTTCACAGGCTAAGATGTTCTCTGTTACTACCAAATAAACCTTTTTGGAACAATATATTTAAACAATGCTGAAAAATTCAACCAATTGGAAGTTCACCCAAAATCAAAAGCATTGCCTCACAGTGCTAAGGATATGTTAAGTAGCTTCCTCAAACCAGAAAACATCTCCATCACCAACTGTGCCATCAGCAATGTTGGCAGAATAGCAGTCAGGCTTGTATTTTTATCCAAAGCCATTTTAGCAGTTTTGTCAATTTGTTTTTCATTGCTTTATATTTACTCAAGCAGTACTTACCATCCTCAAATATTGCTCCTATCTGAAATGACAATTCAGAGCTGTGTTCTGCTTCACATGGATAAACTGCTCTTGCTTTTCGGTGGGCAACACTGAAAAATGAAATTATGAATTACAGCAGCTTTTTGCTATTATGAAGACACTCTTTCAACCATTCTCTCGCTGTTCACATTTGGAGATGACTGAAACTTTAAACACAATCTCAACATGCATCATTGCAGGCTTATAATTCACACACAGCCAAAGCCAAAGCTTCACACCTTACTTGTTGGCATTTCTGAATATTATACTCCCAACTTTATGCACACTTATTTTAATGACAAACTCGACTTTCAACCACAGATTTTTTTTTCAAGTGCTAATCTGCAAGGATCAATAGCAGGCAAAGTGCACGATATTTAATTTACAGACCAATCATCATTATATCTTCTGAAACACCTCTTCATGAACCTTGCACTTTAGTTTTTCACTATCACTGTTCAGAATTCACTTTTTATGCTTTACAGTATGACATTACTAGGCTACTGAAGATGCTGTTTTTTCCTGAATTCCTCAAGATTTCTAACATCTCAGGCAGTCTTTTAGAGGTATTCTCAGCATACTCAGTAATAAGCCATCAATATGAATTCCTCCACACTACTAATTTTCTCCAAGTACCATAAGCAGATATCTTGGAATATGTAAGTATTATGGCATGGTTTAATTAATCATGCCTTTGCAAACTTCCAGTTTGCTGCTGCCCATTGATGCTTTGTTTAGACAGAGCACTCACACTATTAAATCATCTTTTGTTGTGCTCAGGCAACAACAACTACTTGTATCACACTGGGAAAGACTCTCCCTGCCCCAAGGAACTTGCAGTCAAACAGACAATGCAATTGTGCTGCAAAATACAACCAGTAATGAGAAATGGGATTTTGCTACCAAGTGCTGGGAATAAACTGTGAATGTACCCAACTACTTGCATTGGAAAAGGAAATATTATGAAACTTGAAGGAAAAAGCTGAGATGGTGAAGGTCTTCAAAGGAAAAACAGAGAACGCTTCAAAAGATGGATGACAACAGCCCGGAATGAAGCAGTAACAGGACAGAAGGAAAGAAAAGAATGAAACAGAGCAAGGTAAAAACATCTGAAACTCTTTCAGAAGCAAGTGGGTTAGGATGAGTAACTTACATCTGACAAACATGGCTACAGAACAAAAAAATAATCTGTATTTTAAAAGACACTAAGAGAAACATTGCAGCAGAGAGACACTATGAACTGCCCACCCAAATGAAAGTAAACTGTATTAACCAACAAGCCACTGCCTCAACCTGTGTGCTTTCTGCCACAGAAGATGGTCAACAGAAAAGTAAGAAACACAGTTATTTTAGTCTGTCATAATTGCTGAGGCTGCATTTCCTGACTTGAGATAATCATTCACATACCACAGGAGACATGAATTAGCTATTTTTTAAAAAATACAGAAAAAGGAGGCAAAAGTTGGAAGTGTAAATCGTACCTTTCCACTGCTCTGTCACTTCCAGTGGCAGGGCTGGGGAAGAAGAAAGTGGATAGTGCAGCATTTGTGGCAGCTGGGTTAGCAGATGGAATGTTCATCCACGAGACCATCGATGGGCGGCTCTGACCAGGGCTAAGAGGAAATATATTCAAAGCAGTAACAATGTGAATAAAACTTCTTATCGTACCAAAACGTTCGCATCTTTATAATAGGACAACTCATTAGATCTTCAAATTCAAACCCAAAAATACTGCCAAGCTGATTTTGCAGAAATGGCCATCTTATGATTCTGCATTTCCTCCTTGAAAATATTTCTCCTACATGCTCTACACCCTAAGCTAAGACAAACTACCAGAGATGTATGACATAAACAATAAAAAGGCAAAATTCCCCATTCCTTATCTAATCAGGGCACATAAGTGAAACTGCATGGAGCAGGCTGTTATTTGAGCTGCCACTTCGCCTTCAGAGGTTTTGATGAGTCTATTTAAAAACCTTCCCGGTGCTATACTGAGGCATGTAGGACTGTGAAGATTTCAACACGGCTGCAGCTTTTACAATTTTGGGATCACGATGCTGGTTGGCTCTGGATTGAGATCTCCTTTGCACAGCTGGGTAAAGGCTGCCCCAGTGGCTGCCCTCACTAACATGCTGCTCAAAGAAGTTTTAAGTTAATGACTGAACACATAATTGCTGAAGGAGGAGCAGTCAAAATTACAACTTCAGTGAGTAGTTGAAAAACATACAAAGTCATCCCCAATATAAAGGATGTTCCTAATTTCCCACCTTAAAGAACTAAAATGTTCCAGCAGTAGAAGACTTTCTTTCATTGCATGGACAAAACAGTAAATAGTCCAAACACTTAAAGTCAGCATATATTTGGAATAAGAGCTGGACTTCAAGCAGTCTCTAAGAAGAAACAGAATTAAAATCATTCACACCCAGCATCCAGGCAGCAATCATCCCTCTGAAAAACAGACTTCACAATATAGCATTCATGAGTTCGTCTTACTCCAATATTAACCTCTTAGGTAGCATAAATCTGCCAAATACCACCAAAATCTAGGAATTCAGTCAAGAAGGTTTCTGTGGGGGTCTAAAGGCATACCTAATCAACGTGGATTGAATGAAAGCAAAAATGAGATCAACAATCACCCCAGCTATAACTGTAAATTAATAAAGGAAAGCAGGAAACCTAACTTAGATTGCTGATTTTAATCTCATTGTGCACTGGGATATTTAATTCCTAAGAGAAAGGATTGCTATTTGTTGGCTTGCATAATGTGAAAGTTGAATTTGATCGTAAACCACAAACTAGTTCTCCTAGGCAATGTATCTCACAGCAATTCCAGCAATTACATATTTAAGCAGATATTAATTTTCATTATTAAAATTTTTTAATTCAGTACATTGTAAAATGGTGAATGTCACATTCCTTATTTAACAAGACAATAGCTTTTCCTTTGGATCTGTGTCAGGCAGCATTTGGATGAAAACTGGAATTCACAGTGCACAAAATAGCATTCTGCAGTTAATTCCACTAATAAAAATGAAACTTCAGGGTGCTGGAACTGTAACCAGAAGGGTTACATGCTCTGCTTTTAAAAATTATCAGACTTACCAAATAAAGGAAGGAATCATGTGGATTAAAATGAATGATGAGCTGGATTATGCTGACTATAACTATATTTCATGCTTAACTTTGGAAAGAGGATGTCTAGTCTTCTTTACTGCATTTTAATCTTCCACTACACAAGTTTTTACATATTCCAATAATGACACACCTTTGAAGAACAACACCTACATAATTTGGGGTTTTACTTTTACCTGTTATCTTCCTCCCATCCTCCCATTTTAACTAATAATTTATAAAACAAAATCCTTCAACTAAAAGTGACCTCACTCAGAGATTAAAAAAAAAAAAATGAACACCAGCATTTGTATCATTTTGTCTAAATGCTGAGGATAAAAAAAATTCTCAATGGTACTGTAAAGTTTATAAAGTTTTCAAGAAAGTAAATTACTTCTCATTCCCCACACATAATGTATTTATGCAGAATTAATTTTAACTCAGCAGGTGAACCTAAGACAAAAGTTTTTCAAGGTGAATTTGAAAAACCAGTATCCTACTTGTATAGTCTAAACTGTTCTACTTAAAACAATCCTGAGACTTAAAAATATTTCCTTTGTGCTACTATTTATTAAATTCAAATCAATTCCATGGGCAGGGATGCCCATGGAAGGGGGCTTAGAATGAGATGAACTTTAAGGTACTTCCCAAGCCATTCTATGATTCTGCCATTAAGACTGGTGTCAGACTCATCTCTGAAACCTGTAAAGCTACAGAAAATAGGTATTAAAATATCTCCAATACAAACTAATCACCATTCAAGAAGATTCTACCAAGTGGCCTTCTCTAGTGCACAGCTCCGATGTGTGCTGTTTGATTTTTCAACAACTGAATATTAAATCTTCCCTTTAATAAATATTTCATTACTTTATGCATCATTTTAATCTCTGCAATTTGCTCGAACATCTCCAGAACAACACACACCACCTGCACATACGATTGACAATTCCTGACTTCAAAGCAACACTCAGACCAGAGAAGACACAAAAGAAACCCTCTGACCCAGGAAAACCTTGGTCTCATTCATAAGAATACTTGTAATAAATACCAGATGGCTTCTTGCTGAGACTTGGAGAGGAAAGAAAATAAATAATTAAATAAATAAAAAGGTGTGCAAGTAAAGGAAGAGAAGATGAAATAAAATCTTCAGACCCATGTCACTGCATGTTTGTTTCTCAAGTTAGAGACTCAACAAGAAGTGTAATCCATCAACAAGTAAGACTATACTGTCCTTTACTAGACGGCATTATGTAAAATATAAAAGCACGTTAAAACTGGCAGGTTTTCTACAAATTCTGAGCCACTCCAACAGCTCCAGTGGAAAAACACTCCAAAAGTGCAGGTACGTGGAGTGCTGCGCTGTTCCCTCGCCACTTTTTTGATGAATTCCCTTAATACATTTCAGCTGTAGGGAAAGCACTGCAGCACGGCTCCTGAATTCCCCCGTCACTTTGGGCTCCTGCTTAACCAGCAAGAGATCAAGCTCTAGGATCCAGCAGGGGAGGGGAAAAAATTACATTTTTCAACAGCAATAGTTTCACCAAATTAAGAAGAAGGGGTCAGAAATAATATTAATAACTATTAAGCACATTCTAGAATTTATGGGTTTCGGGGATTTTATTTATTTACTGTACTTGGCTCTGTCAGGACACACTTCATTTGGTTGTTAAAACAGAAGGTTTTACTCAATAAGAAAACTAATTTCCAGTGTTGTGGTGTGTGAGCAACAAACTGGGGGCTAGATTTTATTGTTTTTTCCTTGAAAGTATTGTTGTGATAGCAAGGCTACCTTGCTATAAAGCTTGGCATGCCTTGTTTATCAAGATGATGATATATTAGAAAGTACTGCACATCCTATCATAGAGCATCTCAACTTTAAGAAGGTATGTTGAAGAAATCCTTTCTCCTATATGCAGAAAATGCATTTCCTGTGGGTAAGGGGGGTGGGGGGAAAGCCTGACCTAACCATCTCTGTCTGAGGAAAAAATGCTATTGTCTGCCAGAGTGAACATGGGAAAAAGGGAGGAGGGGGGAACAGCTTCACTGAAAATAAGCTAGAGATTTTGTACTGATACTCAGAAACAAACTCCTGAAAACAAGATTTTATTGGATGTTTATCTTCCTGGTTCCTAAGGTAACACAGCTGAAGAGCAGCCTCTTATCTCGAGAGCGAGGCAGAGACTCTGTGAAAAGAATCTACATGGCAACTCCTGGCCGGGGCGGGGGGGGGGAATAAAAATAAAAAGGAGCTGTTTCACACCCAAGTTTGGCAGCCCCATGGCTGTTGCATCGCAGTGTCTGGCTGACAAACTCAATGAAGGCGTTCTTGAAAGGTTTCATTTTAAGCGCGTATCAAGAGGTGCCAGCTATTTGTGATTCAATATGCAACCCAACACCGTCCACCAGAAGATCCTCCTGCAAGTTATGAACCCCAAAGCCTTGGGTGAGTGGGGAGGAGAAAAGCACAGGGGCAAACTTCTAGAAATTGTCATAGTTGCAGCTAAGCTGGAGACAAAATAGGAGGACAGAATTGCCTCATCTGTGTTCCCTCTGAAAAGAAACTCTATCCTCAAAATTTAAAGTATGTGACAGGCACGCAACATTCCTGAACCCTCATTTATACAGAACACATCAGTCAGCACTGAAATAGAGGTTTTGTTAAACTTGGATTGTGAAGTCTCAGTGAAGCAGCTAACACGTTAGTGAAATGATCTTTCACGCCAGTCTGGTAAATCTGAAGCTAATGTCTACAGCAGCTGCCCTAAGTTAAAGCATTTTTAAATGATAATGCAGACAAAGCAAAAGAGAAATATGTACATCTATAAGCTCATAGCACACGGTTGTTCCTTTTAGGAAAATTTTTTTTAAAAAAATATATATAAAAAAAGAGGGGGTTGTGTTCCCTGGAGTCATGCCAAGAAAATAAAAGAAAAAGAGGTTGGGGGCGAACTCCAAACTTTAGCTCTTCGCAGTGTGTGAATCCACATCTCTCCCTGCCCTGAGCACACATACCCTGTGCTCACACAGCAGAGCTCCTATCAAGCCCACTGGAAGACAAGGAGATGGCAAGGACTATTTTGTATGAACCACATGACTAAGCTACATTACGCCTGTTTCAAAGGAGAGGCAAAATGAGGGCTCTTGCTCTGCTTGCATAACAAAAGGGTACAAAAAGAAGTGCCTGCTCCGCTAAACCAGCTATCAAAGTGCTGAGTCACTGAAGAGGTGGCAGCTGAAACAAAAACAAACTGCAAAATAAGCAAAAGGACCCAACAGCTGTTAAAGCACCTTCTTCTAATAAAATAGGATGATGACAGTAGATATTATGAAAAGTTCTCCAGACACCGAAACTGAAGTCACTCATCATTTATATAAAATTGCAAATTTACACCACTGACAGAAAATGCAATAAGAAAGTATCACAATTTAAAGGAGATTATACATGCAGTTTACTGATGTTGATGTAAGAAGACTGATGGGAATTCATTCAGCAGTCAAACAAAATTAATAACTATGTCCGAGGGTTCTGTTATGTTCAGAACACCACTACCTCTGCCCTCCCTTGCCATCTGATGGCTCTTTTAACACCAGTGTGGTCACCAGGAATTTGAACAGCTTGAATGTGCACAAAGAACGAGTAGCTCCTTCCCAGACTGGTCACAAAGACCATGAAAGCATCAGGATGCTGCAAAGCATAGCTCTCACCACCATTTTGAAAGCCTCTGTGGGTATTAAAAACTCAAAAATGAGCCCATAGTTTAGTATTTATATACCACTGAGATGTAACAATATTTCAGTGTCAGGAGAACCAATAACAAAAAATGCAAAAGAAATGAAAGAACAACTTGATTATTTCATCTGCCACTGGTTCCTTGCATATTCCTGAAAAACCATTTACATTGGTGCTTCTGTTTCTCCTCTGGCCTCTGAGCATCTTCAGTATTTGGACTGTCAGGACTGTATCTTGCATGCTCCAATAGCAGCATCCAAGGTGGGATTCAGTTTGGAAACTATGACTCTTGCTATTCTTAGCTCAGAAATGTAATTGCTTTAACAAGCCATGCACCCACACACACACACACTTCTAATACACACTCAGTATAAAGATTTGAGGGCCAGGAAGGCTTTCCATCCCCTCCTATTGCAAAATCCCAAAGGCTTAGAGAGGGAAAGAAGAACAGGCAAGGTAAATAGATACTCATTATCATCAGGAGAAAGGCTACTCCACATCCCGCATCCTAACTCCACCCAGAACAACCATCAGAAGTCACTATGTTCCATCTCTCTGGGAAACACAGAGACTCTGCAGTCTCAGATCCCAAAAATGAACTCTCCAGCTGAGGAACAAGACACTGGTTTTCATGATCTGAATGAAGAAGCGATCGTGCAGAGAAAGTAGGGGACTTCCAAACAAAAAAGACGTCTCTGGCCTGATTCTGAAAACCCAGCCCTGCAGGGGTAAGTCTGTACGGTCTGTAGATAAGCCCTGGCATAGGGCATTGTACTGTAAAAGCACAAAGAAATCTCGTGACAACAAGGGGCCAGTTACAATAACAAATCTTTCCTTATCAGAAAGAGGTCCACAGAAAGACTGATTACAACACATACCAAGTCTGGGGAATACCAAGTGTTCAGCTTTTTTGGTTCATTCTGAGGTCAAGTGAAAACAGACCTAAGGCACCTACCTCACGGCACTTTAGGACATGACTTGTAATGCACTTTTTGACCAAACTGTCCTTGCAGTAAGGGAAACCTACACTAATCCTTCAGAGTGGAGATGCCATTATAGCCAGCACTCTGGGAGAGGCTAAATGAGACAGACTTCATGTCAACAAATGGTTCTGCAAGTAACTTCGGTATTCTAATCACAACACCCACTAAAAAGTTTCCCTTGCCCGCTTTTATTATGTCACTCTGACACCCCATCATTTGCACTACCACCTATTTCACTACAGGAGGACTTTAATGTAAAAAAAAAAGTTGTCTTTTAAAGACTAACTTACACTATATCTTCACTTGCTTGGATATATTTATTAGACACCAATATGTATACCTAATTTAGCTATCACTTTACCTTTTGCACATGCAAAGCCGTAATACAATAAGGTGAAAGTCAAACTATGTATCACTAACTTTCAACTGCATGTAAAAAGGAAGATTGACTATCACTCCACAGTTCAAATGCAGTTTAAGAATTATCCATAACCCTTTCTAATACATATCTCCTCACCCAAGATCATCGCTATTATCAGAACAGTTTGGAGACTAGCTTAGAAAGGCTATTCAGCTTCCTAGTATCTGAAATCCTGAACTCCTCTTTGGAAACCACATATTTTCAAGTATTAAAACACTGAGTTTTGTACATCATAGGAATAAAAAAACCTAAGTGATTATGGTGCATGTTTTTCAGTGCAGAAAGTAATGTCAGGGTCACATTCTCCAGCAAAAAGCTATCAATCCTCTTGAAGAAAAGATACGGTAGATTTATCTACTTTTTGGGCAAATGCAATAGAAAAACCAGAAGCTCAGTAGGACAGAGTCTGTATGGACACCTGCATTACAGAGGAAAAAGAAATGTCAATGCTTTGGTTAACATTAAACACAGATTGTCATTGCTGCTCTGCCTTAAAGGGAAAAAATGCCCATGCTTGTGGGGAGCCCTTCACGGGAGCCATACTTTGTGCAGCTCACAACCATAATTATCAGTTTTTGTCTGAGATTAGCTTGTGTTAAGCATCCTTGGATAGAAGGGTTTTTCAAACAGTACATGTTTATGACACCATGCTCCATCAAGTAGAAATGGTAATTTGCCCATCCTAGGTTATTTCAAGTTTGAATCCTGTGTCTACAGAAACTACTCTGTAACTTTGTGATTGACAGAGGCAAAAAGGCTATGTTCTACCATAGAGTGTATGCAAAAATAAGGCATATTTATTTTTAGTACTTGGCTCTAGATGGAAGTGTGAGGTTAAAAATAACTTTGGCAAAAAGGTTAAAAAAAGTTTAGGGTGCAAGACAGTCTTAAAGCAGCAAACTTGGGTCTCCACTGAGAACCACCCTGCCTTGGGCAGTGAGAGCCAACCAGCACCCAACTCTCTAGTCACCCCTACAGCAGTACATGACAACACAGGGCATATGTCTGATCCACACAGATCTTTCAAAGAAAATCTAGCATCAGGCAGACACACACTTAAAGACATGAAAACCAACAGTTTAACAGGGCTTCAAAATGACACATATGTGAAACATCACCTTCGAGTCACACCGTATGCATAGCACATCTTTAAATCCTGATAAGACAATTGAGCAGTCAGGGCTTTGTGAGATGGTTCAGATTGGTGGTATAGCCCTTGTCCTCTTAGCTTCTTTTGCCACTCCGGCCACGTGGCCCCCTCCCAGAGCCAGTCAGGAGGTGAGGGTGTATTTGCCTTCATTTTATGCTCATCTCACCATGCTGGAAGCTGTAGCTCCTTTTGTTTTTAAAGGTGGTAAAGGGAAGGGCACACATCACAAAAAAACTCTGCCAGGAAACATCACGGTGACAACAGTTATCACTCCAGAAAAAGCAAGCTTTTTCTTTCTTGAAAACAAATACCACAAAAAGTATTCTTGCTATCCATCACGTACTCTTGCTTAAAGCAAACTACGGCTATAAACCAGCCTTGGAATATTTGACACACCTTGACCCCCAATGCAACGTTCCACCCTCAGGAAACAATGCAAGAAACTCTTCTACCACAAAGAAGTCACCATCACCTTGTTGACTACATAACTCCATAGTGATCAATCTCTTACAAGTGACACCCATGTGTTAGAAACATCAGCAGAAACTTGAGAAACTAGATCCTCCTGTCTATTTCCATTTCCTCTAGACTCAGTATGGCATTTGCTGTAGCTCAGTGAAGAACTGCAATACCATTTCAGAGAGGATACTGAGACTGTAGGAGTTGATTTTTTTCCAATTTGGCACAAAGTACAAAACATTTTGAAATCATGCATGAACAGAAAGAATTGTTCTCCACCTAACTCTGGGATTGTCCAATTTGTGAGAACATTCTATGACCAAAGCAGAGGTCAACAGCCTATACTACATTTCCTGAGGCTGTGAGAGCTACCAGAGCTACACAAGGGCGAGTCACCCATGGCCTTTCCCTGCCCACAGGACCCCACAATGCACAATGACTGCTGAAGTACAGCAGGTACATTCTATGCTCCTCTGCCATCGATACACTGGGGTTGTTCCAGGTTGTGGTTTGGGTTTGGCTTTTATTTGTTAAGGCAAGGCCCTCTAGAAGGGAAGGGAAACCAACGTGGGGTGAGAAAGTAGAGGAAAGAAAGAATGTAACGTTCACAGACTACTCTCTGTCGCTGTCCAGGCTTGTTACAGAGGTAATTCCTAAGCAAACTTCCCAGACAAGCAAACAGAATAAAGAAACTACTTTTGACAAATAATCTAAATGCACATACCATGCACTTTTTTTTTTCCTTCCAAACAGAACTCTAAGTACTGTTTCCAACTGAGCAGAAAACCTCAAGACATCAAGAAAAACTTCTGAAACAGCCATAGAGTGTAATTTTTTACGAAAATTAACAAATGAAAAAAATTGCAATGTCCTTTCGAACACCTGGACTTCCCAAACTCTCTGGATAAAACCAACACTCCTCCTTCTGTTCTCTGAAGTGACATTATCAATGTCCTGCTAACCCTGTGTTCTCTAATTAGCTATGCTGGCTTTCTTCAACAGTCCAGTTTTATATCAGCTACAGTATCTTTTCCACACATGCACCTCTCTTTGTCAGATACAACTTACTGCTAATTCTACCCACTTCTGGAGGACAGCACAAGACGATAAGCAAAGAGTAATTTCAAACCTCTACTGACAAAACAGTATTTATGTAAAATAGCTCTAAGTCTGGAATACTTTCAATACATATGAGAAAAAAATTGGTCTAGTTAGCAAGTACTCTAATCAGCAGTTAATTATGTGTGCATTTAGAAATACAAACCAAATGTATGACTATATCCTCATGTGCTACATACATCTACACATATATTTTACACACTTGCTTCATCAACAAAGTAGGCTACTCAGAATGCCATTATGGAAAATATTTGTAACAGATCTTTTTTCCAGACTTGCTCCTTCCACTCTTCTTGGCAATGAAGTCTGGAAAACTGTCTTGATATTGGTTAAAGTTTGTATGAAGAGCAAACCAGAGAATTCAAGTTCAACTCTGATTTAAAAACAAGTTATGCTCAGTTTTTTGTGTATCAAACCTGAATTTGTAACACAGAGATAGGACTAGCATTTCAATGTCAACTTCTGCTAAATGGAAGTCATGCTTAAAACCTAAACATCTACAGAATCTACTGAAAGTAATAGATTGCATTTTCATTAGAAAATAGGAATTTAATTTAAGAAGAGATTAACAAAGACAATGTTCTTGGACAATGGCATCTGAGCACACACTCATTACAGTGTTTGTCCAAACCCAAATCTGGCCCTCGGTCTTAACAGCATGGCATCTAAGTGCAGCTTAATGCTGTCTTGAAATAAAACTAGCATAATGCACCATATACAGTTTAACTTATATATTCATTGCTTAAATAAAAACCATTTCACATTTTATAACAGTTCACAGGAAAATGAACTAGGTTTCAGCAGGAAAATAACATTTCTTTCCCACAAGCATTCAAGTAGATTCTAAGCTCCAGCCCAACATATAAACACATTTCTTAGCAGAAGAAAACAAATTCAGTTATATGCAATTTGTAATATTCACTCACTTTTCACCAAATTGAAGAGGAAAAGTGTTTCATGAGCACAAGCACCCTAGTGGAAAAATCCTTACTTATTATTCAGGTTACTTACAGATTTGTTGTCCAGCCTGCAAGGTCTCCACTGTCCATGATAAGGTGATTTCCATCCAAGAGCCCAAGAGGGCTACTAGAGAAGGCAGGTGTTGGAGACTGGGAAGAAAGAGAATCCATACTCCCAGTTGGGGTGTCTTCTCGGGGAGAGCTGTGACTGTCAGCTAAGATAGAGAGCACAAGTCAGAAGGATACTCAATCTACTCAACAGCCAAAGAATCTGCCTTGGTGATAATGTCCTGAAAACCTTACTGTCCCGCCTTCACCAGATATTTTGGAGGACAAGCAATCTCCCAGTACGTCCCCAAAAGGTATCACTGCACAATTTCCTCCATTTTTATCACCAGGTTATATTGACAATGCAATGTGCTCCCAGTGCTCTTTGCAGCATGTGTTTTCTGTGAATTAAATGCTCAAGTTTGGAGGGGTATTTTTAGACAAAGACATCATTTCAGATAAGAAAATAGCTTAGGGTATACACATTTGCATGTCTCTCTAAAAACACATTCTCTAAAGATAATTTAAAACACATATGAGGATTGCTCTCAAGTACCACAAGCACAATCTCACCAAACCTGAACCTGACATTTAGAAAGGTCAGAATAAGCAGGAGATTTCTAACAAACACAAAACCAAGAATGTTACACTTTTTAAATGGTGTTACTTTCAAGAGAACTCATCGTATTTTGATCTACTATTTTTTTTCCACAGGCTACTCTTAGAATATCACCATTCAGATATGATTGATTAAGAAAACATTAAAGGATCACCATTCCTATCCCAAGGACAGTAAGATAAAGTTACCAGTGTGGTGCAGCACTCACTGCAAGCCATGCTGACACATCTAGGCAAACAGCACACTCTCCACTGAAAAGCTAACCTTCACCCACCTTCCAAATTTTTATTTAAACATCAGCTGTACATTTTATAAATTCCAAAGGATGCGTACAAAATGAGCAGAGATCCAGCAGAGATAAGTCAGCAGTCTCAAATGGGGCCTGTGGTTGTTTTCAGAATATTAATATTTAACAATAATAAGGGTCATTTACCAGACAGACTTCACAAGGTTCCCTGAATCCTTTCCTCTGTCCATCCTGCTCCCACTAGCACTCGTGAACACAGCCCACAGACCTGTCAAATAACATCACAAATGTCTAGAGGGGATTAGATATCACTGACCCCACAGGCTTCAGAAAAGAGTTCTGCTCTTTTAGGGATGAAAGTTTTGGGGTTTAAAAAAAAAAAAAGAAAAACCAAGTCCTAACACAACCTCACAACACTATGATCTAAAGTTGTTAAAGTATTTTGCTCGCTTGACAAGCTGTATCTCCTATGTACAGTACTATTCAAGATAAGGTCCAGTGCAACATCACTTTTCAATTCTAAATCAATTAGCATCTGCTCAATGAAAAACTGAGCTTAATTCTATCCCATCAAGGTAAGCAGTATCGTTGTAATGATTTCTTAATTTTTTTCTTAATTAACTAAAACTGCAACAACAAAAATACATGGACAACAAAAAGCCACACTCACTGGATAAAAATCCTTCTCACAGCTTAATTACTGCCTCAACAAGCTCAACTACCCCTGTTTCAAAAGCAGAAAGTTAGCAAAGCACTCGCCTGCTTCCCCAGCCACCTCAAACTCACCCCCTCCCAGCAGCTCTCAGCAAATAACGTCCCTAGAGAGTAAAATGACATACAACTGAAAACAGTGAAATGATAAAAAGGCATCATCTGGAAATTTCTCCCTAAGCAGCTGCTAATTTAAGGACCTAAATTAGCCCATAGTAACAAAGTGTGATAAGCTCTGAGGAGGAGAACAGTTAACCTGGGAAAGTGAGTCACTCGCGTGGCCCAATCCTGCCGCACTCACACCTCCCCACTGCACGCAGGACACGATGCTGCTGCTCACGCTCACATGACATGACAACTGTAGGAGTGTCAGGTAAAAACTAATCAATTACATCTCATTTGTAGATGTCAGTGCCACAATGATAAACATCTGAGAGATCAGATAGTGATACTGCAACCTTACTTCATAAATTCTGTAAAACTAGACTTAAGTCCTTTAAATTCATCATAATTTCTTTTCAGAGTAGTAGTATTAGGACGACCTAGATTATCAAACTACATACACCATACAAGAAGACCACATTTACCACAACCATTCACTTAACATTACTAAAACAAAGTAGAAAGAAATCTGTTCTTTAATATTGTGAATATGACCAATTCACCATACCTTCCTACAGAAAGCAGAGGATTTTCTCTTGAAATATTTCTCTGAACACACAGAAAAAGTAAAAAAGTACTAAAAACTTGAGTCATGCATGGCAGAGTCAACACTGGAGTCTGTAGTATACAGGCAATTACAAGTGACATTATCATAAATTACACTGTGTTAAATCTTTCCTCAAATTTTATTTCTTCCTTCCTGAGCCAGTGTTTTCTCACAGTCTGTACTGCACCGCACTCTCAAGAGTAAGATCAGATTTACAACATGAAAACCAAATCAGGTATTTAAAGAGGAAAACGCCTCCTAAATTCTAAACACCCTCTAAAAGCACATACAAAGACACTACATTTCTGATGCCTTCGATTATCTCCTTTTGTAAAGTAAAACAGTATTTTTATTCAGGAAGAGGTAGTTCTCTGTAACTTCAAAAACAGATGACTAATGACCATCTAGCACATTCTCATGATTAAAAACAATACATGCTCAAAACCTAAATCTTCAAAATAGGGGGTCATGGCTATGATTTCAACAGATTTCACTCTGTATATGGGTGCCAAAAGTCCTACTAAGTTCAGAAATTATAGCAACACCTGTACACGGCAGAAGCCATGGAACTGTGTCTCATCATCTTTTTATTAAGCTTAATAACTTGCTTTTGATTAATGCCCGTCTCATGCTGGGCCAAGCTGCATCTTCCAAAGAGTTTTTGTCTGAAGATATCAGCAGATGATAAAAGGAATGGAGAATCAATTGGCTGCTAATTAATATACTTGGCATTTAATTACCTTCATTTTGTTAGGCTTTGTTTTCAGGCATGACCCATGTAATACACATTGCTAATTATTATAGTATCTCTCATATCCAGTTTTTGTGTTGTGTGAAGGTATTTAAATGATCTCCTTTCTAAGTTTAAAACTGAATCTCTTACTGTAAGGGATTTTGCTGCTGTGGAATCATGCACCTGTTACAATTTACCAGCATTCTTTCTGAAGAGCACACATCAGATGTGATTCTATGATTTTATTTTTGTTGTGGTTCCATGAGAACCACATTAAGCATTAATTTCACCACTTACTCCTACTCATCCATCCTATCTCTACTACCAAGGCTGGCATTTTTTTTGCCATGGCTTTAAATTAATAATATAATGGGCTGATTGCTCACTGTGACCAACAGACTTAGCAGAGGCATCATTTCTAAGGATGTAGCACTCCGTTCTGTAGCTATGGGTTTTTTCCCTCCAAAACCTCTGAACTCATTTTTCCATGCAACCACACTTGTTTTATTTGAATGAGTGCACATTAACACATCAACACAACTTCTCCTTGTCTGCCTTTGTCATTATTTGAAATCCCTCCTAACTTTGCCCCATGTGTAAGTATATCATCAAGGGTTTGTATTTACCTTTCTAAACACTGCTACTCCACTAGCCTTCCTCCAGTCTCCTCCAACTTCTGCAGCACACAGCAGGATGTCTTCAAAATGAACATTGCCAAGCTATACAACCCCAAGACCAGAGAGATTTTTAGGACAAGTTAGGTGGCATTGCATTATTCAGAATATTCACCCAACAGGCCTGGGAACATTTCTGTTCGGATCTTGCTGGTCCTAAATCCCACTTCAATTATCATGACCAAGTTCCTTGAAACACTTCTTCAAAATTTGTAATACACATTGACTGTTAGCTATTTCTTCTTTTTATGTCTTTGCCCTCTTCCCTCATTGTGCTTGGTGGAGCCAGTAAAGACCCTAAACTGCTGGAGAGTAAAAAGTCTTTTAAGTTTTGACATGGTTTATTTGTTATTAAAGCGTATGTTAAGAACATTGCTGGAATTGAATCAGCATTATGGGTTTCATCTTACCTCAGAATTCAAGGGCTCCTAAAATTGATAGTCTAATATTTTTTTACCGTTTCTCTCCTCTAACTCCTCTTTGCCTCCAACATTGTTCTCCAGTGAGCAGCATTGTCAGGTTTCCCACTACTATGAAAAGGTTGAACGCCACATTGCACTGACAGGTCCTTTCAAAGGGGAGCTCCAGAAACATCCTATTCTCTTCTAACCACTTGCATTCTGATGACATCTTACATTATAAAACAGGCGAGATGTGATTTCCTTTAAAGCTCATTTATATTATTCTTCGAGCATACAGTTTTGTATTCTTGGTGCCTTCATTTTCTCCTTCTAAAAACATCAATCCTTTTTCTCTCCTGTTACACTCATCTTTGGGTGCCAGAGAGTGCTGGAACAGATGAAGGACATGAGGGTTCTTGGTGTAAAAACAGTAGGTCTGTATGACATCTCATGTTTTTGTCAACACGCCAGCCATCAGCTCTTCACCTTTTCTTCTTCATGCATGTGGGAAGGCTCTGAGTGCCTTCAGCTTGGCCACCTTTCTAGAGTTGCCATCAGGCTGCTTCAACGATTCATCTCCCCATCCTACGCAAATAGGTGTAAGATCCAATTTTACTCTCAAGAGAGTTAAAACTTGTTTCACATTCTCACCACCTTTTGCATACTATTTAAATTTTTTGACTGCTTGGATCCTTTTAAACTGTCATATAAATTATCTTCTTGTTTCACTGATCTAATCACAACACTCATCCAAAGCCTCTGAGCTTTCACTGTGCCCCTGCAACAGAAACCTGTGCTTTGCCATTATGGCTGTTCATAGTTCAGACCAGCCCTATCCAGAAAATGTGATAGTTTAGGCTGATCCTAACAATTTAGTGGTGTGTCTAGCTGGTAACACCAGTCAGTTTCCAACTCAAATATCTTTCCTCCTTTTCCCTCTCTCTGCCTCTTGACACCCTTTCTCATAATGAAAAATCCCCACAAAGTAAGTAGCTGTATAGACCAAGACCTACCTCATTCAGCTTTTCTCTAACATTTATATAACCTTCTCCCTTTTTGTCTGGATGAGCCTCAGACAGTAAAGGCCCTCAGATCCTCCCTACCAGAAATGCAAACTCAGCTTCTACCTAGCTAAGCATGATATGCCTCCTTCTTGCCTTTTTTTCTCCTTTATCCATCTGGCTAGTCTAAGAATATTTTTTGTTGGCATCCAAAGTTTTTAAAAAAAAAGGCAAACAAAAAACAACAACAAAAAACAAACAAACAAAAAAACCACACACAAAAAAACCCCTGAAATACTTTGGCAGTGTCAATAATCAGACCCTCACTTTACTCTGAGAATTCTAAAAAAGAAGAAACATTTGTAATAAGAGCTACAAAAAGCAGAGAGCTAACACTACTAGTTACTTAAATGACAGAGTTGCCTTCCAACTCCAGGTTAAGTAAACTAATGAATTACATGTTTAATGTTAAAAGCAAGACTAATCTTAACATCAACATTGCAACCCACACCTAAAATTTAAGGGTAGCCAAAGAATAAAAACAGTGTATGAAAATCAGTGGATTTAGCAAATGAGGAATATACGACTGTTTCTGTTGAGATACACAGAACAGGGAGAACAGAACTGTCACACAGGTTTTAAGTGGTCATCACAATACACAAACTGCAGCAAAATAAGACGAAAAAAACACATGTCTAATTCCACTATGAGAGAGTCAAGCAAGGGATGATGGAGAGAATTAAGGAGGAGAGTAGATAAAGGATGCTTCAAAATTCCTATTATCACCTTCAAGTCTGACATTTTTTACATCACAAAATGAGAAAGCAGCAGCTGCACTGCATCCTCCTCCATCAGCATCACAGCTGCATCCAACCCTGTGATAACCAACATTCCTTCACCATGAATAGCTAACTTTCCACAGTAATACAGAAGTTTAACCAAGTAGAAAGTAGCTTTGCTTTTATGTTAATTTGTGGGTATGTACTGTGTTTTCCTTTTAATGGAAATCTCAGATCAGGAATGGAAAAGAAAAACCTGCATCAAATATCCTCTATCAAGCAAGAACTTAGTTCCATGTGCTGGAGCTTCAGCATGCACAGAAAACAGGCATGAAAAACACTGCCAAAGGTAAGTTGCCTCATGCAGTTAATAAATCTTGAAACGATCCCATGAAGCAATGTCCCAACCACTCTGGAAAAGATTCAGCCATTCCTGGAAAGTTAGAAATAACTCTTTTGGAGAAAGCTTTTTGTGACAGTCAGTGTGATTAAGGACTCTGCAGTCAAAAGCAGCCTTTTGTAGAGGCAGGGTTGCACCCTTTGCTCACTATTTACAGTGCAACTCATCCTGGGGTAATCACACCAAACACCAAGTGAACTCAGACATTCTTCTACTCCTTCAATTTCTTAAAGTTTTCTGAATTAATGAAGTTGAGTTATCTGTTCCTGAGTAAATTAATAAACTGTGTACTTTCATTTAACACACCACTGAAATTGGCCAGTTGTTTATTATTCACGTCCAGACCACAGAAACTGTGCTATTTAAACATGTTTCCAAATCAAGGTGAATGCTTGATTCAAAGCTAATAGTGACTTATTATTTGCTAAACAAAAATAACCATAAAGAATGCTAGAACTAAACAAAAGAGTTATTTCACTGCTCCCAAATAATGGGTAATTTTGGAGGCCAGATCCTTGCAAATGCTCAGAAAAACAGATTTGTATCCTTGCACTTGATCATCAAAAAGGACCCGTTACTATCCTCAGTGTGCACACTGCAGCACTGCCTTAGGATGCAGCCAGTTCTTACATAAATCTTGACATCACAGCCTGTACAGCCTGAAGCCAACATGTCTTTCCTGGAGCAAATGGACAGCAGACAGCCCACATACCCATCACTTTCATGCTGCCTTGAAGACAACACACAGTAAGAATTAGATCTCTATGCCAGCTCTTTTTTTCTCTCAGACAAAATAATTGCCACAATTATTAGAGTTGACTACAGTTTTTCCTAGATAAAGACTAACTTTGATATATTTTTCCAATTTGAGCGTGTTCCAGCATGTGTATCTGAGGTACGAAGTAGCTTTCCTGTAGAAAGGTTGTTTTTCCCAACTCCGGAATGATTCAGATACGCCAGAAAAAGGAGGAAGCTGCACTAGACAGACTTTGCCTCAAGACTGGCTGATGCAACTCAAGAATTGTGTCCAGAAAGGTGGGTGTTCGAGTTGGGGCTCAGAGAAAGGGAAAGAAATGTGCTAACCTGCAAGTTACTTGGGGGCAAGAGGGATCTGGGGACCATGCCCCTGCCCTCCTTATACTTGATAATTTTTTGTTTATTTCTGAAATGCAAAGTTCAATTTTAAACAAGAAATCTTTCTATATATATATATATACTTACCCTGTATTATTAAGCAATTATTTCAATAAATATCTCCCTTACTGTAGGTTATCTCTCAAAATTCAGGAGGAATACTGCTTGGATTACTTTACGTCATTAGAGTCCTGAAGACCCACAGCCTTTTGCTGAGCAAGCTAAAAACTAAAATAGCTAAAGAATTCCAATTTATTCCTCAAGCTGTGGGAAACCAGTTGAAGACAGAGTCACAGATACAGCATTTGGGTGTTAATTTATATCACATAACTAAAGGTTGAAACACAACAGAAATCAGATACAAGCATGCAGTGAGGTTCCTCTTTTGATTTAAATTACACCATCATAACAAGAGCAGTATCTAAACTCAAAGATTACTCATTTTTTACCAGAGCTTGCTTGGCAGGAAACCACACATGACCTCCAGCCTTACCAGGCTGGCCATATGCCACAAAATTTCATAGCTGAAACATGCAATGATGAACTGAAGCCACTTCCTGAAAACTCTGACATATAGTCAATAGTCTGTCCCACAGCTTTCATAGTTTTTTGGTAGCACTGAGCGTTCTGGGTCTCCACCAGTCCAGCCAGCACTAACCTATGTATTGAAACACAGAAATAGAACAGCTCTAGTCTATTCAATGACAATGAGAACTGTGGAAAAACCAGAGCAGATCAAAAAGAGGTACAATTCCCAAGGGCTAAAAGTTCTCTAATTTAGCAGCACTTCTTAAATGGCATCAAAAACTCCCAAGTCTACGAAAACATTCCTCTGTGTTTCCTTGTCTGTTTTGCTGGCAATTCAGCCACCAATCAGCTGGGAAATGTGTGTAAAGATCCTTCCACTCCCAAAAGGTAAGATGTTCAAAAACTCCCTGAGCTGTCAGAGATGATATGCTGTTTTCTCCTCTTCTCTCGCTATTTTGCTTGCTTCACTGGCAATTACTTCCTATGATTTATTAAAAGGAGACATTTCTTACCAATTTTTCCAAAACTCATGGTGGTACTTGAATAATGACAGACCAACTGCTACCACATTGTTTATGTGATGGGTCTTTCATAAGAAAGCCACTCTGGAACATATCCAATATGCTACTGACACCTGGCTGTGCCTCCTTCCTCAATTTGTTCACCTCTCTCCTTTTGTCATAACAGTGACTTCAACAGAGGAACAGATCAAGCAGAATACCTATGGATTAAGAAAAACCCAACTGAAAACAAGCTAAGCAGCCCACAAGGAAATTCTGTCAGCTCTTTCAGCTGAACCCCCAGGCGACACGGTTTGTTGAGGAACCTCCTGATTTCCCAAGCTGGTCATTTAAAAGGCAGAAATTCTGAAGACTGATTTGGCTACCTCAATGTAGTTAAGCCAGTATTTTCTTCCATGCCTGGATTCTTCCACCACTACCCATGAGGTGTCTGGGGCTAATTCACTTGGCCCCAGTCATGTAGTCTTAGATGAGACTGCAACCCCAGCCAAGACAGTCTCACTACTGTTCCTCCTCTGTGATGTCCCCTCGGTACACCTGTTGGTTCAGCAAGTCACAGTAAGAGCTGAGAAGGAAAGAAGTGACAGTAATGTGATTCACCTTGCACCAAGTGCAACTTTCAAAAGAAGAAAACAGAAGGGAAGAGGGGAAAAAACCAAACAGTGACCAAATGAGACAAAGACTTCCAGAAGTACATGGGAGAACAGGAATAAATATTTTTTTTTCTGACCAAATGAAAAACACTGATGGAGGGGAACAAAACAGGAAGGGAAATAATTTCTAACTTGCATATCAGCCTTACGGGAAGTTCATCAGTTCCCCCTGCAAGAACTTCTCCACTACTCTTGTCACCAGAGAAGGGGAGCAAGAGCACCTCATACGGGGAAATGTCTAATTCAGTGAAATGCACATTCTCATCCATAGGGAGGTCACTGGAGAGCTGAACAGCTACAAGGCTTTCTTTTACTTATACTCCTCTGTGCTGAGTGAGAGAATTTTCTTTAACCAACACAGGTTGGCCACGGCACAGCTGGCATGTGGCAAAGATACGTCAGTGACTTCCATGCCTGGAATTAATGGCTTTTAGCAGGCCAAATTGGCCTTCTTACAGTATTATGTGTCCCTGCATGTCTGTGTGCAGAAGGTAGAGAATTAAAAAAGATGAAGGATTATTACAGGGGATCAGAGATTTTTAATAATGTCTGGCCTCAAGGAAAGACTGACCCTTTCTCCTGACCTCCTCACTCCTTTGAATTCAGATTTGAGTTTTAAATCTATTTAAGTTCCCTTTCCCTGCCTCTCTGACTCCTGTTGCATGCCTGTGTGTGAACACGTGGATGGATTTACTTTGAACATTTCTATAGCCTCTAGATTTCATACACCAAGAGCAGACAGGCACCAGTAATGACAGTAAGGCAATTCTCACACCAACCATGAAGATCTGACACACCTCATTCTAAAACATGACAGATTTAGGGGATGTTTACTACATCATGACACATTTGATTTTTGACAACTGTGCAGCAAGTAGGCTGCAGCAGGTAGATTACTCACAGGGATAGCAATGGCCAGATAATGTATATTGTGTATGGACCAAAATTATTTCATACCTCCAAGAAAATAAGCACCTTCTATGGACCCGAAGCTTTCCAAGTAGAAGTCAATGATCAGATAGGAAAGTAGGCCCCTATCCATGCCCGTTATTACATAAGAAAAGCTTCACCTTCACTTGCAGAGGCCCTAAAGCACTTTCAAATATGTACAAGAAGTCATCCAACTCAGAGCCATCAGGTGGAAAAAGCTGTGACAGATCACAGAGAATCTCAGGAACTGTTCTTGCAGCAAGATGGAATACAAACTGTCTTAAACTGTGCATGGCAAACACCAGCCCTCTTGATCTCCCCCTCATGACTAACATCGGTGCACTTTTTGGTGACAGCACTGCTGTGTTCTGCTCAGCTGTTAACAATAGCTTTGTGAGCAAGCATTGCAAGTCCTTATGGCTGTTTGATATGCCTATGTAGCTGCTTTTCTTTCCATTTCCCCTACCATGTGCCAGGTTACAGAAACACTTCCAAGCAGCAGATTCAGAAATAGAAAGAGTTCAAGGCCAGGTTTCACACCTGCAACCTTGCAGCTCTGGGCTGTTCCAGCCCTGAAGACCAGCCTCATTAGAAATCCAAGGCTTCTTCTAACATTCCAGATTTATATTCAGTAATTCCAAATGAACTTTATGATTTTTTATTTGTGTGTTTGAGTCAGGGAGCAATGGGAGGATGAGGAAGGAGGACTACTGCATGGAAGCCATTACATGTACCACATTTTACTTTGATAGAGTAATTAAACTGAATGTCACAGCAGTTCAAGCAAATTAATTGATCCCACAAATTAAAATGCTGTCTCACTCCAATTCCCACAAAAAAATCAAAAGCAACTACTCCTATTCAACCCTAACATTCAATTCATACTTATGCTACCCTAAACACTTCAAAGGGTAATAAGTTAGCACAAAGTTTTAAAGGCTTCCATAGCAGTTCTAATTTTTATTTCTTTCAGAATTCTACATAAGAATCTGTTTTCTAAATCACTATAAATATAGCACTCAGTTTACAGCAGCAGCAGAAAGCTATCACAAACACCGCATATGAGTTGAAGAGTGGGGGGATAGGACATGAGTGCCTTAAAAACAGACCAATGCAGCCTCCCATGTGACACTAATATGCTGTGCTCATGTAAGTGCCAGTGAGAAATTCTGACACCTAAAGGATATTCAAATAGAATATGGCATCAGAAAGCACTGTGGCTTGAGAAGTATATTTGGGTTTGTTTAGAAAAACAAGTTGTTGTGTAGTTGGAAAAATTTCTATACAAGACTCGTTTTCTGATTCCAGGTGAGATTTATGCAAATTGCACTGATGCTCTGTTCATCCTGGATGGACTGCATTATACTGCCTACCTTGCACAGGACTTTTCTCCCAATGTTGCTCTAGCAGCTCTGCAAATAGGTTAATAATTGCTAAGTCTCTGGCACTGAAAAAAATTGAATGAAACAAACAAAACACCCCAAACCTGTTCATTTTGCTACAAGATGAGAAAGGTATATGAAAATTTAAATAAAATTGTAAGGGAACAAAAGTTTAACTCTGCCCTCTACAAGAAATGCAAACAGAGCTCTCCTTTGATATATGCTGACTATTAAAATGGAAAGTAAAGACCCAATGACATTTTTAGAGGAGCAGGATAAACAGCTCCCTGTACAAGCTAACAGTCCTTCACTCTGCACACAGAGAGAATGAAATGTCATTGTACGTAGCTGAGACTGTAAGCCCAAGGAGTTTCTGCACTGCTACTTCATTCACTCTGAAATTCATTCAGATAGTGAGGGGGGAAGAAAAAAGCAATTTCCAGAAATTTAAAAAACAAAACAAAACAAAACAAAAAACCAAAAAAAACCCAAAAAAACCCCAAAAAAAACAAAAAAAACAAAAAAACAAAAAAAAAAAAAACCCAACCACCTCACACAAATCTCCTGTCTTCATTTTGGAAGGCTAGAAAACTCTGGAAATGATCCTAATGTAAATCTCAGACAAATCTGCATTTTTCTGAAACAAAAAATTTGGATTTAGGCCACATATGAAAGCAGCTCAGAGTCCCCCCTTAGGTCTAGTTCTACTTGAGACACTCGGATGTCGAAAAACTTCAGGGTGAAAATTTAGTAACTGGTTTACCACAGAGGAAAGACGCTGAGAGACAGACATTAGCATCTGTGACTTGGTCTTTCAGGAAATGAAGATCCTTATGGTAGTAAATATAATACCTAAATTGTTTGGAAATAGGTTTAATCATCTAATTTCCATGTACAAGGAATGAAAATCTATGTGTTATCAGAATTCAGTACAGCTAATTACTAGAAGGCAAAATAAAGATTTTGATCAAACATAGTGTGTGTTCTTCAGCTATTAGATCTAGCAATATTTATGTCTCTTACAGCTCTTTCTGGGTGGTTGCTGCATAGATTTTGTGCACAGTCAAGAAGCTTCTCGACTGCAAACGTGCTTTTAAAAAGAAACCTGGCCCAAACCCTGCATTTCCAATTCAAGCAGTGGATTCTGCAGCCTGTTAACTCCCTGGAGCAGCTGATAGCTAAAGACTTGTTTCCGCTTTTCTAACAATTTCCTGGTTTGCATAACAATCCTAAAAGAAACACACTCAAGAAGTTTTCCAGCACAGAGAGATTTTGTTTCCAACATACTTCTAGTTTCAAGGCACGGAGAATATTTATATATAATTACAATAACTTTAGAGATATATTTGTCTACAAATGTATTTATGCATAAATATGTATCAGCTGCTTGTTTAAAACAAGATTATGATAATTTTGCCATATCCAGGAAATACAAAACACTGGCTTATGCCTGGTGCTTAACTCATGCCATTGTGAATCAAGAGAGGGGGGGAGGGAAGGGGTTTAATGTTTAATTTCCTGTTAAAAACACACACAGGATAAAAATCTTCCAAAGAGCAGTTATAAAACATGTATTTGTTAGCCAAGAAACTAGGTAAATATGGAATGAAGCCCAGGCTCACTTTTATTTCTTCTCCCCCTCTCCAAAGAACAAAGTAACCGAAGACCACAGAGTGTATTTAGAGGCACTGAGCTCTATTCAGTGACTAGATAACTCACAAGCCTGGAGGATCTACAGACCCTGGATCCACGGGGGTAGCTCCTCAGATCATGTAAGGATGCAGTTGGGCTCAAGGTACTGCATGGAGAGGGCACCAGTGCCAAACAGCTGCTGTGCTAACTACTGCCCACCTCACTGACACAACTGCCTGGCCAAACACAGCTAAGGTGAGCATCTGGGTGTAGTCAGGACCTACCAACAGCCAGCCTCAAGCAACAACAGAGAACACTGGTAACTTCAGCAGCAGCTTCAGAGACTACAGAGGGTATTTTATTTTGCAGCTACAAGGGGAAATATTCTCATCAGATGCCACTGACATTTCACCAGCAGCAATTCAGCCTTCATCATGGTTATACCATGTATAATGACACATTAGGTTATTCTGTAATTCACTCCACTAGAACTCCCAGACAAGCCCCAAAGTTCTATATGATATACAACTATTACAGCCACTAACAATCTCAGTTCTTCTTTGTCAAGATGCCTGACTTAGAGAAGCATATAGACTGAATTTAGGAGGAATTGAATGTTTGTAAGAGTTTTCAGTAGTAACTCTGTATTTTTGGCTCTGACAATAAAAATAGCCCATCAAATACTTTCTGCCTACTGTGTTTGGGTCACAGCTGGGTTGGGAGGTCACAGCTCCTCAGTGCACACCTTGAAGCATGGAATTAGAGAAGTTGTGGTACTTCTTGCGACCTGCTGGGATTCACGTTCAAAATTAGATGTGAACAGCTCCATGGGTGGCTTCAATCTTGTTTTGTTTTTCAAATGATGATAAATTTATTATTGCAGATAAAGCTCAAGAGCTTTCTTAGGTTTTGGTAGCATACTATTCAAATTAACACAGCTTAAGCTTTTTTAAGTAGATACACCTTAAACACGTTCTAGTCAATGCATTTAGTTTCATATTTCATGCAAGAAAAGAAAGGCGCGGAGATTATGTATCTCTCTGGTGAATTAAATCCAATGGCAGGAATGCTGCATTTCTTGCTGACTCCTTGTAAAACTGGCTTTGAGACTATAAACAGCCCTGGGTTTATTCCCAAAACCTGCACTTAACATCTGTTGTAGGCATTTGTGCTCTTTCCTCAAGAAATCTACCGGCATTGACCACCAGTTTGAAGATAGTTCACCAGTGAATCTCATAGCACTGCATGAATTCAAATCTTCCTATTTCTTTCCACTTGCTGTAAATGCCCTGATCCCTTGGTTCTTCATGTGAAAAGACAATTGACTAAAAACATTAGGAGAGAGAAAGGGAATTGGGTGGAGAAAAACTGTAACACAAAATGAGCCCCGACTTGTCTCCTCTGCACTGCACATACCCCCAAGCAATGAAATTTCAGCAAAATGATTATGTTTCTGGCCAACAGTCAGAATATATAAGATGATATACACCCTTTGCCTCACTGTATGTTGCTACTGCAGATTCCATGAAAAAGCAAGACTTTTTTTTTTTCCCATTGCTTCTCAAGAGTAAGACAAGTTGACAAGTATTTACTGCTAGTTACAGCAAGGTATTAAAGATTCAAGTGAAGTAGTGGTATTCTCCAGTGCAGTGGTGACCTGAGCCTTTAATCCAGATGAATTTAACTGCAAAGTGCATTAGCTCTTCTCATAAAAGATTTGCTTTAATTTTAGTTCTCTCTCCATTTATCTTATGGCTGTGTAATCTTCAGTAGAGGTCAAAGAGATTTCCCCAAAGAAACAGGAGCTGTTTCTTTTTTAGAGGAGAAAAGCATATTTAAGACAGTTTGTCCTACTTTTAAACATATGTCACAGGACAGTATTCCCTGCTCTGCTTTTCCTGTAGCCCTCCTTGCTTCTTGACATGTTCCAAAGCAATTAAACAAGCACGCATGTGCACGCACACATGTATACAAATGAAATATGAAATAAGAACACCTACTGCAGACAGGAGACACAGCCCATCTGATGCAAAGAGTGAAATTACTGCTAACATCTTACCATCATCCAACTCAAGACAGAGATTGTAAACAGCCAGAGGCCTCTTAATACGTTGTCCTTGTCTCCTTGACTGCCTTGGTGGGGCATTTGGAGGAGATACTGACATAGAGATTGGCTCAGGGAAAGTGGCATCAGGCAGGGTTTTGAAAATCTGCAATCAAGAACACAAAGGGTGTTAATTATTTATCATGAGGAGCAACCTGTGTAATGCAACTGTAAACCATTATCAAACAACATTTGTTTTGGATTTCATTCAAAGCAGACAGGAGCCAAAAAATCCATTCCTTCAAGTTTGGGAGTATGCCGTGGACTTTTAATGAGTGCTTTTAAAATAAATAAATAAATAGATAAATAACCAAGAGCACTGTCTACACATTAACCAAGCTGCCAGTCAGCTAATTCAAAGACAAAAATATTTGCAGCTACACTTACCAGCTAGGATGGAGGGGAAGGAGAAAAAAGAAGGATACTAACTTTAGGAACCAGCAACCAAAAAGCTTCATAGCTTTAGCTAGAACTTATAATTTTGCCAGAATGCCCATTTTAATTTTCAAAACTTGCGATATCATTCTATCAGCCATTTTAATTAGGGAAAACACCATACTCTCGAAGAGAGCAAGGGGAAAATTTTGTGGGCAGGGGTTTTTAGTGAGAAATACCACAGTAACAAACCAAGTGAGAATTTATTCAGTTAGCTATTGCATATTGAGACAGTTTTATGTTAAATGCTGACATTCACAAAGATGCATATAAAAAGGATTGCACTTCTTGTCATCATTTTATCTTTTGAGTCATGACCCTTAGCATATCACCACTCCACACAAAATACCATGCCATTTCTTTCTCAATTGACCAGCAATGCAGATTTGCTGGGCCTGAGAACACCTCTAACTGTCACATTCAGTTTAATGATGCTGATACACTTGTAGAAAACCATCAGTATACCAATGTACAATTTAACAGCAGTCTTTTAGAAGTGATCATGGCAGACTTGCATGAACAAACCAGCTTAATATGTGTATCATCAAAGACAAAGACAAAGCAGCAGAGGAAGAAAAACACAAACAGCTGCTGTATAAGAAAATCCCCTGTCGGTACAGCACCTCACATCAACAGTGATAGAGCAAGATGTAATGAAACAGTATATGGTGTTCATGTCATCTGCAACTTTACACTGCAATATTCACTCTCAGGATATGTGACAAAGAGGACAGCTGAGATGAATTTTTGAAGGAGAAGCTTTTTATGAAGTAGGAATTCATGCAGAAAGTATAAAGAGACAACACAGATAACACCTTTTGGGATTATCACAGCACATGTCAGGTGCACTATGAAGCTAAAAGCCAGGCAGGCTCAACAGGTGAGAAAAAAAATGCCATCAGCATTCTGTACTGAGGCACTCTAGACTTCATGTTAAAAGTCCCAGAAACCCTAAATGACATTGTACCCTGGCCAGTTAACCCTGAATATCAACCTGTAGGAATAAGATGACCCAAGAACCCACATATATGCTGACTTAAAGCCACTTAATCATCATTCTTATACTGGCAGGTAGAAGACTCTGCTGGTACAAAATAATCAAGAAATGCCACTTTCCATGAGAACTGTGGAAAAGTTATCACATTCCCAAAACTGGGCAGCAGTGGGCCAGAAGCATATATCCAGTGTGCAAAGGAAACAGCCAGTGGGAATATTACCTTCCTTCCCAACAGATGAATGTTGCTGTGGGGGAGTTAAAATGATATCATTTGAAGTTCCCCATACCAGCATTAAGAAAACTGCCTCCCTTTCCTTCACAGGCCTACGAACAAGGGATCACGAGAAGGCACCAAAACCACGCAAGGACCTCTCTAAAACCAAACTGTTTATAAAGAAGAAAGGAAACAGCCCAACCTGATTCGCCCCAGGACACACAGGGCAGCACTGCCAGGCTGAAAACAAAGCTCTAGTTGTGCTCAGAGTTCTAAAACCATTTCTTAAAACATGATGCAATATATAATAATGAAATCTAATGTGCACCTACATGGCACTTGGCTAACAGTACCACACTGCCCCCTTATGTGTAAATACAAGGCTAGATTGAGCAGTTTTAGGGATAAATATTTGCTTCTGAAAAATTCAAAAGTACCAAAACTTTAAATGCCATCTTTTCCACGGACTATGTGTTGCATTTGGGCTCTCTGGCAAACAAGTCTCTGCCAAGAGGTTTCAGCATGTTGTTTACTATGTCACATTCCGCAGCTGTGTTTATTTGTACAGCCTTATCCACAGATCTCTGCTGTAATTAACGATGGTGAGAAGAACAAGTATTCCCCGGGAGTACTTTTGAAGAGATGAGCTTTCTTGTATGAATTTAGGTGACTTGCATAGGTTGCAGTGAGGTTCTTCAGTCTTTTTTGCTTGTCTCTCACAAATAATGCAATATACTCTTCTAAAACTAGTAGCATAAGAAACTGAAAGAGCCAGAAAAGCAAAAGACAAAAAGGCCTTTTGCTCCTTCAAGCAGTTCATAGCTGTGTTCATCCATACTTCAGTATTTTCATTTTAGTAGGGGGAAAAAAAAAAGTCCAGTCCAGCCCAAACCAGAACTGGCTTTTTTCAGCAGCTGAAAACTTCCTGTTGCAGACCAAAGCCTCAGCACATACCACAGTTTCGCAAAGATGTGAGCATCTGAAAAGCCAACAGAATGTCAACCCCTGCCCTAAGAAGTGCTCATACAGCATTCAGCTTCTCTTGCTTGCTTTATTTTCACTTGAATAAGTCAGTCCTTTTCATCATGCCTTGGATATTTGTCTGCTGCATTGACAGAAGCACTGTAAGGTCTGCCTGAGAATGGGGGAGATGGAGACCTGCTTCGTTTCAGCTGTGGGGGAGAGAAGTTTCTTGGGTTTGGTTTTACTAAAATTTGCTTCTAGCTTTATTAAGTGCCACTGGAGTATAAATGTTTCACAGCCAATAAAAGATGCCCTCTGTGAGCCCCCTGTTGTCAGACCACTGTGTATGCACAGAAGACTGAATTCAAAATCATACACACACAATATGAGCACCTGAAACAGTATCAACATTGTTGTGTGTTGACTGACTTGCACAAAAGCATGGGACCACATGTGGCCAACTTTCAGAGAACTTTCTTGCACTTCAGATGCACGGCAAGGCAATCACACATATCCAACTAGAGGGAAACCTTGCCATGGAAGAACAAGATTGGAATGTGCTATTTAATACATGATCTTTTTGCTACTCAAAAAAATCCCCCCCAAACCTCCTTTAAAGTCAGAGCTACCACCATTACTCATCTGGGTTGGAGAAGTTACCAAAGGTTAGACTAGTGCCTGTAATAAAGATAAGAACTAAGTCCACTCATTGAATGACATCGTTCAAGAAGCAATACAAATATACTAAACCAACCTCAAAGTTTAAAGATTTCACAGTCACATCCAGGGTTACACAGTTTGAGACTGTGACCAAACTGCAGTAGAGTTAAGGACCACCAGTTGTCTACAGTTTAGTCCTCAAAAGCACTGGCATCCTGGTACTGACTTACCTGGGGGCAAACTTGGAAGAGCAATTTACATTTGGGAGAAGACTAACACAAGCAGCACTAAAAATTTTAATCAAGCAACAAGTCCAACAGTTAAGTTGGATTAGTCAGCCCCAGTTGGTCCCCTGTTATAAATGGTTCTTTAGGTCTGATCCTACACGAAAGCAGAATTTCGAAGTGCACACTGACCAAAGTGGTGGATTAGTCTCCGAACCTGTAGTGTAAAAGTTACAACAAAAAAATTCAACTTTTGTAGAGCAATTTAAAATGTGGCTAAGTTTGACCTATTTCTCTCCATTCAGTAGTATAAAATGAATGCTTTACAGGGCTAAACGAACCACAAACCATCCTGGATATACAGCACTAATAACAGCTCTGTCTAGAGCAGTGAGCCCAAGACCATCCCTATATATAACCGTTCCAATTCCTAAATATGTGCCCTGCAAAGTCCATGGCAGCATTTCTTGAGAGTAATAAGCCAAATTCAACATATTATCATACTGTATTCTACCAGCAGATCCACATGGCAGCAGCCCAAGGAATTTTGCCAGATTCCCCTTAATCTGCCACAACAGTGTTGGACTCTAGATCCTGAGCTCTTACTAGAGCTGATTTTAGATATTCAAAAACCCAAAGCTGGGAGGATTTAACTTGGCCTGTTCCATGGGTTTATGACTAGATGTATAGCTGTACATGGAAATGTAGATTAGATTCTACTGCTACAAGAGAATACTGATCTGTTCTTTCTGGTCTCAAGCAGAACTAATTAATGAATTTCAGTATGTTTGCCAGGAATCATTTTAGGAAAAGACCCAGACATCAGGTCATCTCTGTCTGCTTTGTTTCACTGGGGTAATTAAAATTTCCTCTAAAAATCAGTGGGAGGCAAACAGCAAGGACAGAGTGGGATGAAAAAGAGGGGAGAAAAAAAACCTGGAGGCTAAGTAATGGAGCTAATGAGGATAAACTTATAAAAAATCATTAACAGCTTAAAGCTGTACCATAATTTTTTTGCTAGACAAAACCCCTATCACTCCCATAACACCTACCTACCATTCAGAACATGCACCTACTTCCTCTGAAGACACAAATGTGAAGCAGAGTAGCAGAAAGTCATTGTCTAATGCAAAGCAGGATAGAATGTGCAAGGTCATTCCAAATTCTTTGAAATTTGGCTAGTGGTACAGCCTCTACTACTAATTCATATGCTGTAGAGGACATTATATCTCTAGACAAGAATAGCATCAGTGGAGGTTTTTACTTGGGTAATTTCCCTTCAATACACACTTGATTTGCCATTTGGTAAGAAACAGACACTTCAGCTAATGTTTGCTGAACAATATGAAACACTACCCGCATAGGCCACATATACTGCTCTGCCCTTACACATTTTATGGTTGCATTACTCCTTGCATTTTCATGACAACTGGCTACAATATATGCTGATCAAAGAATATTTTATAAGTTAACAGTTAATGGCAGAGTGCAAGAGCAATTTATCACCAAGGTCTTCCCTTGACTTAGCTTCTCTTCAACATAATGCCAACCCAGTTCAGGTTAAATCCAGCAATCCATTGAAAACCAAAACTCGTATTTATATCAGAGACAAAAATGCTCAGATAAAGAGGTAAACTGTCTTTGTGGTTCACAGTGTGCTCTTACTCTGATAAATTTTCTAAGCTTTTTTCCTCTTAAGATACAGAAGGCAGCGTTTGTAGTATTCTTTTTGTCACTTTCTGCAAACATAAACCAACAATCTCACCTTGAATTACAATTTTACTGTTGATATAGGCATTCCAGGAATTGCAAGGTGAAAATAAGCATTGTAAAATACATTGTAGTAACTCAGCCACTAATTATAACCACTAACCACTAATTGTACACTAATTGTAATCCATTTTTAATAGTAAAAACCACATTCAATAAGTTGAACAGTTCTCGGGTTTTTATTCCCTATTTGAAGGGATTACAGAAGCTAATTGGAACTATTAAAGATTTAATCATAACAGAAATTACAAAATATCAACTTCCAGAGAGCCAGGACAAGAGTTTTATTTCAAAACTGATTTCTGCACCAATTCTAACAATTTTATAAAACTTCTAAAGTACTGAAATCTCTAAAAAATAATCCTTTGTTACTGTAGCTTCTTACTGGTTTACATTTTTACTTTAGTAATAGACAATTTTAGATTAACCCATTGCAATTTTGGTTTTAATCAACACGATCTATTTCTTTTTCTGGTTCTCAAACACATGATCCATTAAATAAAAAAATACATGTGCTAGAAATTCTGGACATCCAAATGAAATGTATGCAACATACGACAGAGTTGATTATTTCTAGATATATTCAATATTTTTAAAGTGTTTACAAAATCTTCAATAAAAACTATCAACAGTTTGAGTTCTTAAACACCTTCCCTCCACTCAAGGTGTGTCCACTCTATTAGAGGTGTGCCTGACTCAAAGTAGCTATCCTGACTTTTGCACTTCAGCACCTATACTCTGTAAAATATGATTTGCTGTGCACTGGCTTCTTTGAGATTGCACAGGATGCAGATTTTCTGAGGCTTTGTATTCTGAGGTTTGAATTCCATTACAAACCACAAAAAAAACTTTGTAAAATATTCACAATCATTACTTTGGGAAGGGGGGAGAACAGAATCAGACCCAGAGTTGAAAGCTCCCTGAAGGTAAGTCTCTAGAGGGCCACCAGCAAGAAAGCATCAATAATGCTCTTGATGTTGCCTGGCACGCACTGTTGAATTACAGTGCAACAGGGGATGCAGCCTGGAAAGTAACCAGGTAGAAGTCAAAACTAGAAACAGGAAACATCCCTGGCTGTGAGCCAGACCACAAAGCTCGACAAATAGGCAGGCAGACAGACAGACAGATAGATAGATAGAAAGAAAACTTAAATCCATCCAAGACCATCTTTTCTTCATTGAAAATATATCATTTGCTGATACCATCTGTCTAACAGCCTGACCACCCCTAACTAAATCAAACATTGTTTACAGGGATTTGTGGACACTCTGAGTCTCAATCTCCTGCTAAAATTGGAATATCTCCTATCTGCTCTTCTTATGCAAAAACTACTACAGATCAGGACAATCTGCAAACAGAAGTGACAAAAGAACTGAGGGAATTTTCAGACAAAACTGATGTATCCATAAACTCTAACAGTCACTCATTTTCCCCAGCTAACTTGAACTGTGTAGTTCACATTTAAGACTTAATAAAGAAACTAAACAGCCTCAAAACATGGCATTACAGTCTGGAGGACAGCTATGAAAGGATGGAATTAAAAACATACCAAGGTTAAAAACGTGTGTCCTTTGATTGCTTGTGAATTATGAGTTTGTTGACTCAGCCTTTCTAAAAGTAGCTCTCCTGATACAACGACTGCAGCTTCCACCGTATCACATCTCGCTCCACCTTTTAACAATTCACGACAAAAACACTCCTGATAGCAGCCCATTCACTGCCATCAAGCACTCCATTTTATTCATTGAGGGAAATGAGAGAGTTAACCACATGCCAGGCTTGGAATACCTACACACTTGTTCACTGCACAAACAGAAACATCAGGTTCACCTTCTCTTCCTATGCTCACTTATTTTAACTCACATCAAGGAAAACATTCCAAAGAGGTTGTCTTTCCCTCTTACACATAATAGCTATGTGAACCTTGTTCAGTTACAGGAACTATTTAAAATAACAGAAAAATGCCTTAAAATTAAGATTGAATACTCAATCTCATTACCTAGCTTCCTAAAACATAACATACTCTTAAAAGAAAATAATGCAGAGGAAGGAGAATGTTTGCGTGTACTTTCTCTCACCAAGACTGTGAGAAGTCCTCAGAAGATAAAAGATGGCACTTGGAAAGCCAAGGCAAAACCCAGCAAAAGGAGCAACCATGGCCAAACACAGCACAGGTAAACATCACCGCCCCTTCATTTATAAGAAATATAAAAATATAAACATATATCTGCATGTGCACACACACACACAAATACAACTAAACGTATATATGCCACACCTAATTGTCTACAAATTTGAAAAACAGAAATATACATAATTCTGTATCGAGAATAAAACCCTACACGTGACCCGTTGCCATTGAGCAAAGCAACAGAATGCAACAGCACGGTTTTTTTGCAGATGTCACTGTTCCAATTGTAGCAAATCACACAGCCTCACTAGTATTTTCTTTTCTCACAGATTTCCTTGCTGCTATTACAGGGATTTATCATTATGGCTTCATAGAATATTTTATATTCTTTGTTTTTATTAAAGGACATTTTTTTACCTTACACTATGGAGGCAAGGATCATAGTGTTCTATTGTGTGTCTAAATGATGCACAGATGCTCTATTAGTGTAAGTAGCATGCACATAAAAATATTGGAAATATTATCAGCTGGCATATTGTTTATAGAAAAATCTGTTTAATGGTTTGGAATACACTAACCTTTCTGGTAAGGCAAAAGCTTATTAGAATTCTAAAGAGTACACACAAAAACAAACACATATTGCACTATTATCCATTAGCAATGCTCATACATGATGGCATTCAGGTCAGTGTAGCCAGTACAAATGAAAAAAGTTTGTAAATTCAAAATTTCACGTACGACAGAAAACGGTGATATTGTATAATTCTTACATTTGTGCATAAGAATCTCTTCTCCATGGACATCCCCTCGTCGTGGGGGAGAAGCTTATGTGCCCTTATGAGGTTATCAGCTATGCTGGCGGTGGTTTATGCCTCCGGTAGGGTCTCTCATGCTGGTCAGGTCTCAACTGAAGGGTCAGACAAAGTGTGACCTCAGGCAGGATGGGCTCGTCAGCTGCCCGGCAGCCATCCTAGGAGAAGGACAACTCTAACTCCAAACCTGGGCAGATGGGGCTCGCTTAGCCCTGTCAGGCCATCCATCTAAGAGAAGGATACTCTAACCAAACCTACATCCTGAGGACCTCGTTGTCACCGTCCAAGCTTGCCAGGCCCTGGCAGATGAACCTCAGGAGTAGAGGGTGGGGCCAGTTCTGCGCACACTGTGCCTCACCTAAAATATTCACTGCACAGACTTGAGGGATCACCCACATTTGC
>VXAU01002490.1:48487-70480 GCA_013399695.1 Formicarius rufipectus | reverse complement strand
AGGGACCTTCCAGATCATCTCATCCCACCCTCCTGCCATAACAANTGACTTTATTCTCAAAGTGAGTTGTTCCCTGTGGGACCAAGTTATCCCAGAACCCCAGGATGGGTTGGAAGGGACCTCAGAGACCACTCAGTGCCACCCCTGCCATGGGCAGGGACACCTCCCACCAGCCCAGGGGGCTCCAAGCCCCATCCAACCTGCTCTTGGACACTCCCAGGGATCCAGGGGCAGCCACAGCTTCTCTGCCCACCCTGTGCCAGGGCCTGCCCACCCTCCAGGGAGGGATTTTTTTCCCTGCCCAGATGAACAAGTCTTAGTCTTTCCCAATTAAGGAGAAAACTTTATAATGAAATAAGAGGACACAAGAAATCCAACCTCAGCATTGACTTCTGAGAAGTCCAGACCTTGCCAGGCATTGACCTGCACAGGGAAGATGGATGACAGGAACATCCCCTCAGTGCTGGCCATGAGGAGGTGGAAGTGGAGAAAGAAGCACCTGGTCCTCTGATTGCATCAGGTGTTTTTAGACATGAGACAACAAAATCCTCTCCCCATTCCATTTGTACCATTCCCACGAATACATTCCCTGATTTTAGGAACCCACCACCCCCCAGTCTATTCACTTGTAAATAGAATAAAAGCTTTCTCAAAACCTTGACAAAGGACCATCCAGTCCAACCCTCAGCCCTGCACAGACACCCCAACAACCCCCCCCTGTGCCCCAGAGCATCATCCCAACCCTCCTGCAGCTCTGGCAGCCTCGGGGCCGTGCCCACTGCCCTGGGGAGCCTGGGCAGTGCCCACCACCCTCTGGGGGAAGAGCTTTTCCCTGAGATCCCCCTGCCCCTGCCCCGGCACAGCTCCTGCCCTTCCCTGGGTGCTGTCCCTGGTCCCCCCGAGCAGAGATGGAGCTGCCCCTCCTGAGGATGTTGAAGATTCCAATGAGGTCTCCCCTCAGTCTCCACCTGAACAAGAGCCTTCAGATGCTCCTCACAAGGCTTCCCCTCCAGACCCTTCCCAAGCCGAGGAAGGGACATTCAGACCTTGGACACAAGGGAATTGTGTGTGGAATGCTGAACAAAAACTGGGAAAGACCTAAGGAATGCTGAGCAAAGCTGGGGATCAACTGGTGGGTGAAAGCCAGAGGGAAGAACGATGGGATTCCTCCTCATTCCCCACACAACAGCAGCCTCCTTCAACAGAGCCCACACCAAGATGGTCCTCTCCAGTAGACACTGGAGTATCACACCCTGGAGAAGATCTTTGTGAATACCTGGAGAAATCAGTGGTTTTACACAATTACAGACGCACAGAAGGGTTTGGGTGGGAAGGGAACCATGAAGGACAGCCAGGCTATTCCCCTGACATGGGCAGGGACATCACCTAGACCAGGTTGCTCAAAGCCCTGTCCAACCTGGCCTCGAGTGCCTGCAGGGATGGGGCAGCCACCGTGTCCCTGGGCAACCCGTGCCAGGGTTTTACCACCCTCTTGTAACAGAGTTCTTTCTCACATCAAACCCAAATCGATGCTCCTTCAGCATCAAACCACCTCCCCCTGTCCCCTCACCACAGGCCTTTCCGTGAGGACACAATGGCCAATGTCCCCTGACCCTCCTGGCAGGGACATTTCGGGACTGGCACCTCCCAAGTGTGGGCAAAGAGGGAGACACTTTGGTGGGATGCTGGCACCGCACAGGGCACTCTGCTCTGCTGAGCACGAGCCATGCCAGGCTTTGGTAAACAACTCCTGTGGTCTGGATGAAGGACAGCTCTTGAAGCAGGAGAAGGATCACAGAGGGGGGCATTTTATCTGATCCATGCCTACAACCATTCCCACGCCCCAAGCCAGCCCTTCATGGGCTGACCATGAAGCAATCCCCCACCAATTCCTCCTGCCATAAAGGAAGGCTGTTTTCCCACAATCCTGGAGCCACCATATCTGGGACCAATAAACCTTCTCAATAGCAACATGAAACCCCTTTCATCCCTTCTCCCCTCCAGAAAAGGTGGCAACTGCCAGCCAGCCAAAATGACCAACCAAAGCACCCTCGTGCCCACGCCCTCAGATCAACTCCCCAGCCCCACCACGACGCCACGAAAACAACTGACCAAGCCCAAAGAGAGAAAAGCTGGACTCAGCTTTGTAGGTCTTCTGGAAAGAGTTACCAAAGATAAAACAATCTTTCCATCATCTGATTTAAAAGGGACTTCTGGGCAGTGTCTGCCTTAGAAATCAATATAAATTTGCATTTCTCCCTGGAGGCTGCTCGGACCAAAGGGTTCCCATTGGGCTGTAACAATGCAATTGCCCTTTCTCGGGGAACAATGACAAATCCTGCTCGTCTTGATGGATGCTCCTTCCCTACAGAAGCCAACAGGGAAAATGTGACAGGAGCATCAGCATGTCGTGCCCAAACTACTCAGCAACCCCAGCAGAAGCCGGCCGAGAACTCGGCAACCAGGAGCGAAGACGTGTCCAGAGAGACCCCAACCTCACCATAAAAGTCACCTCAGGTTCCTCCCAAACCCTCTCAGCAAACTGGATCTTTGCTCTTGCCCAGTTTGTCAGCGGTGCCCACTGGAAAGGCTTTAGAGGGAAAACAATGGAAGGACAGGGAGGGAAGTTAAGGCACTTCAGAGCCTAAGAAGTCACCGAAGCATTGCTCAGGGAAACTTCAGAAAGCCATCCATCTTCTGGGGGGGCCACCAAGAACGGCCTTTCAGTGGCTCTGGCACAACAGGCTCCTCGTGGGAGGTCCTGGCAGGACTCAAGAGTGCCCAGGATTCACAGAGCCCGAGGAAGATAAGGCTGAGCTGAGGGATCACCCACAAAACACTATTGTCTTCTCACCAGAGAGGACCAGGACGAGACTCCTGCCACCCATCGCCACCCCCGGGCAGCTCAGCCTGTCCAAAGCACCAGGCACAGGTGGCACTCCAGAACTGGAGCCCCTCTGCCCACCTCAGGACACAGGGAGGCTCCAGGAGGAGCACGGGAATTCCCACAGAGCCACTGGCCACCAGCTGGGGGTTAAGAGGCGTGGGAAGTTCAGCCCCAGGGCGTTTGTACCAACCCAAAAACTCCACAGAGTCACAGAGCCTGCTTTGGGTGGGAAGGGACCTTTAAAGGTCACCCATCCAACCTCCTGCACTGACCAGGGACATCTTCAACCAACCCGGGTCGTTCAGAGCCCTGTCCAGCCCCACCATGGAAGTCTCCAGGGATGGGGCAGCCAGTCCTGTCCTGTCCTATCACAAAGGGTGTTTGGTCCTCCTCAGCAGAAAACCAACACCGACTGTGCTGGACCCTCACAGATCCATAATCTGTCGATAATTAGACACTTAATTAGTAGATTAAGGCCACAGTTTACAAGCAAAGAGGCCCAAATGCAAGTTCCTGCTCTGCTGTGAAATCTGTGGGATCCAGCTGAGGGCTCAGCCCAAAACTCCCACTGAGGACAAATGAGAACACGCCACCATCGAGCAGGAACTTCCCATCTTTACCCTCGTGTGCCAAGAGGCCCATGGGAAACAGGGGGTTCTGTCACCTTCAGACAGGTCCCACCACAGAAACACTCCTGGAACAGATGGAAAGCAAACTCCATCCGTGGATTCATCCCACAAGTGCTCCCAGCTGGGATCACCCACTGGAAACACAAGGAGCTTTGGGCACCATGGAAAGGGAGCAGCAAACTCCCCGTGTTCCCGTCCCTGCCTTCGGAGAAGTCCATGAAGCTCCAGGAATTCCTCGGCTTGGGCACACTCCACTTGGCCAAGGCAAGCCCCAGCAGCACCAAACTCACGCTCTGGGCAGAGGGGCATGGTCTGAACCATGTGAGACACGTGTGGGACAGAAGCTTTGCACCCAGGAGGGCCCCTGGGATTGGCCAAGGGCTCTGGGGAGGTTTGTGGTGTCCACGGACTGGAAAAATGAACCAATCCAGCCAAAAATGAACAAGCTCAGCTGCTGTCAGGGACAGGTGCCCATCAAGCAAATCCTCCCAGTCCACATCTACGTGGAATCAGGGAATAGTTTGGGTGGGAAGGGACCTCAAAGCCCACCCAGTGCCACCCCTGCCATGGGCAGGGACACCTCCCACCAGCCCAGGTTGCTCCAAGCCCCATCCAACCTGCCCTTGGACACTCCCAGGGATCCAGGGGCAGCCACAGCTTCTCTGCCCACCCTGTGCCGGGGCCTGCCCACCCTCCCAGACACCAATTCCCAACATCCCATCTTGCCCTGCCCTGTGTCAGTCTGAAGCCAAGAGCTGGACCTGTCACCTTCCACCCCACCTGCCCCCAGGGCTCATCAGCTGGCACAGGTTCCCTTGCCAAGCAGACCCTTGGAAAACCCAGTTAAAGCAGAACCAAACTGGACAAATTCCACATTTCCTCCTCTCCCCTCCTTTCTCCTTGCACCAGGGAGAGGTTCTCCATCAGCACCTTCTGTCCCAGCACGTGGATCTTCCCAGAGAGGGAGGATCTCGTTGGACACTTGGCATTTGACAGCAGCACTGGGGGAATATCCCAGGACACCCTTCCAACCTCCAGGTGCAGGTAAAAAATGTTACCCCTAAACATCTGACAGGGACACCTGGCTGGTCAAAACACAACCTGTGATGCAAACCGTGGGGGCTTCTGCTCTCAGCTCTGGTGGGGCTTCTTTAGGACAGCCAATAAACGTTGCCTCAGGTAAGAAGAGGACAATAAAACTCCGAGGAAGCTCCAAAAAGGACAATCCCAACCACGTGTTCGTGCCCCCAAACCAGGCCTTGACGGGCTCTGGTGGGATCTGTGTGACCACAGGTCTCCACTCATGGCAAACAAATGCACCAAGAGGCTGGGAGAGGCTTTGAGAGGAGGTGGGAAGGGAAGGGAGAAGTTCCCACGATAAGCCACGGGCAGAAGTCGTCGGACACGGCGACAGGATTCCTCTGCTGCAGTAGGTTTCAATTACATTGCAATAAAGAGAGATATATATGTATGTGGGCATTTTTCCTGATTTACTACATGGCTTCTTTAAATTCTAAGCCAAGTTGGGTTTGTTGCTTGGGTTTTTATTTTGGAGGGGGGGGTTTTAAGGAAAAATAAATAAAAATAGAAACGGCGCTGCAGCAAACACTTGGAAAACTTTGGGAGTCGGTTGTTTATTGGGACCCCAACTGATTTTAATGAAAAATATGGTTATAATTTAAAAAAAAAAAAAAAAAAGAAAGAAAAAAAAAACACCCAGCACTTTTATGTTTTGCATAAAGCAAGTCCCTACAATGCAACCTCCAGGGCACTTTTTAAAGAAGAGAAAAGCTAAATCTCAAATGGTGGCGGGGCTCTCTGGCCAAGAAGCCTCCTCGAAACCCCAAAGATGTGGCTTGCAAAGTATTTCAAGTATCCACAACAAGTGAAACTGGATGGAGAAAAGTATGTTCTCAACATCTCCTTCTGCTTCTGGGGAAACTGGAACCAGATGGCCCCTCCCAGCACTGGGGGAGAAGGGCTGGTTAACCAGCTGCAGATGGAGCCCCACTGCTGCTCATCGGCACTCGTGGTGCTCCTCAGTCCCACCCGGCTCCAGAAGGTCACCTGGGAGGGAAGCTGGGATGATCCCTCCCCCTGGAGCCTCCAAAAGCATCCCCAAGGCTGCAGGTCTGAGCAAAGAGCAGAGCACAGTTCCAGGGACAGAGGTTGGTCCAGCCCAGTGGGGCTGGGATGGTGGACAAAGATGTTCAGGTCCTTCTCCTGGTGGAATAGAGATCCAGGTCCTTCTCCTGTGGACGGATGTTCCATGATGGCTCTGCCATATGGTGTCCCTGCCTCGTGTCCACCATCACAGCCCTTCCCTGCTTGTTCCATCACAAATTATCTCCCAGTTTGGATTCCCCTTGCTGTCAGGTTTCAGGAAAGATCTCCAGAGCCCCTGACTGGGCTTGGACCATCCTGGGCTCAGCCTGGAGGAAAGGAGGCTCAGGGGGGACCTTCTGGCTCTGCCAGTCCCTGCCAGGAGGGGGGTGATGGGGAGGGGTCGGGCTCTGCTCCAGGAATAGGTGGAGAGGGAATGACCCCAAGTTGCACCAGGAGAAGTTTCAATTGGATATTATTGAAAATTTCCCCCTGGAAAGGGTGGTCAGGCCCTGGCAGGGGTTGCCCAGGGAGGGTTGGAGTGCCCACCCTGGAGGTGCCCAAGGCAGGACTGGCCGTGGCACTCAGAGCTCTGGGCTGGGGGACAAGGTGGGCATCGGGCACGGGGCGGGCTCTGTGGTCCTGAAGGACTTTTCCAACCTTAATAATTCCGGAATTCTCAGGAATTTCCCACTTCAGGGCAGGGCACACATGAGGCAACACCCTTTTGTCCTGTCCCACCAGGAAACCCATGGACACTGCTCCAACATGGACCACAGCACTTCCAAACCCAGAGCGAAGGACCTTCTTAACTCCCTCCTGAGCTCCCACAGCACTAATCCCTGGGACACTCCCAGAGAAGCTGTGGCTGCCCCTGGATCCCTGGGAGTGTCCAAGGGCAGGTTGGACGGGGCTTGGAGCACCCTGGAATGGTGGGAGGTGTCCCTGCCCATGGCAGGGAATGAGATGATCTTTAAGGTCCCCCCACAACCCAAACCATTCCATGATAAAACAAAGCCAAGTTCAGGAGGAGCCCAGGTTGGCCAGACATGAAAGGGCTGGAGATGACGCCCCTTTAGCTCCAGAAACACCATGTCCCACATCCCACTAATCCCTAAATGGGCTCCTCCTGTGCCAGAGCCCCCTCGGAGAAGGGACTTCCCAAAGCAGCAGCCACAGTTTATCCCTCTTTTCTCCTGGTTAAAGCACAGTCGCCGTAACCGGAGCACAAACCCGGGGCAGCCGAAACCAGGGCAATGGGAAGAAACCAGCACCCCCGACTGCCCCCCCAGAGCTCCATGTGCACACACGTGTACATACACACACACACGTACACACACGTGTACATACACACATACACATGTGCACACACATGTACACACACGTGCACACACATGTACACACACACGTACACACACGTGTACATACACACACATGTACACACACATGTACGTACACACAGACATGTACACACACAGAGACACATGTACATACACATACATGTACACACGCATGTACACACATGCACACACACATGTGCACACATGGGCATACACGGACACACACACACGTACACACACGTGCACACATGTAGACACATGTAAACACACATGTACACACACATACATGGACACACATACACACCCACATGTACACACACACGTACACACCCATGTAGACACACACATGTACAGATGTACACACACATGTACACACATGTACACACACATGTACACACACATGTACACACACACAAACCTTCACACACACACACAGACATGTACACACACATACATACGCAAGTACACATACGTAAACACACATATACACACACACATGTACACACACATGTGTACATACACACATGTATACACACACATACACACACATGTACATACATACACATGTACAAACACACACACAAACCCTCACAAAAACACACACACACATGTACACACACATACATACACATGTACACATATGTACACACACATGTACATACACCCATGTGCACACACACGTACACACACGTAAACACACATGTACACTCACACATATGCACACACACATGTACATACACACACATACACACACACAACCCTCACAAAAACACACACAGATACACACAAACATGTACACACACATACATCCACATGTACACACACATGTACGCACACGTACACACACATGTGCACACATGGACACACACACACATGTGCACACATGGACACACGTACACACACGTACATACACACAAGTACATACACACATACACACACATGTACATACACATAAACACACATGTACACAGACATAAACACATGTACACTCACACATGTGCACACACATGTACATACACACACATGAACACACACACATGAACACATACACACGTACACATATGTACACACACATGTAGACACACGTACACACACATGTACATACACACCCATGATCTCATGAAGCTGACAGCAATCCTGAGGCACTTGGGAGAAAGAGACAAACACGAGGACTGACTGCAAAAGGCTGAGGAACAATTCCAGCTGTTGCCCCTGCGGCCACCATCCCACCACTGCAACGGGGAGGCCACACCAGTTAAAGGGCAACCCGGCCCAGAGGGGGGTTCAGGAGGCTGGAAAAGAAGAGGGGAGAAGGGAAAAGGGGACATGACAAAGGGAATGGGAAGCTCAAGCTGACAGTGACAACTGTGGCGTTGGGATGTGCACAGAGATGACACGGGAAGCAGGAGGAGACAGGGAAAGATGAATGGCTCGTGAAGGTACCGATTATTTGGGGGGGTAGGCATGTTAAAGCAGTCCAATGGATTGTTTCTTTAAAAGGGGATTTTTGGAAGGGTTCAAGCCAGGTTGGATAGACCTTGGAACAACCTGGTCCAGCGGAAGGCATCCCTGTCCATGTTGGAATTAGATGGTCAGCAAGATCCTTCCCAACCCAACCCATGGTAGGATTCAATGATTTCTTTTCTTGCAGAACTGGAAAAAAGGGTCAAAAGTATCTTATTTTGTCCTGTTGAGGGGTCAGAGCCCTGCAGAGCACCATCCTCTGGGATTCCTATGGAATGGGACAGGAGGTGGGACAGCAAAGCTTTCAGGGCAGTGGACTGCGCAGTTCAGCTGCACGACCACAGGAACACTGCCACGACTCCTCCTGACACGCTGGGATTCATCCTGAAAGCCAAACTCCAGGAGGTGGCCGAAAATCCCCCCTGGTTTCACATCCCAGCAGGATGAAGAGGCTGGGAAAGGGGACTTTTCCCCTCGGGAAGCTCACGTGCAGCACAGCAAAGGTTAGTGAGCTGGGAGGATTCAGCGGGATCAGCTCTGCACTTCAGTGCCAGGAAATCAACCTGAGGAGCTCAAAGGAAGCCAAAGGTGGCTGAGAAATCAGGTCCGTGTTATTCTCCAAGGGGGAGTTAGTGAGATGAGACATCAAGGGCAGAGTACCTGAATATCTGGAGGGAGCAGAAGGCTGAAGAATATCCTGGCAATTATTTTCCACTGATTGTATCTGCAGTCCTTTAGGAAACGAAGGGAAGGAACATCAATAAGAGAGGAAATGGCAACAAAGCAGAGAAGACAGAGAGCAGACAGGCAGGGAAATGCCTCAGGAATGGAAGGGAACAGGGCAGAGACCTGACAGTGCCTCTGGAGTGAGGAATTTCTACACCTGAGGGCAACAACAACGGGGAGGGTGAACCCACAGCTGCCACATCCCGAAGGAACTGCACAACAGGGTGAGGAGCAAAACCCTGCTCGTGGGGCAGGACAATTCCAAGCAGGAATCCTGGCTGGGCAGAGAATGGATGGAGAGCAGCCCTGAGGAGGATTTAGGGTGGTGGTGGGGGAAGAAGCTGCCCCATCCCACACCCCCCCATGCCCTGGGCTGGTGCCACAGCGTGGGCAGCAGGACAGGGGGGGATTGTGCCCCTCTGCCCCCTCGGGGGAGCCCCCCCTGCAGAGCTGCCCCAGCCCTGGGAACAACAGCACAAGGAGCTGGAGCTGCTGGAGAGGCCAGAGGAGGCCCCGGAGATGCTGCAGGGCTGGAGCCCCTCTGCTCTGGAGCCAGGCTGGGAGAGCTGGGGGGGTCACCTGGAGAGGAGAAGGGTCCAGGGACACCTGAGAGCCCCTTGCAGGGCCTGAAGGGGCTCCAGGAGAGCTGGAGAGGGACTGGGGACAAGGCAGGGAGGGACAGGACACAGGGAATGGATTCCCACTGGAAAAGGGGAGATTTTGGGTGGGATATTGGGAAGGAATTGGTGTCTGGGAGGGTGGGCAGGCCCTGGCACAGGGTGGGCAGAGAAGCTGTGGCTGCCCCTGGATCCCTGGGAGTGTCCAAGGGCAGGTTGGATGGGGCTTGGAGCCCCCTGGGCTGGTGGGAGGTGTCCCTGCCCATGGCAGGGGCTTGAAAGGAGACGACCTTTAAGATCCCTTCCATCCCAAACCGTGCTGTGATTCTCTGAAACACCAGATTTTCACAGCCTGGAGCTGAGAAAAGCCCCATTGCTGCACCTTGAGTGGCTCCTCCAGCCCCAGCAGCCCCAGAGGCAGAGCCCTGACCCCGCCCTGCCCGGGCCCCCTTTGCTCTGGTGACCTTTCAGATTTTGGGAACATTTAAATCTTCCCACTTGGCATGAACTTTTCCAGTAGGAAAAGTGTTGTCCTTTAAGCTGCCCAAACACGTCGATCTGGAGTGAGAACAAAAGACAACCCTTAACCTTGGAACTGATTGTGCTTGGAGGGAAAAAGGTACATACATGATATTATTTATATATCTATATGTAGGGGGGGGGTTACATTCTTTTCTATAACACCGAGTGAAAACTCAGAGAGGCACCACGAGCACATCCCATCCTTGATGGCACCAGCTGATACCAACCATGGCAATAATCCACCAAAAGTAACTTTACACCCAAGCCAACAGTGAGGTGCCTCCCCGTGCCCCAGACCCCGTGCCCACCCTGCCCTCTCCCCCCAGGCTCAGCCCTCCTCTGGGAGTCACCACCTGAGGCATTTTCCCACAACACCACAAGGTCAACAACCCAAGACCGTCCCAGTTCCATCAAACCCCATAAACTGGTTTGATTCCACCCAGCAGAACGCTGACCTTGGTGGGGCTGAGCACCACAGGGGTGGCCATGACTCAAGAAAAATCCTCTTTTGAAACCTGTGGGTCACAACTCAGGGGTTGGAACCCATGGGTCACAACCTGTGAGTCACGACCTGTGGGACAGAACCCGTGGGTCACATCCTGAGGGTCACATCCCATGGGTTGGAACCCGTGGGTCAGAAGCTGTGGATCAGAACCTGTGGGTCACAATCCGTGGGTCAGAACCTGTGGGTCACCACCTGTGGATCACAACCTGGGAGTTGCAACCCATGGATCACAACCTGTGGGTTACAACTTGTGGGTCACAACCCATGGGTTAGAACCCGGGGATCAGAACCTGTGGGTCACAACCCGTGGGTCACCACCTGTGGGTCAGAACCCGTGGATCAGAATCTGTGGGACAGAACCCGTGGGTCACATCCTGAGGGTCACATCCCATGGGTTGGAACCTGTGGGTCAGAAGCTGTGGATCACAACTCAGGGGTCACAGTCTGTGGGTCACAACCCAGGGCTCACAACCTGTGGGTCACAATCCGTAGGTCACAACACGGGGGTCACAACTCATGGGTCAGAACCTGTGGGTCAGAACCCACGGGAGAGAACCCGTGGGTCACAACCTGCGGGTTGGAATCTGTGGGTCACAACCTGTGGGACAGAACCCATGGGTCACAACCCGTGGGTCACAACCCAGAGGTCACAACTCGTGGGTCACAATCCGTGGGTCAGAACCTGTGGGTAATAATCTTTGGGTCACAACCTGTGGGTCACAACTCGTGGGTCACAACTCGTGAGTCGGAACCTGTGGGTCAGAACCCACCGGAGAGAACCCGTGGGTCACAACCTGTGGGACACAACTCGTGGGTCACAACTCGTGAGTCAGAACCTGTGGGTCAGAACCCACGGGAGAGAACCTGTGGGACAGAACCTAGGGGTCAGAACCTGTGGGTCAGAACCTGTGGGTAATAATCTTTGGGTCACAACCTGTGGGTCAGACCCCGTGGGTCACAACCCGGGAGTTGCAACCCGTGGATCACAACCCGTGGGTCGGAACCTGTGGGTCACCACCTGTGGGTCACAACCTGTGGGTCACAACTCATGGGTCACAATCCATGAGTCGGAACCTGTGGGTCATAATCTGTGTGTCATAACCTGTGGGTCACAATTCATGGGTCAGAACCCGTGGGTCACAACCTGGGGGTCAGACCCTGTGGGTCACAACCCGGGAGTTGCAACCCGTGGATCACAACCCGTGGGTCGGAACCTGTGGGTCACCACCTGTGGGTCACAACCTGTGGGTCAGAACCTGTGGGACAGAACCCAGGGATCAGAACCTGTGGGTCACCACCTGTGGGTCAGAACCCACGCCAGGGTCAGCACCTGTGGCTGAGGGGCACGTGGCACTCCCTGGGAAACGGAGCCGCTCCGACTCCAAAGGTTTTCCCCGGAGGATGTGACGACCACCCCGACCCCCGAGGGCTCGTTCCAGAAGGTCTGTCCTTCCCCAGCTCTGCCCTCCCCCTTGGGCTGCCCCGTTCCAAGAGCTGGTGTTCCCTCACCAACACCTGCACCTGCAGAAGTCCCAGCCCCTCCTCTGACAAACCAAACCCACGGAGCTCCTCACGCCCTGGAAACACCAATCCCAACCCACAACCCCAGGAAAGACTCAAAGTGTCCCATCTCGGTGTGGCAGAACCACCACCAACTTCAGCATTTTGAGGACACCTCCTCCACCAAACCCTAAAGCTCAAAGGCAAATGCTGTGCTGGAGGGAGCGGAATCCTGGGGAATTAACACCTGCCAAGAGGATGGTCGGTGGGATCCAGGAGAAGGCTCTGCCTGAGCTGGTCTACTCTGCTCCCTGCAAGATGCAGCAACAGGGGAGGGAAGGTCAAGAGATTAATTAAAAACGTGCTGCAGAAGATGACACTCCCAGCAGAGATCCTCTCTAATTTGTCAGAGGTAAAAATAGCTCCCTCTGTTCCCTCTGCTATGGATTTTGGCCAGAAGAAAATTCATTCCTTCAGGACATCCTAAAATCACTGGAACTGATTTCACATCAAAGATTTCTTTAACTCCATCCTACCCAGACACCACATGTCTGAAAGATGTGAAGCTGTGGCTGCCCCTGCATCCCTGGAAATGTCCAAGGCCAGGCTGGAGCACCCTGGGCTGGTGGAAGTTGTCCCTGTCCATGGCAGGGGGTGGAATGACATGACCTTTAAGGTCCCTTCCAACTCCAACCATTCCAGGACTGACCATCATCACAAACTGTTCACTAAGGAGAAGACGAGCTGGGTGTGAAACAATCCTGTGCTGCTGGACAGAAGAGGCAGCACCAGTAAGTGACGCCAACAGGGTCCCAACAGAAGGAAAGACCTGGAAGGGTCTCCTTCAGCCTCAAGAGGTTCCAGACCGGCACAACAAGGGAATTAGGCAAGGTCAGGTTAAACCCTGTGGATGTGGCACTTGGGGACACAACATGTGGCACTTGGCAGTGCCGGGGTTGGACTTGATGATCTCAGAGGACTTTTCCAAACCTGGATGATTCTTTGACCCCCATATTTCCATGACACCGGACCCCCACCAAAACTGAGCCTCTGCTTCAGCTGCACTTCTAATCCCACTGCGGGATCTTCGGGATGTCCATCCTGGCACTCAGAGATCTGCCCCGAGGGCCACACTTGGTCAGCACTGCTGACAGGCAGGACTTTCCAAGGGCTCTCCAGTTGAACTGTCATCTTCCACACCATCAAAGACACTAAACCCTTCTCCATGCCCTGGAGAGCCTTCAAAGCTCTTATTCCCTTTTATTCCTACATTTTGTTACATCGCACCTCCTTCTGGGAATGCAATGGGAGCATTTTTCTACCTCTCTTTTTAGTGAGGGGTGGCAGGAAAGTCAGAAGTTCTCACCTTAAATTAAGAAGAAATGTAAAAAAATAAAAATAAAACCAAATTTACACACACACATATATATATATAAACAGAGAGAGAGAAAGGGAAAAGAAACCTAAGAACAGAAAAAAGGGAAAGCAGAGGAATAAAACCTGCCAGCCACAATCAAGAATTCCTAACTCAGTCTCATATTGGCTGTGAGGGCAGAGCTGATGCCCAGAAAACACACAGACCACAATTTCTGACCACAGAGCCCCAGGGATGCATTTCAGATGAAGTTTGGGCAGTGTTGGGGTTGGTGGGGCTTGGGTGGTTGGTTCCAGGGGGTGGAAAGAGATGCTCCTTAAGGTCCCTTCCAACCCAAACCATTCTGGGATTCTGTGATAACAGGAATTCCTGAGCTGCTCTCAAGCACAGGCAACCCCTGAAGGTCCAAAACCAAGGACCCCAGTTGGCTCCAATATCCCTGGGATTATTCTTACCCTTCCACAACCAGCTTTCCACTTTTTAACATCCTTTAGAGATGCCACCACGAGGCAGCACCAGTCCTCCACGGAGACCCCCAGCTGAACTGCTGAGCCTCACTGACACCTCAGTCTGAGGCACTCCAGAAATCATGGAATCACAGAAAGATTTGGCTTGGAAGGGACCTTCAAGCCCATCCAGTTCCACCCCTGCCATGGGCAGGGACACCTCCCACCAGCCCAGGGGGCTCCAAGCCCCGTCCCACCTGGCCCTCAACTTTTTCAAGCGTTTTGTTCGGGGTCTTGAATGGATAAATTTTTTATCCACGTTCCTTGAGGACGCCCGAGGAGCACCAGGAGATGAAACAGAAGCTGCTGAGGAGGAGAAAATGAAGCTGCTCTCCATATGCACCAAGAAAGAGCCCTGTATAAATAGCAAAGTAGGAAGTTCAGTCTCCTCCAGGAACATAATTTATCCCGAGCTGGTTTTGTTCCCAACTTCAGAAGTGAGAAGGAGGAATAAAAGTTTATTGCAATCTGCTGGAGATGTTGGATGGCAGCTCTCCCATCCCTGCCTTCCCAGAAGCTGCTGCACGTGGGAGCAGCTCCAGCTCTGGAATCCTGCTGGAGATGTCGGATGGCAGCTTTCCCATCCCTGCCTTCCCAGAAGCTGCTGCACGTGGGAACAGCTCTGGCTCTGGAATCCTGCACGGGGCAGGAGCTGCAGTTCCCACCCACCCACAGTTCCCAGAGCTCTGGGACTTCCTCTGGCCCAGCTCCCTTTGCAGCCATGGCCCAAACCAACAGGTGAAGGTGGAACATGAGACACGGAACCTCGTCAGACTCCAACCTTCTGCTCCGCCTCGTGCCCCCATGGGCTTCCCACTGTGTCCCAAGCCACCTCTCTGACCCACCAACCACCTCCAACCCTTCTGGTTTAGGGTCTCTGTCTTTAACTGGGAGGTCTGGAGGTAAACCCAGGCTCTGCAAAGCTCTCCTGAAGGCTCCAGAAGGAAGTCTGGCGGGAGCTGGAACCGGCTCCCAAGGGAAGGGGTGAAAGTCCCAAACCTGCCAGAGTTCAGGGAGGGTTTGGACAACGCTCTCAAGGACATGGTGGGATTTTGGAATGTCCTGCTGAGGGCCAAGAGTTGGCCTCGAGGATCCTTGACACAGATCCTTCCCATGGCAAGGGGTTGGAACCAGATGACCTCCAAGGTCCCTTCCTCCCCAAGCCATCCACGATTCCATGACTGCTGTGGGTCCAACTCAGGACACTCCATGATCCTATCCCACCAATCCATGAGGGAAATATTTTAGGGACAAAGCTCCTGGGTCAGGGGAATTCTCTGCTGAAGGAGCTCACCTGCTGTGCCTCTTGCTCGTGGGAGCAAAGCAGGGATGCTCCAGATTCCAGAGAATTCTTAAGGTTGGGGAAGACCTCTGAGACACCAAATCCAGCTGTGAGAGGATATTCCAGAGGACACAGGTTGGGAAGGAAGGTCCACAGGTTGGTGGACCAACACCTGCAACGCGCCAAGGAAGGAGGGAGGGAGGGAAAAACACCCCAGGCAGGAGGAAACCCACAGACCTCTTGACTCAGAAAGGCTGAGTCACCTTATTCCAGCCACCTGGAAATAACGGGAGTGCAAGAATTCCCGGGAACCCCTTGCTGTTCCTTCCCAGGAATGCCAGTCTCGCTCATCCCAGCACAGCCAGAGGGAGTGGAGACTGTGGGGATGAGGAGCAAATCCCTGCCCTTTGGGGGTGGTGGGATGAGCTCTCCATCTCTGGGGGTGCCTCCCACACCCCACGGATCCCGAGGCAATGGGATGTCTTCCCGAGGCAGCCACAACCCGGAGCAGCCCTCCTGGACTTTGGGAGGCAGATCCCATGGTTGGCTGCATCCAAGGGAAGGATTCCATCCTATTTCAGCTGTGGTGGTTGGACTTTGGGCCCTCCTGGGAGACAGATCCCATGGTTTGCTGTATCCAAGTCAAGGATTCCATCCTATTTTCCATCAGCTGTGGTGCTTTGACTTTGGGCTTTCCCAGGACACAGATCCCATGGTTTGCTGTATCCCAGTGAATATTCCATCCTACTTCCTGTCAGTTCAGATATCAGAAGGGACAGAGGGTATTTCTGGTCAGTCCCTTCCTGGGGGTGAAGAGCATCAGTCCTGGACCTGCTGTCTCTCCTGGGAGAGCTGCATGTCTCCTCCTGGGCAGCAGCCCTTGTTTATTTGTTCCTTATCGTGTGTGTGCATACAGGAATATTAAGTTCCCTTTTCCTCTCTGTATATATGTATATTTGTATATAAATTCACTCTGTTTCAGTAGTATCAGAACCCACTTTTCATCCAGTGTGGATTTTTTTTCTTTTCCCCCTTTTCTCCTGCAGTTGGGAGGGAGAGAGGAGCTTTTGGGGCCTCTGGATATTTGCCTTCAGCCAGGGATAAACGGCCACACAGGGCGGGAATCCCAGAGGGAATTTCGGGCAGAGGACGTGTCAGTGCCCCCCGCGCTGCCAAGGGGCTCTGCAGGTTCGGGGAGCTCGACGTGACACAATCCATCCATCCCACCCCCTCGAGGCTCCCTCCCATCCCAAATCCATGGGGTCTCTTCCCTTCCCCTCAAAGCTTCTGGGCACTTCTGCAATGCTTCAGCTCCGGCCGCTCCGGGCTCTCGCTGCTCCCGAATCCAGCGCCGCCGCCGCCGCCCCTTCCCATCTCCTGCCAGCCCCAATCAGAGCCTGAGTGCCCCACACAGGGCTCCTGCAGACACGTCCCCATCACACTGTCACCTTCAGTTTTCTTTTCCAAGTGAGAAAAACCCAGGAGGGGAACTGGAATCCTTGGATCCTGGCCAAGAGCAGAGCGGGAGCTCCGTTCTCCGTAAGGCACCCGCAATTCCCACTGCCCAGGGCAGGGAACGGGAGCAGAGCCTGAGATGGGAGAGGGCAAAAAGGCTGTTTAATCTCTTCTTTATTTCAAATAATCATCTGAAGCTGTGAGGGACCTTGTTTTTAAAGCCCCACTGTGTGCACTCCATATATTAAGCTCAGACTGACACGAGGAATTATAAAAATCCAGCTCCATCCATACGGTTTGAGTCGGAATTCTGCTGCTCTGGAGTTTCTCAGGCTGCAGACAATGCAATAAAAGCTCTCCCTAAAACAATATTCTCCCACACTTTAAGAACACAGAGGAAATATTTCTTCTGCTCTTACAGTTTGCTGCAAGGAGCTTTCAGTGGAATGCCAAGCCTAAGCTGTTTTCCAGCGAGCCTCGGGAATTTGGGAATCAGCTCAGGAGCGAGTTCAGCTCGAAGCACGTGCTTAATTTCCCCTAAAGGTGACTGAAGCACTTCCCTAAACCCTCGGGGTTTGCTGCTTCGGGGCAAGAGAAAGAACAGGCAGCCCTGAAAGGCACTTTATGGTGACTTCTGGGATTCTGTTCCAACCCCCCAGGAGCAGTGACTGCGGATGGGATGGTGTCTCCCGTGGGCACTGCCCTGGTTTGCCACCCCTCTGGCTGTTACTGCAGCCCCTTTTCCACAGGAGCATCATCTGCTCAGCTGAGTTATTCCCACTTTATCCCATGGGATTCGGATATCCCGCTGGTTTCTGGACAATGGGGCAGAAATCAGAGGGGATTTGCAGGTGTTTATTCAGGAAGAGTCAGTTCTGCCAAGGGTGAATCGACCCGAGATACATTTTTAATTCATTTTTCTTATAATCTGTGGAGTTCCTCATCGCAAAGGATAGATCGGATGGGGCTTGGATCGAGCTGGTCCATGGAAGGCGTCCCTGCCCACGGTAGGGGTGGGAGGAGGTGGTCTTCAGGTCTAACACCTAACGAGGCACCAGCAAATTATAAAGCTTTAAATGAAATCATTAAGGCAGAGGGCAAATCAGCCTTGGCAGGGAGGAGCTGCAGCCCAGCACGAGGTGCACACCATGCTGGCGATGTCTGAGATCTCCTCAGGGCCTCCTGGTGGAATCCTAACTCAGCACAAACTCAACTCTTACCCTCACGTTTGTAAGACTAAAGAGAGTTCATTTCACTGGAGACCAAGCACACAAGTCGAGCGGGGTAGCAGTGGAGTTGTTACTACAGCCTTACGTTCCAGCTACACCTCAGAGGAAGGAGAAGGCTCTGGCAAGGTTTCATTCCTCTAATGCCTCTTGGAAAACGTTCTGTGCTAAAGCCAAGGCTCATCATCACCCTGTAAAAGGGCAATTACTGAAATCCCCCCTGCCCAGTCATTCCTGTCTGCAGTTCCACAGTCACCCAACACTTCTCCCCATTCCCTGTCGTTTTTAAGCTCCCAAAACACAGGAAAAGGCAAACATAACACGAGTTGAAGCACCTGCCCCTTCACGACAGACTTCTGTCCTTCTGCCACACTGCAGTCTTCACTTGTTCCAAGAGGTCTTGGTGCTCCCAAGGCCAGGTTTGGTTTGAAACCCAAAACCCACCTGGCAGAGCCAACAGAGGGTGAACGAAGGGCAGGAATGTTTGTAAGGAGGAGCAGGTTCTGGGAAGGACATTCCCAGACTTCACCACAAGCCTGGGAAAGGGGGTGAGTGGTTCTCAGGATGCTCCTGAAAAGTCACCTCGAATTACAGGGTCCCTGAGGCTGGCAAAGCCCCCCCAGCCCACAGAGCCCGCCCCGTGCCTGATGCCCACCTTGTCCCCCAGCCCAGAGCTCTGAGTGCCACGGTCAGTCCTGCCTTGGGCACCTCCAGGGTGGGCACTCCAAACCTCCCTGGGCAGCCCCTGCCAGGGCCTGACCACCCTTTCCAGGGAGAAATCACTGAGGAAACAGCCTCAGGAAGCTTTAAAATGGATATTAAGAACAATTTCTTCCTGGAAGGGGTTTTCCAGCCCTGGCACAGCTGCCCAGGGCAGTGATGGAGTCCCCATCCCTGGAGGGGTTTCAAAGCCCTGTGGATGTGGCACTTGGGGACATGGGGCAGTGGTGGCCTTGGCAGTGCTGGGGATGGTTGAACTCGATGGCCTAGAGTCCTTTTCCAACCTAAATAATTCCACGACTCTGACACCACTTCTCTCCAGCACTGATGCCCAAAGCAAGTCAACAACCTCATGTGGTTGCACAGCCATGTCCTGCTCACCCACCCTGTCCTCTGCAGCTCCAGGAGTGCCCAGGGACACACAGAACCCACCCTGTCCTCTGCAGCTCCAGGGGTGCCCAGGGACACACAGAAGGTCACTCTCCACACTGCCATTCCCGAGGGATCCCAAGGGACCACAGGAGGATGGGAACAACCCAAGCAGTGATGGAAAGCACTGAGGACCACCTCGAGCCCCTTTGCCACGTGCCTGGCCAGGCACAGGCAGCCTGGAGAGACCCTGCCCTGGCTGTGGTGCTCCAAAGGCTGCTCCTCCCCGTGGCACTGGTGCTCCCCCGTGGTAGGACACGTGTGTGGGACACGTCCTGAGGTTCACTCGCTAATTGGGCTCTTGGTTGGCACTCAGGAGGTTTCCAGCAGCAGCCCAAAGGACAATGTCAACAACCACGTCTCTCCTCCAGGGGGGCGAGGGCTGGGAAAGGCTTTTCCTTGTTCCCCTGACATGTGTCTGCTCTGACACTGTTGGTTTTGGCTCTTCAAAGGGAGGAAATTCAATGAACAGCTTCTTTTTTTATCCCCTTGGAGCCCTTCAAAGGAGAAATGTTGAGCCACGGGGCTGCAGGAGGACGTGGGGGCCTTGCCTCTGGCCACACAGCTCTTGTCCAAGCTGGTTTAAAACTCCCAAGTCTCTCCACTGGAATCCCCTGCAGCTGTCATCTCCCACTCACCAGGTTCCCAAGAAATGCTCCAGCCACAAATCTCCATCGGCCAAGAGCACGAGGCCATGGATAGGGCAGGGTAGGAATAAAAGAGCAGGAGGAGATTCCTTCAGGTCCTGGATAGGGCACGTTAGGAACATAAGAGATGGAGGATATTCCTCCTCAAGGCAATGGATAGGGCAGGTTGGAACCAAAGAGATGGAAGATATTCCTTGAGGCCATGGATAGGGCATTTTAGGAACCCCAGAGGAGGAGGATATTCCTCCTCAAGGCCATGGATAGGGCAGGTTAGGAAATAAAGAGCAGGAAGATATTCCTTCAGGTCCTGGATATGGCACGTTAGGAACCAGAGCTGGAAGATATTCCTTGAGGCCATGGATAGGGCAGGTTAGGAACCAAAGAGCTGGAAGATATTCCTTGAGGCCATGGATAGGGCAGGTTAGGAACCAAAGAGCTGGAAGATATTCCTTCAGGCCATGGATAGGGCAGGTTAGGAACCAAAGAGCTGGAGGATATTCCTTCAGGTCCTGGATATAGCAGGTTGGGAATTGAGGAGCAGGTGGACATTCTGTGGCACCAAACCAGGTCACCACATCCCATTCTCCAAGATGGTCTTTGTGGTCTCACCACCTTCACAGACTCCTTAAAGCTGGAAAAGACCTCCAGGATCATCAAGTCAAATTAATCCTGGTGCTCTGCTCGTACAGGTCCAGCCCCAAGCCCTCAGGAGGTTCTGCAGCTCTACAAACACACTCAGGCAACAACAGGAAACGCTCCCAGTATTCCTGCAGCCAGGAATAGCTGCTGCAGGGATGTCTGCAGCAAATCCCAGCAGCTGCCTGGTCCTGCTCCAAGGAAAGTCCAAGTTGTGGTTCAGATGCCAAGAAACTCAACCCTCGCTGCGAGACTGCAAGAACTTGACAGGTCTCAGCCACGAGGAAGGAAGTGCTGCAAAGACAGGGAAATGAGGAACAAGGCAGCTGAAAGCCCCAGGAAGGCAGGAGACGAAGTTGCCTTCCAAGGCAGAAGGTCTGAGCTACCAGCAGCAGCAGGAACAAGGCACAAAGGGCAAGAATGACCTTTCTGGGAGAGCCTTCCTGAGCCAAACACAACGACAGCGCCGCCGGGTTTGCCTTCGGTGGGAGCCGAGGGACACACGGACACAGCGCCTGGAGCAGCTCCCTGGAAACAGCTGCCAGCATTCCCACTCCCTGCTCTCCTCCTCTCCTGGCCCCTTCCCTTGGCCCTGGCATTCCCAACCCCGTGTGCCACCTCTGCCCGCCAGCCCTGGCAAACCCACCTGCCCAGCCGTGCCATCCCGTGGGGAGCAGGTTTGTGCTCGGGGTCCTTCCCCGCTGCAATCGGGAGCTTGGACAGACCCCAAAAGGGGAAACCATTCCCAGTTATGCAACGGGAGAGGTTCTTGGAAACAGGGCCAGGCAGCAGCTCCAAGCACAGCCTCCCTCCTTCCCCGTGCCAGCAATTCCCACCGTGTGCTGCCTGCTCTGGAACTCCACCACATTCCCCCAGGGAAGGGTTGTCCTGCTGCTCTGGGGCAGCAGCTGGATCCTGCTGGAAGCATCTCCAAAGGTGCTCCTCCAACAGGCACCGCCCCGTGATGTCCCAGCCAATGCTCTTCCCAAGCTTCAAGAATAGTTGTGTAGGTTTCTGGTAGGTCTGTGACCTTCCAGCTTCAGAGCACAGGGTGAAAACTCATCCCACCACCTGTAGAAACCCAAGAAGCACTTTTCTCTTTTCCTAAGGGCCAGGGGATTCTCTGTCCATGATTCCAACATCTCCCAGCGTGGGGACCCCTACCCAGCCTGGAATGAGGGCTCAGAGCAGCCACCCCATGAGCCCTTCAAAGGCTTTGTGTGCTCAAGAGGCAGCCACAACAGGCAGAGTTCACAAACCACAAGAAGGAAGAGAAATAAGCAGAGGGGGGAGGTAGCAGGATGAAAATCCCAAGGGTTGGTTCTGCAGCTCCTTCCCAGGAGACCTGAAATGGGAGTGAGGGACAGGGAAGGGTCCGAGCAGGGGGGTGAGGGGTGTTCGGAACCACGGGAAGGGGATGAGCA
>VXAU01002490.1:32626-48337 GCA_013399695.1 Formicarius rufipectus | reverse complement strand
GGGTGTTTGGAACCATGGCAAGGGGATGAGCAGGGGGGTGAGGGGTGTTTGGAACCATGGCAAGGGGATGAGCAGGGGGGTGAGGGGTGTTTGGAACCACGGGAAGGGGATGAGCAGGGGGGTGAGGGGTGTTTGGAACCACGGGAAGGGGACGAGCAGAGGGCAAGTCAACAACGTGGTGTGTCCCAGGGTTCCACATTCCAAACCACGGATCAACACAAGACTCCCAACCCTCTGAAGGGCTGGGCTGGGTTCAGAGGCAGAGTCAGCTCCTCTTGGCATGCAGGGCTTTCTGGAAGCAGCAGGACTAGGAGAGGACACTGTGGTAGGACCCCCAGTCCACGTGAAGGTGTTACCAAGCAGCTGCCAAGCCCATCACTACACCCACCAAGAGTCATGGAATTACAGAATGGTTTGGGTTGGAAGGGACCTTCAAGGTCTCTTCCAACCCACTGCCATGGGGAGGGACCACCAGACCAGGTTGCTCTAAGTCCTGTCCAACCTGCCCTTGGACACTTCCAGGGATGGGCAGTCACAGCTTCTCTGCGCAGCAAGAGTTATCCCAGTTGGATATCCAGTAGAACTAAGCCTAAGAACCTAAAGGATCTTGGACAGGATGACAAGGGAACCACCTCACTGACAGTTTAGGAGACGGGAGAACATTGGGGCTCAAAATCCTTCCAGGTACATCCCATTCCTAACTTTCCTAAGGATTTTCACAGCTTCTGTCGAAGCCACAGCCAGGCAACAACCAGGACCACCTCCTGCAAGCTGCACATCCCTGGTGTCTGTGCTTCTCCCATCAGAACTGCAGCTCCTGTTCCTGCCCCACCAGCAGCTCGGGTTGTTTCCACCCCCACAACGTGACAACAGACAAAATCCCTGGCAAGAGGGATCTGGAGTTCAGCTCTGGGCTTGAGCAGCTAAAAGCCACCCCAGGGCCCTGTGCCCAGAGCTGCTCTTGCCCTTGGCCCTGCCCAAAGCCCTCTCCTGGCCCATTCTGCAGGTTGTTCACCTCCCCAGTGAGCACACAAGGGCTGGCTCTCAAGCCTTACGTGCTCCACCACAACCCAGAGCTCGGCCACAAATTCCACACTCAGAACGATCCCCAAGAATGTCACAGAATCAACAACAAATGGTGAGACAAAGCAATTACTCCTTGGGATTGGAAGATGGAGGTTCGGGGGGGTGTTAATTAAAGAACAACCCAGGGTGCAAAAGGCACTCAGGTCATTGTGTTGCATAAATGGAGAGATGATGCACGGCTGGGGAGATGATGTTCTCCAAATAATCAAATGGGTTCCTTCTGGTCTATCTGAAGCCTCGTAAACAAACTCATTAAGCTGCTTCTTCAAAGGAGTAAACAAATAGTTGGCATCTGCCACCAGAGTGCTCTTGCACAACTGCAGCCAGCCTCGTGCCCCGGCTCCTGGTGCTGCCTGGGGGGGTGGGCTGGCCGAGCCAGGGGGCTGCTGGATGTGGCAGCACCAGTGGGAGATGGGGCAGCACCACTGGGAGATGGGGCAGCACCAATGGGAGATGGGGCAGCACCACTGGGAGGGGTGGCAGAACCAGTGGGAGATGGGGCAGAACCAGTGGGAGATGGGGCAGCACCACTGGGACATGGGGCAGCACCAGTGGAAGATGGGGCAGCACCAGTGGGAGGGGTGGCAGCACCAATGGGAGATGGGGTAGCACCAGTGGGAGATGGGGCAGCACCAGTGGGAGGGGTGGCAGCACCACTGGGACACGTGGGAGCCACCACTTTCCTTCCTCAGACAGTTCTGGTGTCCTCCTAAACCCTGGTGGGTACCAGAACCAGACCTGGCTCAGGCCACTCTGAACACAGACAAGAGCAGAGGGAGGAGGAACCTTCCAGAAAAGGTGACACCACCCACGCTGCAACATCAGGGATGGAGACATGTCCCCCTTGAGCCCACCAGGCTCCAGCTCCACACACCAGCCCACTGGCACTGGTGGAAGACGTGATCCCTGTGCTGGTCACGGCGTGGGGCCGCATGTCAGTGATGGCTGAGGAGCTCCAGAGGACTCAGGAACTCTTTCACCTTTAAAATAAAAGCTGCAAAAGCCTTTAACTACCTCAAGAAATTGCGGTTGAAACCCAACTGAGCCTCCTGAGAGGCACCTCAGGGAAAAATAACCTCAAAGAGGGGGGCACAGAAGAAACATCATGACCTTTCTGCCAAGTCCGAGCACTTGGACAACCTCTCTTTCCACAGACTCCATAATGTGGTCAGAAGTGGCCCAGGGTTCTGGGATGTTGCTGTGTTCCCATTCCAGGGGATCCAGCCTTGCCCTGGTTCACAGACCCAACCCACAGCACCCCAAGGAATCAGCACAGGGTATGAACAAGAAATTCCCATTTAGGTTGGTCTCTTGCAGTGTGAACATCTGGAGGAGGCACCAGCTCCTCCCATCGCTGCTCCCATAAACCACTCGTTGCCAATAAACTGCTCCACAACCCACTGGAGCCCCTTCCTTGGCATTTATTCCATGAAAAGACCTCCAAACAAATCCATTTTATCCCAGATCACCCCCAGCCAACACCCTCCCAGCCAACCCAGGCTTGGATCCACTTGCATCCCACCGGGAACAGCGAGGGGGATTAACACCCTGGATCTTGGATGAGGATGGGGTTTACTGTGGCTCAGCAGGGGCAGGGACACATCAGGCTCCAGGGACCTGTTCTGGATGGGAAGCACCACCTGATTCCCTACAGGGAATGCTATTCCCTGCTCCTCATCCCATGGGGAAGGCACCCACTGCCCAGCTGGGTCTCCACTATTTCCACTAGTGTGGCAAAAGGATGGGAAAAAGAAACCCTGCGGTAGCTCACGATCTCCTTGAGAGCCCAGATTGCACCCTCAGCTTCCCGGCAGGTTCCAGCAGCTCCAGGCATGGAACACACCAAGGATGACCCAGCAGGGACAGGAGGGGACACTGCCCAGACTGGCACAGGACCTACAAACACCCCGGTGGCACCGACAGACCCAAGAGAGACTGAGAAACACAACAGAGACCGGCGGCCCCTTCCACAGGTGTGCGGCACCTCCACCCCCGAGCTCCACGTCCCCAAAACCCTCTGCTCCTCCAGAGGCTCCCCCTTCTTCTCCAAGCCCTGGAGATGCCCTAAATCTTTCCCCCCCACTCCGTGAGAAAGGGAGGGGAGGACTCGGCTCCCAAGTGCGCCTGGTGAGGGTCCCCTCGAGCCCTTTATCTTGTTATTCTAATGCAAACAGACTCCGGGGATTCTTTTCTTCGCATCCAGCGTTTCACCCTCGCGGCGACCGCAAGCCTGGCAGGCTCTTCCCCGGCCTGGAAAGGGAACAAACTGCCGAATCGTTCCGAAATAACCCTTTCAAGAGCGCTGCCTTTTTCTTCTGGCAGCCCACAAAAAGGCAGGCGTTCCCGCTGGGGAACCTCAGCGCTGTCAGCTTCCCAGCACAGCCCCGAGCCCGCTCCGCTCCCCATTGTAAACACGGGAGTATAACTGCGCTCCCACATCAAGAGAGCGAATTCTTGGAGGAATTATTCCGGCCTTGGAGGCACATTTGTTCTGCACATGCCCCTGAGCCCGGGGGGATTCGCCCCGCAAAGCTTCAGCCTTCAAAAGCGCCGCTCGGGGGGCGGCGCAGCGGAGCCTTCCCGGGGGATTCTCCCAGCCCGGGGATGGAATCCCAAACTGAGGATGGCGTTTGTGCCCCGCTCCCCCCACCCTCAGCCCTATGAACGGGGCATTAAAGCAAAGTGGACGGCTCTGAAGTGTCTCTGAGTCGGGATGCTGAGCTCCATCCAGCCCAGAGCGGGTTCCCCTGGCACTGCCTGGGTGGGCAGCGGGGATCGGCTGCTCCTGCCCTGCTCCGGAGGGACCAGCAGCCCTACAAAGGGATTTGGGGTCTGAAGGGGAGAGGATGGAGATGCCCCATCCCAGACTCCCACCCCGTGCCCTGGGCTGGTGCCACAGCGTGGGCAGCAGGACAGGGGGGGATTGTGCCCCTCTGCCCCCTCAGGTGAGACCCCCCTGCAGAGCTGCCCCAGCCCTGGGAACAACAGCACAAGGAGCTGGAGCTGCTGGAGAGGCCAGAGGAGGCCCCGGAGATGCTGCAGGGCTGGAGCCCCTCTGCTCTGGAGCCAGGCTGGGAGAGCTGGGGGGGTCACCTGGAGAGGAGAAGGGTCCAGGGACACCTGAGAGCCCCTTGCAGGGCCTGAAGGGGCTCCAGGAGAGCTGGAGAGGGACTGGGGACAAGGCCTGGAGGGACAGGACACAGGGAATGGCTTCCCAGTGCCAGAGGGCAGGGCTGGGTGGGATATTGGGAAGGGATTCCAAGCTATGAAGGTGGGCAGGCCCTGGCACAGGGTGGGCAGAGAAGCTGTGGCTGCCCCTGGATCCCTGGGAGTGTCCAAGGGCAGGTTGGATGGGGTTTGGAGCCCCCTGGGCTGGTGGGAGGTGTCCCTGCCCATGGCAGGGCTGGAATGAAATGGACTTTAAGGTCCCTTCCATCCCACCCCACTCTGTGATCCTGTGCCCACAGATTGGCAAAGAACAAAGCAGCTCCTCAGGGACCTGTAAGAGTTCAGAAGAAAAAGCTCAAACAAAGTTCCAAGGGAGGGATGAGTGTGGAAAACACAAAGAATTTTGCTTCCAACGAGCCCAGAGTGATCCAGAAACCCCTCGGCACCATCGGCAGGAGGCCCCTCTGCAGGTCCCTGCAGCTGGTCCCTCACCAAGCCCTCGAGATGCCCTTCCCAGCCCCAGTCCTGCAGAAACACCACCCCCAGCACACAGCCCACCCTCCTTCCATGGGGATTCCCACGTGGGAGAAGCTGAGGAGTCCTGACAGGGACCAGCACGCTGGACACGCCCGACCCCTTTGGGAGGTGCCCAACCCCTTTGGGAAGTGCCCCAATCCTTTGGGAAGTGCCTGACCCTTCTCCCAACCCCTTTGGGAAGTGCCTGACCCCTCGGGAGGTGCCCCTACAGCAGGAGAGGACTCGGGCTGACCCCTTCAACCTTCCCCAGCAGGATCTGCCTCGCTGCAGCAACAAAGAATTCCTCGGGAAGCTTCGGAAGCAGGAGGAGGATTATCCAGCCACCCACACACAGCCCAAATTAACCAGTCATGGAAAGTCAAGATAATAAATGCCATTGCTTTGCCTTTAACTTTGCAANCCCCCCCCAAAAAAAAAGTGAATGTTTCTAATTTGTGGAGAGAGAGAAAGAGGAAGGGGGGGGAAAAAGAATAAAACCCCCCTTTCATGACTTTGTTTTTCCATGGATCAGAAGCCCCCAAATATAAGAAATTAACACACTAATGTAAACACACGTCTGTTCACGCTCCTGGAAAAGATTTACCAGGCACTACAAAAGGCTGCCCCTTACTGATTACTGACCCCAACTGGAGACTTGTTGTGTAAAACCAATCCCATAAAGCTCTTTTTCATCTTCCCCATCCAAATGAGAAAGTGGTCAGAGTCCTTTCTTCCCCAAAAAACTGGAAGGGACGAGTTACAGCGATGGAGATCAGAGAGGAGAGACCCGAGACGGGCCAAAGGGAGGGGAACCTGGAAGGCATTTCTCCTTCAGAGTTTAAGCAGCAGCTTCTAATGAGATTAATGGAGATGAAATCCAAGTGGACCAGGAGTCTGGTGAGGCCAGAGCTGGTGAGAGCATTTCTCAAGGGTTTCAGGCTCGTGGCTTGAGGGTTGTGGTGTCTGAGCAGGACAAGCCACAGCAGGGTCAGCACAGAGACCCCAGCCCGCAGGGTCTCCAGCATCCAGGAGCAAGCTTATTCCACAGCCTCTCTTCAGCTGCAGCACCTCCAAAGGCTCCTCAGGGGTACCCACAGAACCAAAAAGGCTGGAAAAGACCTCGGAGATCATCAAGGCCAACCTCTGGGTGAAGACCCCCATGGCCACGTCTGCTCGTTGCCTGGACGCTTCCAGGGGTGGAGACTCCACACTGCCCTGGCTCCCTGTTCCAACGTTCAGCCACTCCAGGGAAGGCATTTTTCCTCATATCCAACACCAACCTCTTGCAATGAAGCCTTCCAGGAACCTGAATGCACCCAAACGACCACGGGAGTGACTCCAGAGGGATTTTTGTTGCAAAATCCCCCTTTTCACGGTGCAGAAGAGGATTCGCCCCAATAGATGCACTCTTGGCTTTCAGACCTTCTTGGCTTTCAGACCTTCCTGCTTTTCCTGCCCTCCCTGTGCCACCAGGGCACTCTGGGCTGTGTCCCTCGTTAACGACCCACCCGCTAATTTGTGTTATTGTCACACAAATCCCCCTTTCCCGCAGCTTCTCTTAATGCCGAGCTCAGGAGCGGGGGAAGCTGCAATTGAGAGCCCCCCGTCCTTGGGGCTGCTCCCTGGATTTGCAGGATCCAAGGAGACGGGAGCCAAGGGGGAGAGCAAAGCTCTTTGACGAGTCTGGGAAAGCAAACGGAGGAGGAGGGAGAGAGAAACCACGATCCAAACCGCCCCAAAGCCGGGGTGTAAAACCCAGAACGACCAGCAAGGCAGAGAAGGTCATCAGATAAATCGTGGCTTCGATACAAGACTTGAGGTCTCCAGGCCTCCCATTCCCAGTCCCCTTCACTCCACCCTCAACTTAAAAGGAAGAATTATTTTTTAAATGGTTTAAAAAAAAAAAAAATCAAACCAACAGGATTGATTCATTCTGAGAAGTCAGCGGAGGAAAGCCTTTAGTGCCCCACCTCCAGTGGCACGGCACATCAGGGATCGATTGCTGCAGTTGGAGGTCCCTTCCCAGTGCAGTCCCAGCACTCCCAGTCCTCTGCAGCCCCTTCCCAGTGCAGTCCCAGTTCTCTGCACCCCTTCCCAGTGCAGTCCCAGTCCTCTGCAGCCCCTTCCCAGTGCAGTCCCAGTCCTCTGCAGCCCTTCCCAGTGCAGTCCCAGTCCTCTGCAGCCCCTTCCCAGTGCAGTCCCAGCACTCCCAGTCCTCTGCACCCCTTCCCAGTGCAGTCCCAGCACTCCCAGTCCTCTGCAGCCCCTTCCCAGTGCAGTCCCAGTTCTCTGCACCCCTTCCCAGTGCAGTCCCAGCACCCCCAGAACTGCAGGAGGGTTGGGATGATGCTCTGGGGCACAGGGTGGGATTGTTGGGGTGTCTGTGCAGGGCTGAGGTTGGACTGGGGGCTCCTTGGAGGTTCTTCCAGCTCAGGATATTCCCTGGCTGTGAGTCCTGCGGGCACGTGTGGAGCGAGAAGGGACCAGCAGGATCCTCCTGGCAAAGGACAGAGAGCAAGCCAAGGGCAGAGATGCAGCACTGCCTTTCCCAAGTTTTACTCCTGCCTTTTTTTTTAAGGAGTCCCAAAACTGGCACTCTGCTGTGCCTGGCACGTGCTCTGCTCCCTGGCCCTGGCACACAGACACTCTGCTCATCCTCACCCCATCGCAGCCCACCCCGACCCCTCAGCACCCCCTGACCGAGTCCTGCTTCCCAAGGCAGGCTCCAACGGGATTGTCTTCCAAAGGACTGTCCTCCCAGCCCTGCTCTTCCCAGCCCTATTCCCTATCCAAAGGATTGTCTTCCCAGCCCTATTCCCTATCCAAAGGACTGTCTTCCCAGCCCTGCTCTTCCCACACCTATTCCCAACCCCCCAGGTGTGAGCTCAGCCTCACACCCGCTGCCTCCCAGAGCAGCCTCAACCTGCACATCCACGGTTTGCTCCTTTGGGAAAAGCAGTTTCCCAGTGGAATGCTGGGTCCATCCACAGTTTGCTCCTTTGGGAAAAGCAGTTTCCCAGTGGAATGCTGGGTCCATCCACGGTTTGTTCCTTTGGGAAAAGCAGTTTCCCAGTGGAATGCTGGGTCCATCCACAGTTTGCTCCTTTGGGAAAAGCAGTTTCCCAGTGGAATGCTGGGTCCATCCACGGTTTGTTCCTTTGGGAAAAGCAGTTTCCCAGTGGAATGCTGGGTCCATCCACGGTTTGCTCCTTTGGGAAAAGCAGTTTTCCAATGGAATGCTGGGTCCATCCACGGTTTGTTCCTTTGGGAAAAGCTGTTTCCCAGTGGAATGCTGGGTCCATCCATGGTTTGTTCCTTTGGGAAAAGCAGTTTCCCAGTGGAATGCTGGGTCCATCCACAGTTTGCTCCTTTGGGAAAAGCAGTTTCCCAGTGGAATGCTGGGTCCATCCACGGTTTGTTCCTTTGGGAAAAGCAGTTTCCCAGTGGAATGCTGGGTCCATCCACGGTTTGCTCCTTTGGGAAAAGCAGTTTTCCAATGGAATGCTGGGTCCATCCACGGTTTGTTCCTTTGGGAAAAGCTGTTTCCCAGTGGAATGCTGGGTCCATCCATGGTTTGTTCCTTTGGGAAAAGCAGTTTCCCAGTGGAATGCTGGGTCCATCCACAGTTTGCTCCTTTGGGAAAAGCAGTTTTCCAATGGAATGCTGGGTCCATCCACGGTTTGTTCCTTTGGGAAAAGCAGTTTCCCAGTGGAATGCTGGGTCCATCCACAGTTTGCTCCTTTGGGAAAAGCAGTTTTCCAATGGAATGCTGGGTCCATCCACGGTTTGTTCCTTTGGGAAAAGCAGTTTTCCAGTGGAACCCTTGGTGCATCCAGCAGGAACAGCCCTCACACCCCACTCTACCCCACAGGACCTTTGTCTCCTTCAACTGAAGAAGGGGGACTTCCTTTCAGTCGCTTCCAGCTGGTCCATGAGGTTTGAGGGGATCAGAAGTCACCAGCAATGAAAGCCCTGCTGGAACTCCAGACAGAGCAGCTCCTGCTGGATCCTGCTCCGTGCTCTGCAGACTCCTGGAAGTCCTGGAGTGCCACGTCCTCATCTGCAGCAGGAACATCATTCACTCATCCCTCAGATCCCCATTTCTCAGCAGAGGAACGAGGTCAAAGCAGCTGGTGGGAGGAGAAGAGCCCCAGACCTCATAACTTGACACCAAGGCCATGAGCTGGGATGGGCTCCCTCTGCTCCAGTCCTGGGAATTGCACCATTTCCGTGTGAAAATCTGATTTCTTCAGCTGCAACTTCTCAACGAGGGATCTCAGGCTGATCATTCCCAGAATGGGTGATCAGGACCGAGGAGAATCCCAAGTTTCCTGACCAGGAGCGTCACTAATCCCAGATGATCCCTCAGGGGGCACAGCTGTTCCCTGTGTTCTCCTCAAGGCAAACGAGTCAGAAAGGGATTTCCTCAGTTCAAGGGGATTTTCCTCAGGGTCAGTCCAATGCCAAGATGGAAAATGAGCTGTGGAGCTCCTCACCTCTCCCATCCCTCTCCCCCAGCCCCTGCCCAGGGAGTGGAAGTTACAAGGCTGAACTTGCACATAAAAGTGACAAATTCACACAAAATTACCCAGAAAGGGGATTATCACACACTCCTCTCCAAAGCTGCTCTGACATTCCACACAGCTTGGCCTCGATTCCAGGCCCACATCCCCCTTCCCCAGATTTTTTGCTCTGTTACACCATAACGGGGCTCCCAGGGAAAATTTCTTTTTTATTGCTATTTTTTTTTAGTGGACTGGAAGGTCCTCGACACCTGAAAAAATTCCAGCACTTCGACTCGAGCCTAAATACTGATATAAAATGCAATACTTCTTTAGATAATGACAGATTGGCAACACAGGTACTGAGATAATATCAGGGAATCGTGGAATGGGTTGGAAGGGACCTCAAAGCCCACCCAGTGCCACCCCTGCCATGGGCAGGGACACCTCCCACCAGCCCAGGGGGCTCCAAGCCCCATCCAACCTGCCCTTGGACACTCCCACGGAGCCAGGGGCAGCCACAGCTTCTCTGCCCACCCTGTGCCGGGACCTGCCCACCCTCCAGGGGAGAATTCCCTCCTCAAATCTAACCTAATCCCATCATCTCCCAGTTTAAACCATCCCCCTGGTCCTGCCATTCCATGCCCTTGTATACACAAAGATAAATGAACAATCTGTGTTGAGCAAATAAACACCCTGTGGGGAAGGACCTCAAACCAGGCAACAGTCCTTGGATCATCTCATGTCCTGGAGCAGTCCCACCAGGAGCTGGTGTTCTCACACCCAGAGAAGTGACAGATAATGGAACTTCTGGCCTGTCCTCGTTGCCTTGGAGGGGCATGACAAGGACATCATTCTCACAGAGAAGAACTGCCAAGAGCCTCCTGTTCCATCCTTACGTGGCCTCTGTCCCTGCAGGACCAGCCTGGGCTTCGGGGCTGTCAGGCACATGGGGAGCAGCTCCCCAGCTCACAGCAGCCTCTCACATCCCTCTGATCTTCTGGATGGCACCTCCCTGTCCACGCCAGGACAGCACCGAGGGTGGGGGAGAACCTCTCAGTGACAGAGGTGCCTCTTCTCTCCTTATTTCACCATCTGTGGGATCCAAAACAACTGAATGCAAGGCCAGGTGGGACAGGGCTTGGAGTAACCAGTCTGGTGGAAGGTGTCCCTGCCCCTGGCAGGGGGTGGCACTGGATGGGCTTTGATGTCCCTTCCAACTCAAACCATTCCAGGATTCCATGAAAAACTGGAGAAATTCCTGCTTATTTACTGGTCATGAAGATACTGGGTGAAAACTGCACCTGTTTCTGCCCGTCTTCTGAGGACACAGGACAGGCTGGAGGGCAACCAGTGCCCACCAGGAGCAGAGCCTGTGCTCCCCTTGTAAGGTCCAACAAAGTCCACCCTAATAAACACACACTCAGCCTACAAAGACGCCTCCTTCAGGGTTCCTGAAGCAGAGCAAGCTGGGACAGCAAAGCCAGTGTGTCCACACCTAAGTGATGCCTCAAACTTGGACTGAAATCATCACCCCCCACTTCTCCTCCATCTCCCACTGCACAAAGAATCCCTGGGTCAGCAAAACAGTTGTCATGGGTTTCTGTAGCTGAATTTTAGTAGGACGGGGCACTTCCAGGATGGTTTCTGTTAGAAGCTGCTAGAAGCTTCTCCTGTCCTGTGGAGCCAATCAAAATCATAGTTACGCCTCTGGGATACATAGTCAAGAATTGGAGTGTTGGTGCAGTTGAAAATTCCAGCATTGAGAGATCAACACAGAGAGAGACAGGAGACCAAGGTGGGAGCAGGAGGAGGAGAAGGAGGGAGCCCACGCTGGAGCAGGGGGGGAAGGACTGAAAGCTGTGCCCCCCCTGCAGCCCCTGGAGATCCCTCGGGGGGCACAGACCCCCCTGCAGCCCCTGGAGATCCCTCGGGGGGCACAGACCCCCCTGCAGCCCCTGGAGATCCCTCGGGGGGCACAGACCCCCCTGCAGCCCCTGGAGGAGCAGGTGGATGCAGAAGGAGCTGTTGTCCTGTGGGAGGCCCAGGATGGAGCGAGATCCTGCAAGAGACTTGCAGCCAGGACTCCTGCAGAAGGAGACCCACCTGGAGCAGGTTTTCCCCCAGCAGAAGTGTTGCCCGGGGGGTGGACTCACCTTGGAGAGGTCTCTCGAGGACTGTCCCCCGTGGGAGGGACCCCAGGGGAGCAGGGGAAGGACTCAGAGCTGTGGCCCCCCTGCAGCCCGTGGGCAGGACCGTGGGGGAGCAGGTTGTCCCCCTGCAGCCCACGGAGCCCATCGGGGGGCAGAGACCCGCCTGCCCCCCATGGAGTGACCCCCAGGACAAGAGCAATGGCAGAAACAACACCCACCTGCAAACCTCCCATTCCCTGCTCCCTGGAACTGCTGGGGGGAGGGAGGGGTGGGAGGAGAGGGGTGTTCTGGGCACTGATTGAGTTCTTATTTTGTAGTTTTAGTGATTTTAGTTTTAGTTCTTATCTTGTCAGTAATAAATTTCAGTATTTACTACTCTGGGTTTGCTTTGCCATTCTCTCTCTCAGCTGTTTTTTGCCTTTTCTCCTTTCCCTTTCCCTCTGGGACAGGGGAGGCCTGGAGGTTTGGGTGGACACCAGGTGAAAACCACTACAACAGTCCATTTTCAACCTCAAAAATCAGACATGAAACTATTCCAACGTGGCACGAGCAGCTCCTTGCACTTGGTACCACGTATGGTCCTGAACCCCTCCCAACACGGGATCCACCTGGTCAACACCTTGTGGTCACCACATCACACCAGCACAGCATCCAACAAAGGGAAGAGCAAGGGAAGAAGCTGCTGGAGGGTCAATATTTGCAGGGTCTCATTTGCTCCTCTGCACAAGGCCATGATCAGTGCCCAAACATTCCAGAGGGTCAGGACAAAACCCCAAGGGGACCCAAGCATGGAGGCACTACCAGCACGTTGGAGTGTCCTCAAGGACTGGCCCCTCATGGGCAGCTCTGCCGAGGGCATGGGGAAGGAGAAAGGAGAAAGGGACAGCAGCTGAGAGGCCCTGTGTTCCCAAAACTCCTTCCAGGAGGAGAACTAAGTACAGAACAGGAGTGCTGGGCTTGTAAGGGGCTGACAAGCCCCAGGGCTTCACCTGTGAGAGGCCAACAACCCACCTTCACCCACCACGCACTTGGAGGTTCAGCAGAAGTGTCCAGGAATGTGGATTACAGCCCAAACTGCAGAGACAGCTGAGAGGGGACAAGGGGAGGAGGCGATCGAGAAGTGTCCACCACAGGACACCCTGAGCAGCTCTGTCACCACAGGGATGACACCCCAAACTGCAGAGACAACGAGGAGGGACACAGGGAGGAGATGATTGAGAAGTGTCCACTCACAGGACACCCTGAGCAGCTCTGTCACCACAGGGATGACACCCCAAACTGCAGAGACAGAGACAATGAAGAGGGACACAAGGACAGGGTGACCCACAAGTCCCCACTCCCAGGACACCCTGAGCATCCCTGTCCCAACATGTGTCTCCTCCTTGCCCGAGGTCGGAGCTGCAGCCCCTCTGCCCTGCACGTTGCAGCAGAGCTTTGGAAGGCAAAGAGGACCTGAGGAGGTTCCCAAAGCTCCACAAAGAGCTGCTCTCCTCGGGGCCTGTCCAAGCTGCAGTTCCCATCCTGCTCCCCCAAAAACCTCTCCCTCTGGAGCACAGCTCCTCCAGCAGCACATCCTGCAGCTCCAAGGCCTTCAGCTCCCAGCAGGGCTGCTCTGGAACCTTCCAGACACGTCACCCTCACCTCAGGAGGCAGAGGCACGGCCGTGCCTGCCAACATTCCCAACAGCCTCCCCGTGGAAGCCTCTTCCAACGCCACGGCACTTGGTGGGAAATGTGGAAGGCATTAAAGCTCTCACTTTCTCCGAGCAGAGCAGGAGCCCAGAGCTCCAAACCAGGCCCTGGGGGCATTTCAGCAGCTCCATCTCCACGGGGCCCTCTTGGGTTTATTATTATTTTCTGAGTCAATCAGAAACCGCCGGGTCCAGGAAGCAGTAAATGACAAGAATTTGGCTTAAAAGGGAGAAAAGCAAATAAATGCTTGGAGCAGAGGGTGACCACTGAAGGCTTCCCAAGCCTGGCCTGCTGCTGATAAAGGCTCAGCTGCACACGGGCTGTCCCACCCATGCCCAGCCTGCTGACCTTGCCCAGTGGTGGCACCACGTGGAGCTTTGAGCGAGGGGGTCTCTCAGCCCTTCCTGCAGCAGCAGCAGCTCCTGGGGCACCAGAGCTGCTGTGCCCAGCTGGCAGAGGTTCCTGTGGCTGGATTTTGGGAGAAGGGGGGGCTCTCCAGGGTGGTCTCTGCTGGAAGCTGCCAGAAGCTCCCCCTGTGCTGTGGAGCCAAGGACAGCCAGGGCCAGGAGGGACCTCCTGCTGGTGGCCACAGTGGAGCCAATGAAGGATCCCAGTGGCAGCTCTGGGATCACAGAGGGAAGAATTGAGGAGTGTGGGGCAGTTGGGAATTGCAGCCATGGGAGAACAACACAGAGCCCAAGGTGGGAGCAGGAGGAGGAGAAGGAGGGAGCCCACGCTGGANATTTCTTACTTTTTACTTTTATTACTTTTAGTTATTGTCAGTAATAAATGTCAGTATTTAGCCCCTCTGAGTTTGCTTTGCCATTCTCCCTCTGCTGGTTTCTTTGCCTTTTCTCCTTTTCCTTTCCCTCTGGGATGTGGTGTGGACACCCAAACTGGGTGGTGGGTGAAAACTGCCCCACCAGCCCAGGGTCCGTGCCCAGCCCACCAGGGCTCTGACTCCAGGGAATTTATGGGTCCCCAAAAACCACCTGGGGTGGGAAGAGAAGAGGACGTGGTACCCAGAAGGGGGAAAAACGCCCCCCAAAAAAAAGGTTTTGTGGATCGTAGGAAGCAAAATGAGGAGCTGGAGCTCAGATGTCACAACCCAGGGGAGGAAACATGAGAAATAACTGAGTTGGCTGCACCAGCAAACCCACCGTGTCCTTAGTTTGGTACAAAATCAAAGCACGGCCACGGGTCAGACCCTGGGGACACCCTGGGGTGGGCAGGGCTTTGCAGGCCAGCATGGAGACCCACCTCATCCATGGAGAGCAGCTGAAGAGGGTGAGGAACACGACTAAGTGGGACCCATGGGATAGACAGGGCGGCGTCCAGCCCTTGGCCACAGTCCCACAAGAAGGTGCAGGATGAGGACCAAGCGCCCCGGGACACCTGGTGGCACTCGCATGTTTGAGAGGGTCCTATGAACCAGGCAAGCAAGAGCAAGAGCCAGCCCTGCACCCCCAGGAAATCCCATCATCCCTCCCCTGGAGAGAGGATTTTCCTGTCTGTGCTCCTGGAAGAGCTGATCCAAGGCTTGTCAGATCCAAGGAGTTTGCATTCCAGGACAGTGAGATCATGCTGGGAGCTCCCAGCTGAGGCCCAGCACACAAAGCCCGAGGGGTGGACGAGTGGGATTCCAGCACCACTGCCAAGACAATGCCACGGGCAGGGACACCTCCAACCAGCCCGGGGGGCTCCAAGCCCCGTCCAACCTGCCCTTGGACACTCCCAGGGATCCAGGGGCAGCCACAGCTTCTCTGCCCAACCTGGGCCAGGGCCTGCCCACCCTCCCAATATCCCACCCATCCCTGCCCTCTGGCACTGGGAAGCCATTCCCTGTGTCCTGTCCCTCCATGCCTTGTCCCCAGTCCCTCTCCAGCTCTCCTGGAGCCCCTCCAGGCCCTGCAAGGGGCTCTCAGGTGTCCCTGGACCCTTCTCCTCTCCAGGTGACCCCCCCAGCTCTCCCAGCCTGGCTCCAGAGCAGAGGGGCTCCAGCCCTGCAGCATCTCCGGGGTCTCCTCTGGACTTGCACCCACAGCTCTGCATTTTGTTTCATTCCAGGCTATGAGATGCCTACAAACAGGTCAGCTGAAGGGTTGAGACCTTCTCCAACCCTCTCCATCCCTGTGCAGTCCCCAAAGCCGATGGAGCATCACCTCCCGTGAGCACCGTGCCCTGTCTGACCCTGCCTCGCTGGGAACACCCCAACACCCCAACAGGGGCCCCTCCCCGTGCCCAGCTGTGCCCTCCAGGCCAACCTGCCACCCCAGAGGAGACCTCCAGAAGCTGCAGACACAAACCAGCAGCGCTGCAGCTGCAGCAGGAGCAGCCCAGGGGAAACACCTGCGGGGCTCAGCCGGGTTTATGGGGCTGGGGAAGCTCGGTGGGCACAGCTGGCCCATAAAACTGCCCTTTAACAGCCACACTTGCAAGAGGCATTTACAAGAGTTAGCAAAAGTCTGCCAGTTTTCAGCCAGTGTCCACCCAAACCTCCAGGCCCTCCCCTGTCCCAGAGGGAAAGGGAAAGGAGAAAAGGCAAAAAACAGCTGAGAGAGAGAATGGCAAAGCAAACTCAGAGGGGCTCAATAC
>VXAU01002489.1:60618-79277 GCA_013399695.1 Formicarius rufipectus | reverse complement strand
CAAATTTAAAAGCAGTTCCAAGAAGATAGCTTTATACCTCTATGTTTATATATATTATGTGTATTTATATATCTATTTAAAGGGAGGTGACTTTTTCAGGCCACACTCTCATGCCCCACAGGACACTTCTGACAACGGTCCCGCCGAGGGAACGCTCAGCACCTGAGCCCAAACGCTGCCTCCTCCCTCCTCTTCCTCTTGGGTCTGTCCCCCTGCTCTGCTCTGCCTCCACGAGGACCTCACCCGTGCCTTCCTACATTCCAGAGGGAGCTTTCCCTGCTTGGGTCACCACCACAAGGGGAGAAGAACTGAGGAGACCTCCCCTTCCCCAGCGCTTTGCTTTCTGCCACCCCTTCCAGCTGCACCTCCTGAAGGTGTCAGCCAAGGCTCAGCTTGAGCTGAGGAGGCTCCCAAAGCTCAGAGGGATTCTGTTGAGGTCCTCTAGGAAAATCCCAACCCACAGGACAGAATCCATCAACAGCTTGATCTTGGGAAACAAAACGTTTGGGGAACGTGAACTCTGGACAAGTGAGAGCTGAAAGGGGTGAGGAGAACCCGCCTTAACTCGCTGAACAAAGACTCATCCAACCCCTTCTGCACCTCCATGATCTAAGGACTGGAATCACAACACTGTGGGAAGCACCTGGAAGGAAACCACACTTTAAGGTCCCTTCCAGCTCAGGGCATTCTATGATACCATGATTTTATGATTCAATGATTCTGTGATTCTTTGACTTCATGATTCTGTGATTTTATTATTCTATGATTTTANATTATTTTATTATTCTGTGATTCCATCTGCATTGTCTAGTCTGATTTTATGATTCCATGATTTTATGATTCAATGATTCTGTGATTCTTTGACTGCATGATTCTGTGATTTTATTATTCTGTGATTTTATTATTCTATGATTCTGTGATTTTATGATTCTATTAGTCTATGATTCTATTATTCTATGATTCTGTGATTCTAAGATTCTATTATTCTCCGATTTTATGATTCTGTGATTTTATGATTCTGTGATTTTTTTTCATTTAGCTTCATTTGCTAAATTCTGAGCTTTGAATATTACAGTAGCAAAGGAAACATGCCCAGGATTCAGAAAGAAAAAAAAAAAATAAGCCATAATATCTGGGATTTTCACCTCTGTCCAGTGTCTTGGTTTTTAGACATCCAGAAAACAGCATTTCAGAGCATTTTCTTCCCAATATTTATCACTCAAGTGTCATCCTCAACTTAGAGGTCCCAGGCAATTCCTGGTGTTTCTCAAAGCCTGTAAAGCCTCATGGTTTACTCCTTCCAGCCAATGGAATAATAAAACACAACGTAGGAAATCATTTATAACCTGAATTAAAAGACAGTTTTCATTCCATTAGAAGAGCAATAAAAATAGATAAAGTCTCTCTGGGCACTTCCCTGCCCCAAGGACACTGATATATCTTTAATTAAGCTGGCAGAGTGGGACCTGGACCAGTAAGAAATGCCCTGGCTGGGGAGATTTATTCACCCTACACGTTCCCTGGTTTAATTTGACAATTTAAAGGTGGCCAATTTTCTGTTGCCTTCATTTCCCGTTCCCAAATCTGGAGCTGTGCTAAACAGAAAACCACTACAAGTAGAAAAAAAAATTGAAAATCCTCCTTTACTAAAACTTCAGAGCAATAAATGCCCGACAGGTCAAGCAAAAACATCCAAGCACCGTGTCCTGGGAGGGAACCCCAACCTCTTTGCACAACTTCTGCCAAGGTTTTTGAGCTGCTGTGAGTGCACTGAGCTCCAAACCACGGAGAAAACATCCAACCTGGGTTTTTTCAAGTTATTTTTAAATTAATTTTGAATTTCAGCTCCACAGCAGCAGCCAAGTGCCCCTTCTCCAGAGGGGTGCAGCGCTGGGGGGCGGCTCCTCACCTGCTAAAACAGGTCCAAGCCACGGTGCCAACCCTGCAATATTTCCACAGTGCATTTCCAAACACTCACCAGAGTGAATAAACAGTTTATTGTTTGTGAATAAACAGTTTATTGTTTGTGAATAAACAGTTTATTGTGGCTCTTTCCCTTCCTTGTGCTCTTCATGCTCTGCAAGCCGAGCCCAAGGGCTCTCAGATGCCACTGGAGCAAAACGTGCCTGTCAAAGGACCCAGATGAAAACTCCCCTTCCTACTATTCCCCTGCACACAGAAAGGGATTCCCTGGAGGGGAAAAAGAAGAAATCTTATTCCTTTTGTTCATGGGAGCTCAAATTTTAACCCTGAAAAGTCAGAGGCACCACGTGCTCTTTCAGGATAAGGTTACTCAGACCTTCCCTTGTACAGCCCTTGGGGGGATTTTAGGCTGGTAGGGCATTGCTAAATGAGTGTCTGGAGAAACTGGAAACAAAAATTAGCTGTGAGGAAACAAAGCAAACCACTGGCAGTGGAAGGGAAACCCCCAAATATTATTTATAAAAACCCCTCAAACACTGGTGAAGGGAAGAAAGACAAACAAATGTGAGTAAGAAAATAAACACTGTTATGAAAAATATCAAAGAATTATAGAAAATCATAGAATAGGATTAAACCCCCTGAGCAGGGAAAGGTTCAAAAAGAAGATCCTTTTGGGCTCTTCACTGTTACTGCACTGCAAAGTAGAGGGTTAGCAAAGGCTTCACTGTGAGGAGGGAGAACAGGGAAGAGAAGTGCAGGATGGGCTGCACCAATAAACCTTCCCAGGCAATTAAATAAAACTATGGGCAGAAGGGCCAGGACAAGTTAATTAGTGGGGAATTTAGAAAATGAGCTGAACCAGCACATTTTAGAGCATTAAGTTAGTGTAAGCTGAAGAATCCTGCAGACCAAAATAACCCAGCAAGGGTAAAACTATCCCTTCCATCCCGCCAGGCAAATCTGTAGGAAGCAATAAACTTTATTACAGGAAAAAAAGGAGTTCCCAGCCTTTTGAAATAAGAGAACTTTCTTGCTGCAATTCTTTGCTCTCCCTTATCTCCCATCAATGGGCTTTGGGGACTGAAAGCCAGCAGCAGGGAAGGGAAACCCAGGGACAGCATCCTGAACAGTCCTCAGGTGATGTTCCAACACTGCCGCTCTCACTACAAAGGGCTGTGGCAGCAGCAAAACCACCCCGATGTTTTTGGGAAGTATCTTCAAACATTAGCACAGAACTATTGCAATTCCTGCCAAGAGGTGGATGAAGGGAACAGCTCAGAACAACACTGGGCACCTGGTGGCTCTGATGGAACTGAGTTTTGCCTTCTAAAATAAATATTATCTATTGAAGATCCACTGATATGCAGCTATTTGTGCTGGGAAAGTATCTGTAGGTGGCTGAATACACACAGGGGATGTGGTTGTGCTCCAGGTGTGACTCTGAAAACACACATGGGATGTGGTTGTGCTCCAGATATAACTCTGAATACACACATGAGATTTAGTTGTGCTCCTCATTTGAATCTGAATACACACATGGGATTAGGTTGTGCTCCAGGTATAACTCTGAATACACACATGGCATGAGGTTGTGCTCCAGGTGTAAATCTGTGACTTAGCTACAGAATCTTCAGAAAAATGAAATAGCCCATTTGACCATTACAACTGCTGAGGGTCTGTAAATGGTACTTGTGTTTGTTTAACAAAACACGTCAGGTGCTGGGACCACCACTGAGTAGGAGGATGCTGGGAGAGGGAAGAGCAGACCATGTCACCAGAAGAGAGGCTAAAAGTTAAGTTCTTTACTGTGGACCAAGACAGAGAGCACTGCAAAAAGGTATTATTTCCTCTTGCTCTGTGTCTCTCCATCACCCCCTGAGACCCGTGGCTGTTCAAGCACTGCCCATCCCATTAAAGAAACCAGGTACACACCCAGGAGATGAGCTACGATGACATTTGTAATGCAAAACATGATTAAAGTACAACAACAACAACAATCCCTGAATTATTCCCGAGGTGTTTAAAATTCTATTGACCCCCAAACCCCCAGAGCCCCCAGGGGCTGCAGGGAGGGCTCCGGGTTCAGTCTGACCTGCTGCCACCCCAAAGGCTGCCAGGATGCAGTTCAGATACCCAAGAGCACCATGCTAATGCCCAATTATTCCCCATATGTCACCTCCTGCACTACCCACCCCGGTGTGAAAACCTCTTTGATGTTCCAGAGCTTTCAGCTCGGCAGCTCATCACCCCACTACTCACTTCACCCTTTAATTCCACCGAGCCTGACCTGTAATTTGAACGATTTCCTTCTTATGGCCCTGAAGAGCAGATCCCAGGTTTGAAATACAGCCAGATCATTTCAAGGATGGACCTGGGAAAACAACCTGGGACAGAGCTAACCAGGCACAGGTGTGTGGATGGCAATCCTTCTCTAGGCAGGGCTCTGGTTTGTCCCATAAATCATGGGATCCCACAGTGGTTTGGGTTGGAAAGACCCTTAAAGCCCATCCCATTCCACACCCTGCCCTTCCACTACCCCAGGTTGCTCCAACCTTGGACACTCACAGGGATGGGGCAGCCAAAGCTTCTCTGGGCAAAAAAGACCACGAGCTGTTCTCATCCCATCTAAGGGCAGTGGCAACACCCCCACAGGGCCCATTCACCACCCAAATCACGTGTTTCTATCATGGTTTATGAGAAGAAAAATGACAGTTTCCAAAATCCTACCCAAAACCAGAGCAATGATCACCCCAGAGCCAGCAAAGCAGAAGCTCCACCACCATCCTCCAGTTCTCCCTGTCAAAACCCATGAACACCTAGAGGATGGAACCCCCTTCAGCTCATCAGGTCTGGAACACAGCCCTCAGAAGAAAAGAAATCCAGTTAAAATCCGCATAATTCCAAAGGAGCTCACACCACAGCCAGCCAACTGCATCCCCACAACAAGGGCTGTGGGGAAAAGCCACGGGAAGGGTTTTCAGGTAGAGAAGAAACTCTTTAGCCAAGGAGAAAACAAAAAAGACACTTTTTTGTTTTGCACACAGCATAAAGGATGTATCTGGGAGGGAAAACAATGTCATGCACACCTGCTTTTTGCAGCAATCTGTGTATTTTTGTGCTCCCACGAGCCAGTGTTGCCTGGAACACGGCGGGGTGGGACACCAGAGGGGCAGAATTCCTCCAGCTCTTATCAGACGCTCTGCAAACACCAGCGAGGGCTGCAGAAAGATAAAGTTCTCCATCTGCTGATGGTTGCTACTGGTAGCCCAAACAGGGTCAAAAAAGTTCACTCACCCAGCTCATGCCTGAGGGTTTTATAGCCCGAGCCCTCAAGGAGAAAGCCACAGGACCATCCAGGTGCAGAGAAGAAACACTCGGCACAAGGGAGACAGGCAAAGACCAAAGGGCTGGTCCACCTGAACCAAGCCCAGCTCACTCAGAGCAATCAGTAACTCGAGACAAGGAGATTAATTAACTGTCCCACAAGCCTCTGCAGGATTGATTCCCGGGGCAAAAGATCAGGAGTGATTGTCATTAGTTTCCAAAGTTAGTCATGATGAGATACAAAAGCCCTCCAACAAGTCGCTTGGCTGAGTTTTTAGGAGTCCATGTGATTACCAGTCCAAGTCTTGGAAGGGCTCAATTCCACCCTTCACTGCAAACATCTAAGGCAAGTCACCAGCCTTCTCATTTTTCCATCATAAGGAGAATAATTGGATGCCTTAAACATATTTAATCCCTGGCAGACTGGGAGGTCTTTGTTGGCAGCCATAAACACAGATACACAGGGAGTTTTACACTCCGTGGTCCCGAAGGGAGCGAGTTTGTTGAACGGCACAGTCAAACCCCAAAGACCATTTTAAAATATACATATAAAATATTTACAGTTCAATGTGATCCCTTCTGTTCCCTGAGAACAGAAACAGGCAGGCTTTAACCAGGCAGTGCTGGCAGATACTGCACTGAAGGAGAAAGGAAGGTCCTGTCCATGGTTTAACTACAGAAAAATTAAATCCCACGGGAGCTTCCTACACAACAGAAGCTTGGGGGCCACAGGGACCCATATTTATAAACCAATCTGCCCCTCAGTTCAGTCATCCTTGGATTTACAGCTTGTCCAGAGATCAGCACTGGTGGAGAACTGGGCCAGAACCAGCACCAGCCTCTTTCTCCACTTCTACAGCCACGCTGAACAAGCAGCTTCGACAAAACAAGTGGCATCTCCAGTGGCCTCCTCAGCTGGAGCACACCAAGAAGCAGCAGCTGTGGTGGGATCACCTCAAGGTCCCCATGTGATACATTCCCCTTAAGCTGCCCCAAATCCCTGGCCCTGGCAGCACTCCAGGAGCAGGAGAACCACGACAGAGGTGCCAGACAGTTGGCTTCTCTTCAAAGGCTCGGAAGGGCAGGGTGGGGAAAACAGGGTGGAGTGAAAAATAATAATCCTGCCTTAATTACAATTAGGGCTTAAGAATCCCATCCACGTGAAAGTTCTCCTGCTTTGTATCACAGCTCCCTCCCGGGCTCAGAAAGGTGCCTTGGATGGAAAACACTTGGCATGATCCTCTTGGGAGTGGTAACACCCTTGAGGAGGTGAAGGAATGTTCCTCCTCAAGAGACACGTGGAATTATTTGTCACTGTGCTCCAGGCTGGAGGGTCCAGTCAGTCTCAACAAGGAGCCTCCACAGGTGGGTGATGGGGGTGTGGACAGGCTCTCCCAGGGGCCAAGAACTTTCCTCCTCTTCTTACCTGACTTGGGGCTCATCCATCTCTTCCCCATTTTCTCTCTGTTACTGTTGTCAGGTCCAAGTGTTTTACCCACTCCTGGAATGCAGGGGAGAGGAAGGAGCAGCAGGCAGGGGTGGAGGGGAAAGAGGACACAAGGGGACCCTGCAGGGAGTGGAAAGCCATGGCAGAAACACCTCCCAAGAGGAGCAGTGCTGGGAGTGCTCCAAGATGTGCCTCCACCTGCTGAACACAAAGCTCTCCTGGTCTCCTGGCCCTCTTGTGTTACCAACTTCCTTTGTCTGTCCCTGTGTCAGCTGCAAAGAAATCAGATTTAGCCACTGACCTCTCAGGAGGAGAAGGAAATGCTAATAAAGGGCACACTTCAGAAATGCAGTGCTCTGTACCCAACACAGAGATCAAGGTGCTTTACAAAGGTGCATTTACTGGAAAAAACCACCTGAAGCTGGTCCTTGAAGTGTCAGCTGCTGCTTCATCGTGGAGAATTACCACAAATAGCACCACTGAGGGGAGCACTGACTGTGGCACAACTGTAAATGAAGCCCAAAGAAAGCTTTCTTAGGTATTTCTGATCGACTTGAAAGCAACTGCCACTTGAGTGAACGTGCTGGGTTAGAATTAAACCAGTAGGAGAAATGAATCCAACTCACAATGGGATTGCAAGGCAGAATAACAATTGATTAAAAGATCACAAAAAATACACTGAAACAGAGAAGAAAATTTGTTTGTGCCACGAAAAACACCAGCTGTGCAGCCCAACACAGTGGGGCACAGCAGAGTGGAGCTCACCAACTCTGTGCTGAGCACCACGTGGCCCCCCCTGAGTTCAGAGTAAAAAGAAAACAAGGTACCTGCTGGTGCAAGTGATGGTTGCAATCTGGTGGCAGTCTCAGTCTCCTCGAGGCTCTGCTCCTCCTCTGGATCTGAAGGGAGCCCCCAGTCCCAAACCCCTCAGCTTATATCCACTTGGGCTCTGCCCAGTCCCTCCCCCGGGGCAGAGACTTAAACAATGGGTGATTTACTCTGGGAGATAAACAATGGCCTATTTTTGGCACCCCTGATGGGCCATTAGCAGATATGACCCCTCAGGTGTGTGTGGGGGCAGAAGTCCTTCCTTATCTCACAGAAGTTCCTACACACCCAGCTTGTAGCCTGAGGGGTGGGGTGCGCCTGAGACAACAGCTGCTAATGGACCATTGTGAGCAGTTCGTGGGAAAAATGACATAGAGGGTTTTAGAATCCACACCCACACAGTGCCAAACTGATCCTGGCTACTGAAACCAGGACAGTGAAGGCACAGGAATCTCCCAGGAAGAGCCTTGGGAACTCTTTGCTTCGCTTCTCCATCCTCCTTTCAACACCTGGCACTGGAGAGGTGTGTCACCAACACCACCAACACTCGACTGAGGTGGTTGGGGAGGGTTTTGCCCTCTCAGAGAACTTCCTGACACCCACAAAGGCTGCAGCAGCTCTTGAGGATCCTAAACACTTAATTATAGTTTCCTGCGAGGTTGTCCCCATCCCTGAAATGTTCAGGACAGGTTGGAGGGGGCTTGGAGCAACCTGGTCTAGTGGAAGGTGTCCCTGCCCTGTTTCCTTTAAAGTCAGAATCTCTCATTTATAAATGCATTAAAATTCATTAAAATTCATTATAAATTCATTTTAAATTCATTACAGTATCAAAGCAGCATAGAAGAAATAGGAACATGGCCACTTTTTGGAGACCATTTGGATTTAACTCTTCCAATACCGTCAGCTGCACCAGCTCCAAATCTCTGCTCCCCAGCTGCTGTTGGGAAGACCAAATGGCCTGAGGGTTTCTGAAAAAACCCTTCCTTGGAATCACATACCTTTCATTCTAAACATCACCTTGAAGTTCATCTTGGGTTTCAAACATCAGACCTGCTGTGCCTCATCACTTCAGGCTCCACACTCACCATAAAATCAAGCTGCAAGAGCTTGTGCTTCACAACCCCTTTGCTCAGCCCAGTCTGGCTGTGGGCAGAGACCTCAGAGAGGGGGTTTTCCTTGTCAAAACGCTGAGCAGAAGTTTCAAGGCTTCAGCTTTTATGAAAACTGTCACAGCTGCTAAAAACTCCCCCTGTGCTGTGGGTCTTGTAAACTGTCACAGATTCTCCCTTTATGTTGCTGACAGGGTTTGGATTTTTTTCCCATCTCCAGGAGGGAAATGTCTCAGATCTCCTCATATTCCTGCAAGTGGAGTCACACCTCTCTCTTTGGGTTATGGGGGCTTTAACTGGGGGTGTTAATAAACACCAAATGCTTCGAGTTTTGCATCATCTGACAAATCAAAATATAAGCCAGGAAAATTCTTCCCAGGTTGCCCAGAGGAGCTGCCCCTGGATCCCTGGAAGTGTCCAAGGCCAGGTTGGAGCAACTTGGGCTGGTGGAAGGTGTCCCGGCCCATGGCAGGGGGGGCACTGGGTGGGCTTTGAGGTCTCTTGCAATCCAAGGGAAGGGAAAGGGGAAAGGGAAAAAGGAAAAGGGGAAAAGGGAAAGGGGAAAAGGGAAAAGGGAAAAGGGAAAGGGGAAAAGGGAAAGGGGAAAAGGGAAAGGGGAAAAGGGAAAGGAAAAGGAAAAGGAAAAGGAAAGACAAACCCAAATTCTCTGTCCTCACAGCACCTGTACAGCACATGGGCAAAAAACCAAACCTTTGTCCCAGGAAATGCAAAACCAACTTGCTCCCAGATTCCTCAAGGTTTGTGTAATGCATTTTTGCCTAAAAAGTGTCAGGATGGAGAATTATTTGGAGCCTTGCAGAACTGGAGCACCAGTAGAGCCACTCAGCGTGCCCAGATGCCTTAGGAAAGGGGCCAGGGGGGCAGCTGGGAGGATGAGGAGTGGGAAAAGACCCTGGAAGACAACATTCACCAGCCTAACTCCTCACACCAGTCCCTCATCCAGCTCCAACCTGCCCCCCAAGTGTGGTGGCCACACCACAAACCACAAGAAACTCCAGGTGAAAATAACCCCCCAAAAAGCATCTTCAATAACCCCCCAAAAAGCAGCTTCAATAACTCCCCAAAAACAGCTTCAATAATGCCTCAAAAAGCAGCTTCAATAACCCCCCAAAAAGCAGCTTCAGCCCAGACCTGAAGGCACAAAGGTGGGTGCACAAGGCATGAAACGGGGGCAAGGATGGTGCCACGTGAGTTCATCCAGCCTTGGATGCCTTGGCATTGCTGCAGGGCTCAGTCATTCCAGCTGCTCTATGGGTCAAAAACCTGCAGGAAATCTGCAGCAAACACCCAAAAGAGATTTATTTGCTGGCCTAACTGATCAATTTGAAGACTACATCACCACCTCCATCCAACTGCTTTGTTGTGCTGCATTAATTAACCTGGACATGGGTAGAGGGACCTGCTCTCAGTCTGCTGCTCTCCTTGGAAGGGGAAGGAGCTCTCAAGATGTTTCCTCCTGCACCACAAACTGTTTTGAAGTGGTTTTAACCTGCCAGAAGAGGCACTTGCTCACTCATACTCCAGTGCCTGCTACTGGCTGTGTCACCCTAAGGACTCATTAAACTTGCACCATTTGGGTTAAAAAAAAGGAGAATTTACACATAAGTTACTAAAAGTTAATGATTAAATCACCTTCCTGGGGCTGAAATGAAAGTTGAGCAGAAAGCAAAGAACTAAACCCGAGAAGATCATGGGAGAAGCTGGGGGGGATAAAAATCTAATTGTTGCTCTATGGAAAGGACAACAAAATTGTGCAGAGCATTAAAGGAGTTTAAAAAGAACGTAATTCCTGATCACTGAAAGTAACAGGAAAATTTCCCATCAATCAGAATTTAACTTCAGAAAAAGAATCCTGTGGAATGGAGTGAGGGGGTTTTTTCCCAACCTAAACGATTCTGTGTTAGTTTATCCAACTGCAGAAGGGAAGAAAAGGAATTCTGATCACTCCTTTCCTTGGTCTTAAATGAAAAATAGTCTTTGCATCCTGATTTTTTTCATGTTACTCAACAAGGAGCATGGGAGAAACATTCCTAGAGCAGAGAAGGCTGCAAGTCAGCAGCAAAAGGTGATTTAAAGTAGAAAGGTAACTCTAACCGCAGATAAAACCATGGAGAGAGTTTTCACAATTAGCTTAAAACCTTTCAAATGTCCAAGAATGCAACAAAGTTACTGCATTAAGGGGAAAACAAAACAAAACAAAATCCCCCACACGAACAAAAAAAACCAAAACAAAAATCCAAAAACACCAAAAAACCAAACAAAACCAACCAAAACAAAACAAAAAACCAACCAAACAAAAAACCACACACCCCCAAAAAATGGGAACAAGCAAGAAAACAACCAAAATGGAAGTGATTCCCAGCTTAGCATCTGGAAAAGGAATGAGTTGAAATTCCTTTTGGGGGATGTCAGAGCTTTTCCATAAATTTGGAGTCCAAAGAAGAAACAATAAGAAATATTCTTAGGCAGGAATTTAAAGGAAATGAAGATGAACCTCATTCTTCTAAGGGAGAGGATATAAATCACCACCAACTTGTCAGACTCAGAAGGGAAGAAGTGGTGAGGAAATGGGGGCAGCGGGTGGAAGGGATGGAAAAGAGGACCTGGAGAGCAGGGGGATGGCAGATCTTCTGAGCCTTTCATTCACCTCACCACAATGTATTTTCCCCTGGCATTGTGGTCCTGTTGGGGGGGATTTTTTTCTCCTGATTTTCTTGTCACCTGCATCAGTTTCCTTACTGAGTTCCCACGGAGCCCATCGGGGTGCACAGACCCCCCTGCAGCCCATGGGGTGACCATTGGGGTGCACAGACCCCCCTGCAGCCCATGGGGTGACCCCCAGGACAAGAGCAATGGCAGAACCACCACCTGCAAACCCCCATTCCCTGCTCCCTGGAACTGCTGGAGGGAGGGAGGAGTGGGAGGAGAAAGGTGTTTTAAGACTGATTTACTTCTTACTTTTTAGTTTTTCCCTTGTTAGTAATAAATTTGAGTATTTAGCCCCTCTGTGTTTGCTTTGCCATCATCTCTCAGCTGGTTTTTTTTGCCTTTTCTCCTTTTCCTTTCCCTCCGGGAAAGGGTGGGGGGAGTGCTGGAGGTTCGGGTGGACACCCGGGTGAAAACTGCCACACACACACCACGGAAAAGGTTAAAAACAGAATAAGCTTCTCAGCCTGAAAATTACCGCCAGAAAAATGAGAGTCAATAATCGGCAGCAGCTTCTTTGGAGCCCCGGAGCGTCCCTGAGAGGAGAGGGGCGCTCCTCGCCCGGGACCTGCCGAGCGCCTGGCACAGTTTAGGGGCACACAATGACACTCTTGTCTGCCCGCAATCCACGGCCTCCAAAAAATTCCTGCCTGCCAAGGACACACAAAGCCCTGGCCCCGGCGTTTTTTTCCCCAGCAGGAAAAAAAATAAAGCAAGCAGGGTGGTTCATGGCACGGCCCGGGGCCAGGAGGAATTGGAATCGACACCTGGAGGTCACACACGCTCCGCGCTCCGAACACCCCGAGCAGAAGGAGCCTCTCCTTTCCCAGCGCTCCCACATCCCGTTTCCTTTGAAGCACGCTTTTTAATTGGGGCTTATTTTAAACAAGCTCTCTGTGCGTGTGTGTGTGTGGTGGGGGTTGTTTAGAGACAATAATGAGAATTCGAGACTAATTGTTCCTTTTTGTGCCCTGAAAGAGCCGCAGCCGCGTTTGAGGCGAGGTAAGGAGGGTGTCTAAAGCTCACTTGAGGCAAACAACTGCCTGGGCTCGGAGAGAACCCTCCCCATTAAAAGCAAACAACTTCTCCATTCCTCCACCACAAAGACAATAAACAAGCACGGAGTTGACATCAATTCCTGACACTTCAAGAGTGTAGAAAATCCGGGTTAAAGAATATGACAAGCCTTTCGGGGGAGAGTTAATCCCTGGGGAAAGACTGCTCTGGCTGGGAAATGTGGACCCACATTTTGAAGCAGACAAGTGGAGAAGGGAGGGGGGAGAATCAGCGAGCAAAAGGAATCCCTGCTTGGTTGGGGTTTCGAGTGGTGAAAGCACCAGTGATGGAAAACATGCTGGGATTACCAGAAACCTGAGAGAAAACAGCAGCAGATGCAAGAGGGGCTGAGCTGGGACTGTCACAGGTATTTTTAGGAGCTCTTAAGGTGCCCTGCTTTGGGTTTATGCCCAAAATACCCAGAATTTTGAGCTCCTGCTGAGCTGTGCTTACAGAAGTTTTCTAACAGCCAGTGGGTTGAGGGTGTGCAGGAATTTTTAGGGGTGGGGAACACACACACAGCCAGGACAGCTATTCCAACAGGGATATTCCAGAGCATTTGGAAACATGCTCAGTATATAAACTGGGGAAGAAGAAGGAAGAGGGGAGGTGTTCAAAGTGATTGTATTTGTTTTCCCAAATCAGCAGGGGGTGGGATGGAGCTCTGCCCGCCTGGAGAGCAGGGCAAGTGGCAAAATTCTCCCAGGAGGGAGAAATTGGAAGGAGCTGCTCAGCTCTGCAGGGATCCCCAGCACAGCATTCCCCTTGTGGTCACACACTTGGACTTGGACAACCTGCCAGACCCAACGAGCAGCACCTCCTCCTCCTCCTCCTGTGCTCTGTTGGTCACTCCCATGGAATTCCCAGATGCCAGTTTTCCTCAGCAGTGACCCAAAAACAGTGGGAAAAGGCAGGGCCAAAAGGCTGAATGTGGATTTAAACAACATTTCAGGCCAAAGTCACCTACTTGAGCACGGCTCCACCAAGCCCCTTGATGTTCCCCACGTGAAGCATGAACAAAAACCAAGAACAAAACAAAAAGACCCCCCCAACCTCCCAAGAACAGTGTGCCAGAGATCTGAATTCAATTTGATTTTGATTTCCATGCCTTTACTTCTGCTGGGAAAGGCCACCACTTCACTTCAAGCACAGTCTGAAGCCCTGCACTTGGTGCAAGTTCATTTAAGGAGAAGGTTTCAAGGATGTCTCTTCTAATTTCCCAGCCTCCATGCAGACCCTTGCTGAAATCCATTCCTGGTCCCCACTTCGTGCACTAAAATGAGTTTCACTACAAACATTTTGGCTGGTTCTCACTCTCTAATCGAGACTAAAAAGTTAACAGACTTGAATTTGTGGGAAGGCTTTGCTACACGTTTCAAAACAAAGAGGTTTTTGTTTTGGTGGAACTGTTTGGAGAGTTTTTTCCTCCCCTCAAAAAATTAAGCAGGCACGGATTTAAAATACTTTAATCGCCCCAATTTGCTCCCATGCCCATAACGCAAATTAAGGCATGGAATTCACAAATAGCAGCCCCCAAAAAACCAGACAAAATGCTCCCAACAGTGCCCTGTGAAGGTCACAAGGACCTTGATGACAAGGGCCAGCTCATCAGGGCACCGGGTCAGGCAGAACTCTGACTGCCAAGCACAGTTCTGAAGGGATAAACAAAAGCACTTGGGTTTCTTCTAGGTGGGTGTAAATAAATATCAAGGGGAGAAGAAAGGAAAGGGTGGTCATGCAAGAGCCAGGAACTCTTCATTCTTTTCCTAAGCAAGCTCAGCAGAACATCAGCTGAAGCAAAACCACTCAGATCCCTTCCAGGGGGCAGCCTGCACAGAGCACTTTGCCACCACAGGGGTCACCTGAAGGAGTAGCTACAGCCCCTGAACAGGCCCCCAAACTCTGCCAGGACAGCTCAGAACCTCCCAGAAGCCCCCTGAGAAGCTGCTGCTCTGTGCTCACAGCTCCCACCCTCCTCTCTGGTGACACGACGCCTTGAGCTGCCCCTGATGCTGCAGGGCGGAAACTACACGGAGATTCCCTTTTCCCCATTATCCAGGGATGATCCTGGTACTGGATCCCTCACCTGTGCAGCAGAGACAGCAGCTGGATTTATTTGAGCTGCACAGTTGTTCCCTCACACTTGTTCAAATGAGACAACACACACGGGACGTGATTTATGGCTCCTCTCGCAGCTCTCCTCTCTCACCGCCATCATATTGGCTCTTGCTGTTTAGAAACAGCCCTAAAAATCAAGTTGCAGTCTGTATTTTATTCCCAGACCTGCTGACATGTCTAAAAGCTGCATCTCATGTCACAGGTCTCAGCCTTTTTAAGTTGTGTTTCCATGTCAGGAGCTTAACGAGCAGAAAACCCACCCCGAGCTCCGGAGAAGATCAATGTCATTCAACAGAACTTCTCCTTTGGCCTTTTTTTTTCCCCCAAACATGTGCATTCCTGAGAAGGCAACGATGACAGATTGAATGTCAAAACCTTTTAAAACATTTTCTAACCTTTTCACTTACCTTTTTTTCCTCTTTTCTTTTTTTTTTTTTTTACCTCTTAAAAATAAGCTTTGCTGCTTTGAGCTTGTGCAACGTGCAAACCCAGACTTCAACGAGAGGCACGCTTGGCCTTCACCTGAAGCTCATTTAGCAACTTCCACAGGTCTAATCAGATTTTCCTCCCAGAAACCCCTTTTTCTGTGATGTGAAGACCAACATGGAGGTGTTTGATTGTGGGAATTTCTTTAAGACAGCGAGCACGCTGACATTGACTGCAGTTCAGTGCAGGAAGCCCCGGCTCTGGGATTCCTCTCCCAGCATCACTCCTGGCTGCTGGTGCCTTCTGGAAAATCCCTGTCCCAGTGCAAGGCTCTCTCTGTGCTCATTTCTACCCCACAGATGAGCCTCCAAATGCCATGGAAAATGTAATACAATCCAAACACCCATTTGCTGCTTTTCCCCCAGAACCCATTTCCCAAGAGTGAGTGGGAAACAGGATCTGAAGGGTTTGAGTTGTTACAAGTCTGAGCAATTAAATCTCCTCCAAAAACACATTAATACGCAGACTAAGAGTTTCTGAGGCGAGGAAAGATTAATAACCCTGGTATTTAGAAGGCTGATATAGCCACAGGCACAGGGAATTTTCCTGTCTGCTGTCCTGTGGGGTATTGCACTGCATGCCACATATTCACAGCCTCAGGCTTTGGTACTCAAAGAGAAAATCAAAATTCCAGCTTTCTAAGCCACTGGTCACTGCAATGACAGGTCAGTCCTCGGGTAGGGAAAGGCATTTGGGTGCTTCACTTATGCTCAGGGTGGAAATGCAGCCAAAGCCTTCAAATTGAAGTCCTGTTTCACCAACACGGAGACAGTAAAAACCCCAAACCAAACAGGACCCATTCCTGGTAGGAACCAAAAACTCCAGGGCATTCCCAGACATAAACCCACCGGCAGAAATGACTTCTGTCATTGGGCACTGGGGATTTGGGCTGATTTGGATGGGATGCATTGACACGATCCTTTTTTTTACACAGACTGAAGAGCAGTTTTTCCCCAAGCACCTAATTTTATATCCACAAAAGGGAATTTAGGTTTCAAAAGAGGAAAAAATAAAAAAAATCACAGTGATGCAAAAGTTCAAACTTCATGTTCCCCCTTCTGTGCTGTTACCAGGATTCCCCAGGCTCCTCCAGGTTTTCCATGCTGTAATCCCAGGACTTCAGCTTTGGGGCACACCCAGCCTGGCAGGCCTGAGCAGCTCCCCAACCTCTTTCCAGCTCAGCCTCACACTTGTACTCACAAGCCCTTCTCGAGGGCTTCTTCATCCAGGGGTTGGATCCAGGTGGCACCAGGAGCAGGTTCCACGACTCCTGGGCAGGGGCCAGCTGGTGGCTTTGCCCCTCCTGGCACCTCTGTCCAGCAGGAGTCAAGGAGCACGGTGCCCCAGATGTGGGACATGTGGGGTCATTCCTGCTCAGGTTCAGGGGTCTCCAAGTGGTCCCAGGATGGGGTCATTTGATGGCTCTGGTGGAAACGGAGACACCTGGCAGGGAACAGCAAAGGGCCATCCTGCACACAGGGGACATAAACACAGGGGGGGAAATACACCCCGAGAGGGGGGGAAATACACCCGGAGAGGGGGGGGAAATACACACCCAGAGAGGGGAAAATACACACACACACACACAGGGAAACTCCTCACAAAACACTCCCAGAAGGGAAAACTCAACACTTACAGGAANGAGAGGGGGGGAAATACACCCGGAGAGGGGGGGGAAATACACCCGGAGAGGGGGGGGAAATACACACCCAGAGAGGGGAAAATACACACACACACACACAGGGAAACTCCTCACAAAACACTCCCAGAAGGGAAAACTCAACACTTACAGGAAAACTCCACATAGACACAGGGAAACGACACACACGGGGGGAAAAACTACACACACAGAGAGGGAAATGACACACACAGAGGAAGAGATTCCACAAACACGCACACAGGGAAAGGCTCTACACACACACCCAGAGCACAGAATCACCTGGGAGGAGGAAAACCTGCATTCCAGTCTTTGCTTCCCTTGTCAACCCTGTTATCCCATGACTTGGGCATACAAAACATCGGCATTCTCAGTGAAGGGGAACCAGGATAAAGCTCCATACTTCCCAGAGAGTGCTGGTTTAACCCCTTGCATTTCCCCATCCTCCCTTGCCAAGACAGTGCTGGTTTAAAATCCTCTATTTCCCCATCCTCCCTTTCCAAGGAGGTGCTGGTTTTAAATCCTCTATTTCCCCATCCTCCCTTACCAAGGCAATGCTGATTTTACCCCCTGCATTTCCCTTTCCAAGGCAGTGCTGGTTTAAAATCCTCTATTTCCCCACCCTCCCTGTCCCCCCCGACCCCAGGCAGTCTCTGAGCTCCCGGTCCCTGAGCTCCTGCTGGGAATTCCCCGTTATCAGCCAAGCCCACCAAGCGCTGCTGCCACACTTCCATTCCCTGCCATTCCAGCGCTGTGCTGAGGGCTGGTTTCTAAACACGCTCCGCTTTTCAGGGATTTATCCGGGTAGGGCTGGATAATCGGTGTCTGTCAGAGCAGACCGCCAAAAAACAGACAGGGAAAATGCATTTCACCAACTCAGGCGCTTCTGGGGACAGCGATTATCAATTAACCCCCTTCCATCAGACCCAGGTGCTGATTAACTGATTAACTACCGCATCCTCTACACGAAGGAAACAGCTCAGCTCCAGAAACCCAAACAAGCGCAGTTTAAAATTCTCCCAGAGGAAACCCACCCATTTACAGGAGTGCAGCTATTCCAAGAGCTCGGAAGGAGTTTCCCCTTATCTCCCCCCTTCAAAGAACCAGCGCTTTAAGTGAATATATCCCCAACCCAACCCAGCGTTTCCCGTGTGGGTGCATTACAAGCATCCTCCTGCGGTAGTAAAATGAGCAAAGCCGAAGCTTTCGCAGCAACTTTATTGCTCCTTTTATAGATTCCCGTGGCCCTTTGATGAGCTGCCATCCCAGGAGGCGATCCCAGCTTCGTCCCTGGGCTGCTGCTGCTCCCGTCGACCCCACCCGTTTCCAGGCTGGCCGTGGGAACCGCATGTGTTGGCATCAGCCAGGCACGATCCATCCGAATTCCTCCCTGCAGGTGCCAAATCCCACATCACAGGGACCCCCTTCAGCACCACGAGCGTTGTGGAGACAAACAAACACGGTGTGAAGGTGAGGGAGAAGCCAGCAGGGAAATGGTGTTCTTGGAAACCCAGGCTCGCTGACTGCGCTTGGAATAAAGATTGGAATCGCTAAAGCTGGAAAAGCTCCCTCAGATCATCGAGTCCAACCATCCCCCAGCACTGCCCAGGCCACCTCTGGTCCATGTTCCCAAGTGCCACATCCACACGGCTTTGAAATCCCTCCAGGGATGGGGATCCACCTCTGCCCTGGGCTTTCCAGGAAGGGATTTTCCCAATATCCAACCTGACCCTCCCCTGGCACAGCCTGAGGCTGTTTTCCAGGCATGGAGAATCCACCACTGCCCTGGGCAGCTGTGCCAGGGCCGGACAACCCTTTCCAGGTTGGAATTTTCCCAATATCCAACCTAAACGTCACTTGGTGTGACTCGAGGCCATTCCTTCCACTCCTGTTCCTGGAGCACAGCCCGACCCGACCCGGCTCCCCCCTCTTGGCAGGGACTTGCAGAGCCAGAAGGTCCCCCCTGAGCCTCCTTTTCTCCAGG
>VXAU01002489.1:48899-60402 GCA_013399695.1 Formicarius rufipectus | reverse complement strand
TGTCTGTCAGAGCAGACCGCCAAAAAACAGGCAGGGAAAATGCATTTTACCAACTCAGGCGCTTCTGGGGACAGCGATTACCAATTAACCCCCTTCCATCAGACCCAGGTGCTGATTAACTGATTAACTACCGCATCCTCTACACGAAGGAAACAGCTCAGCTCCAGAAACCCAAACAAGCGCAGTTTAAAATTCTCCCAGAGGAAACCCACCCATTTACAGGAGTGCAGCTATTCCAAGAGCTCGGAAGGAGTTTCCCCTTATCTCCCCCCTTCAAAGAACCAGCGCTTTAAGTGAATATATCCCCAACCCAACCCAGCGTTTCCCGTGTGGGTGCATTACAAGCATCCTCCTGCGGTAGTAAAATGAGCAAAGCCGAAGCTTTCGCAGCAACTTTATTGCTCCTTTTATAGATTCCCGTGGCCCTTTGATGAGCTGCCATCCCAGGAGGCGATCCCAGCTTCGTCCCTGGGCTGCTGCTGCTCCCGTCGACCCCACCCGTTTCCAGGCTGGCCGTGGGAACCGCATGTGTTGGCATCAGCCAGGCACGATCCATCCGAATTCCTCCCTGCAGGTGCCAAATCCCACATCACAGGGACCCCCTTCAGCACCACGAGCGTTGTGGAGACAAACAAACACGGTGTGAAGGTGAGGGAGAAGCCAGCAGGGAAATGGTGTTCTTGGAAACCCAGGCTCGCTGACTGCGCTTGGAATAAAGATTGGAATCGCTAAAGCTGGAAAAGCTCCCTCAGATCATCGAGTCCAACCATCCCCCAGCACTGCCCAGGCCACCTCTGGTCCATGTTCCCAAGTGCCACATCCACACGGCTTTGAAATCCCTCCAGGGATGGGGATCCACCTCTGCCCTGGGCTTTCCAGGAAGGGATTTTCCCAATATCCAACCTGACCCTCCCCTGGCACAGCCTGAGGCTGTTTTCCAGGCATGGAGAATCCACCACTGCCCTGGGCAGCTGTGCCAGGGCCGGACAACCCTTTCCAGGTTGGAATTTTCCCAATATCCAACCTAAACGTCACTTGGTGTGACTCGAGGCCATTCCTTCCACTCCTGTTCCTGGAGCACAGCCCGACCCGACCCGGCTCCCCCCTCTTGGCAGGGACTTGCAGAGCCAGAAGGTCCCCCCTGAGCCTCCTTTTCTCCAGGATGAGCCCCCACCCAGCTCCTTCAGCCCCTCCTCCCGAGATCTGTGCTTGTTTTGTTGTTTTATCTCATATTAATAGAGAAATAAATGAGGTCAGAACTTCGTGGTTGAAGCACCACAAGGGCTGAACGTCCTCCTTCCAGCAAAGCAGTAGCTCCAAACAAGCCAATTCCCTGCAGGTGGAAACCTCTGCTTTCCAGAGGGTCAGAATCCAGCGGTCACCTTTCAAAATGAAGACAATCCCACTGTTATAGCCATGCCATAGGGGGGGAAGCATTCTTCATCCAGGGATTATGGAACAGCTCCCAGGCCAGCTGTTTCTACTCTGTCCAGAAATCGAGTGCTGAGGCTGCCCAAAGAAATGTAAATCTTATGCACAGTCTGAATCAAATTACCTGGCAAAGAACACGGAGAAAAGATCAAAAAAAAAGAGCTACAAGCAAGGAGAGGGATGAAAATGAAAGACACTTGCCACAATCCACCCAGTTCCTGCTCCTGCCTTTGTAAGGGGAATGATCAAATGCTCCAGGTGCTCACAAGCAAATCCTTCATTTTAATGCCCGGCCTCGAGTGGAAATACATAAGAACTTTACTCCTCAAAAGGTCACCTGGGAAGTCAGCTGCAAGGATTCTTACTGTTCGGCTTTGTTCTGCAGAGGTGGAGGATAACCTGCTCATCAGCCTGGCTAATTTAACTGCTCTTAATAAATTTCCCAACAGCTTTAAGACTACATTTCTATAGAAATCACACACTGTGATTTCTCTGGTAAAACGAGCAGCACTAAAACGCGCTGGCCCCGCTGGCAAACCCCAAATGCTTCAGCTCAGATTCCGCTTTTACCTGATAAGCTCTGGGGGAAAGCGAAGCAGATTTAACACCAACAGCTCGGATGAAGGGAGGGCTCCAAACAAACTCTCTGGCCTTCTCCACCACAACTGAGGACCAGGACCAAGAGCCAAAGGGATGCACTGGGGCTGCTTTTAGCTCTGTTGAATTAAAAGCGTGTGAAGGGCCAAGTTTTGGGTTTCCTGCCTCGGGTGTGCCCAGCCCTGTGATTTAGCACCTTGTCAGGGAAGCGCTGCAGTGTCAGAGAGCCCATCATTACCTTTCCACCTCCGACGGATTATTTTGAGAAGCAGCCGCTTAATAACCTGACAACAACCCCCACAGCACAGCAGGATCCTCTGGAAGCCAATTAAAAGGAAAAACAAGAGCGCGGAGAAGATTCATTTCAATGTGAATCGTATCGTCAGCCCCTCACCTGGGAGCTCCCAGGGAGACAACCCACGATCGTATCTAGGGGTGGTTAACCACAGGCAGCCTTGTAAACACGGCTCGAACTAGTGGAGAGAACATTCTGCCAGCTCGGAGCGCATCTCAGCTCCCCTGATTTTGGCAGCAGAGACTCTTTTGCAATCCCACATTCTTCTCCAAAGAGTTCACCAGGTAATTGCCTCGCTGCGGTGGGCGAACCCCCGACAGCTCACGCAGCCACTCGGGGCAGCGTGTCTTTAATGAAGGTGCTCCGGCAATTAGCTGAGAATAAAAATGGTTTATATGCACACAGAACAAAGGGAACCTTCTGTGGGAAGGGTGATGCAAATCGGGCTTTCTCACCGTCGCTGAAGCGACGCCGCAGTTTTGGCGATACCAAAGGAATGCGGTTGTAACCCCCCACCCCACCCCTAGAAATAACAACGGGCTTAATTTATCCGCACTTTAGAAGGACAAAAGCCTTCCAGCATACACAGAACCCCAAAGTTAAAATACCCCCAGGGAGAATATTAACATCATTAATAAAAATTTTGAGAAGCAATTTAGCAATAATGTGTCAGCACAGCGAGTCTGTCAGCACTGTTTGTTTTCTTGGGTGCACAACCAGAGAGAGCCTCGACTATCTTGGATTCTTAATCTGGATTCTTAATTCTTTGTGACCTCCTCTGGCCACCAGCAGAACCACCACGGCCTCGTGGTGTCCAAGAGCTTGAATTCCAGGCACCGGCTGTCCACTTTCCTGGTTTCCATGGCCATGTGCCATTTCTCTGATGCTCCCATGGGATGGCCCTGGAGAGAAACCTTCCCAGGACCTCCAGGCCTTGAGGCTCCCCCCTCTAAAACCATCTGTGCCCCCCTTATATCCAAATGCTGGAGTCAGAGCAGCCCCAGGAATAATGCAAGGCTGCCCAAAGCAAAGGAAGGAGAGGAAATGCTTCCTCCTCCCCGTGCACTGCCAAAAACACCCCAAAGTGCATCTCTGGGACTGTCAAGGCTCAAAAATCCTTCCAAATCCCAGGATCTGTCCCTAATTGTACTTTCTCTGGGATACAAAGCGTGCTCATAAATAAATTCACATGTCCAGTGACATTGCCTGGTGCTGGGGCTTCCTTTTATTTTCCTCCCAGGACAGAACAACCCTTCCAACCAGCTGACAGTGCTGCTCTTCCCTTTTCCTTCCCAGCACCTGCTCTCCCTGGGTTTCTCCGTGGATTTTCCAGGAGAGCTGCCATCTGGTTCAAAACCCCGACCCCCCTCTGCAGCTCCTGAGGCATTTCCCACCGAATTGAGGCATTTCCCACCGAACTGAGGCACCACAAGAGCTGCTGAGTTGCAGAGGGCACTCACACAGCCCTGCACCCCCAAATCTCCCATTTCCTGGCACCAGTCAAGGAGAAATCCTCCCTCTCTTGGCACGTCCTCCTTCTTGTCTAATCTGCTGCAATTATTAACTCCATTTACTCCTTCCCAGAAGAGGGGATATTTTCAAGTCTGTGCAGATCAGCTGTAAATCTGCAGCTCCTCACTAAGGTTGGAAACCTCTGCTGGAAGGTTTCCTGCACTACAAAGCCTTTGGGAAATCTTCAGCTGCAGCCCCACAAAGCTGGTGGCCTCTCCAAAGGTGAGAATTATTCCAGGGAAGGAGAGGAAACACAAGATGGGATTTTTTATTAATTAATAAATTAATATTAATAAAACAATTAATCAATAAACTATTAATAAAATTAATTCTGAGATGTTATTAAAAAGTATATAGATGGAAGCTGCAATGAAGGGGTAAGCAAGTGCTCCTGAACATAATGGCAATACTTTTCTAAAGCTTATACATATAAAATAAAAATAAAGGACACTTTATTACCCTGTTCATTTTTTGAGCTAATGAATGAGAATTTTCCACTGTTCCACTATTTAACAATAAATTCTGCAGACTCACAGCACAGTCCTCAATCAACAACACCTTGCTGAGTTCAACTTGTATTCTGGTAACGATACACAAGAACTAAAGCAAGAAATCCCTTGGATTGCTTTTGTTAAGCCCAAATAACTTGACCTGAAATGTAATTATTAAGGCACAGAGGACCCATTTGATTGGAGAAGGCATCTGACTGGAGAAAATTCCTTCTTAAAAAGTGAAAAGAAGTTTATGGGCTGTTAGGAAAGGCAAGAGAAGGCAGTTTTCACCCCAACCCCAGGCTGACACGGGAGGTGGTGGGATGAGCAGGGGGGAACATCCCTCCTGGGACTTCTCCACAGAGCAAGGACTGTCCAAAACCAGAGATGACGCCAAAAAATAAAAAAGCCACAGCAAAGCTCTCTCCTGAAACTGCAAGACCCTTTCCCTTCTGGGCTGTGAATTCTGAATTTTATCAGACTAGACTGATGATGATGTATAAAAAAAAGAAATAATGAAGATGCAGAGAACGCAGCCTGAGGCTGGAACTGGGTTTGAAGGGAGAGGATCCCCAGCCCTTACAACCACATGGGGTTGCACCAAGGGACACCCCAGAGGAACAGCTGCCCTGCCAGGGGCTCTTGGGTTCAGCTGGACAAGCTGCTTTTTTGACTTCTGCAGGATCTGTGCTCTTGGGGGGCTTAAAAATACTTAAAAAGAACTTCTCTAGGTTTCTATAAACACCATCTAATTTGATTCCACATATGTAAGGCAGATGAGGTGCCCTGAGCCCTCCCAAAGAGGGAAGAACCACTGTAATCTTCATTTATTTCATATATCGGACATGTAGGTTTGGTTTTAAAGGGTGGACACAGGACCTGCCCCTCGAGCAGCTCCAGTTTTGGAGCAGCCCCATTGCCAGGGCAGCTGAAATGCCAAAAAGGGGATTATCCCACCCAGTTCTGCAGCCACAGAGAGCTGGGAACTCCAGAAACAACTGCAGTGGTGGGCACGGGGCAGATGTCGCATTAGTTGAGCCAGGAAAAACAGATAGAAAGAGTGGATTTCCATGGAAAAATGGTGATCCCCCCAGGCAGAAAACAGTGCAGGGACCTGAACACCCACGTGATGCTCTGCAGCTGAGAGCCAGGGAAAACACGACCACGGGAAACCACAGACGAGGTCATTGGGGGTGTTCAGCCTGGAGAAAGGACTGAGGGAGGCTCATCATGGTCTACAACCTCCTGAGGGGCAGAGGAGGGGCAGACACTGCTCTGTGGGACCAGGGACAGCACCCAGGGAAGGGCTGGGGCTGTGCCAGGGTCAGGTGGGATCTCAGGGAAAGGCGCTTCCCCCAGAGGGTGGTGGGCACTGCCCAGGCTCCCCAGGGCAGTGGGCACAGCCCCGAGGCTGCCAGAGCTCCAGGAGGGGTTGGGTGATCCTCTGGGGCACAGGGGCTGACTCCTGGGGATGGTCCTGTGCAGGGTTGGACTCATGGTCTTTGTTGGATTCATGGTTCTTGTTGGACTCATGGTCTTTGTTGGATTCATGGTCCTTGTTGGACTCAAGGTCCTTGTTGGACTCATGGTCTTTGTTGGATTCATGGTCCTTGTTGGACTCATGGTTCTTGTTGGACTCATGGTTCTTGTTGGACTCATGGTTCTTGTTGGACTCACAGTCCTTGTTGGATTCATGGTCCTTGTTGGACTCATGGTTCTTGTTGGATTCATGGTCCTTGTTGGACTCATGTTCCTTGTTGGACTCACAGTCCTTGTTGGACTCACAGTCCTTGTTGGACTCACGGTCCTTGTTGGACTCATGGTCCTTGTTGGATTCATGGTCCTTGTTGGATTCATGGTCCTTGTTGGACTCGTGGTCCCTGTGGATCCCTCCCAGCTGAGGACACTCCACAACCCCAGGATGAAATCTCAGTGGTGTCACGCTGAGGACATTGTGACCCTGTGGGTTTTCTCAGCTCCCAGGGGAAAGAAGGAACTTCAAGTTCACATCTAATAAGTTCTCCTTTAAGCAAGCACCAAAACCCTTGAAGTGCAGGAATGGCATTCCAGGCTGAGGCAGAAGCAGCCCCTGTAGGGAAGATTTGGGCACCCTGAAGGACAGGGTGCACCAAAATGTGGCAACCCCCCAGCTCCGGGGCTTCGGGTGCCTTAAATCGAGCTCTGAACGAGTGCAATTTGCCACAACAGGTTCGTTCCCATCGAGACAAAGGCAGGGCAGCACTTTTTTTGCCCCCCGGGCAGGATTTAGGTGATGCCGAGCGCTGCCGGCGGCACCGCTGCGTGTTCCGACTCCGAGCGGGAGGGAATCACCGCGCTCCGGGCACCACCTGAGGGGTCGGGCGGATCATCTTCCACCCTCTGCTGGTTTGGACACGGCCCGGATGGGGAGGGGGGTGTGAGGGAGGAGACAAATGTGCCCTGATGTTGGGATCAATTCACAGTTTATAACGTGGAAAGAATCCTGCCAGAAACGGGCTGGTGATGGGAATCAACCAGCCACTGATCAGGATTTAACAACCCGTGTGTTTAATGTTGTTTGAAGTGGGTTTTTTTTTTTTTGCTAAGTCAAGGCTTCTTCTTCCCAGAACACCCCTGTGAGCTTGGGGTGCTGGAAGAAGAATTGCAACACCACGTTAGCTGAAACCCTCTCCTGTCTGAATGGAAATCCCACTACTCCTATTGGCCCAGAGCCAGACCCCCCTCTTGTCCCTTTTTGGTGGGTTTGACTCCCTCCAAAGTCCATATAAACCCTTGACCACGAATAAACTTCCTTTTTTTGTCCCTCTCCCTCGCTGGTGAGCCCTGTGTGTCCTTTCTCTGGGGCTCTCAGGGACCACGTGGTGGGGGGATAGGGCAGGCAGCACACTTTTTCTCCCAGGTTATGGATTAAAACCCCAAGAGCAGGAGGATAAACCATACAGACCTCATTTCTACAAACACAGCACCAACGAGGCTTCGAGAATCCCCACGGGAACCCCCTGAAGCATCTCCGTCGCAGAATGCAGAGAATTGGATATTCTGTGAATATTCTGTGAACAATCCATTGCACAGTTCCCAGGAAAAGCAGGTCTCTCTACATATTTCAAGGGAGCAGTTCACAGCTTTGGAGTAGGAACTTATCTATAAGAAGAACATCTGCTGGTGCTCCCAAAATCCCTCTAGAAAGCTGTCCTGGGGTGGGCTTTCAGGAGGAGTTAATTAACATTAAGACCAATGGACTGCAAAACTTAGGTGGCCTGAGCATGGACAGTTTTAAGGCATCCAATCATTTTATATAATGATGTAACTGAAAGGCACAGATTATAAATACAAGGCTTGGTCTGATAATAAAGGCTTTTGGATTGATCCACTGCGTGAAGTGTGTGTGTGAGTTCTTGAACCTTAAAGGCCCTTGCTGCCCTAAAGTGGCTCTTGGACGAGCTCTCGTGTGAGCATATAAAGATATATATAATTGATTCATTTTCACTTTACATCACTTCTCCATCCTGCCAGAGGCAGCTCTGTGGATCCCCGAGGATGAGCCAGCCAAGGATGGACATCCCTCCTGGATGCTCCTCCCGACCGACCCCCGCACCACCGGAGCTTCCACGGAGCTTCAGACACTCAGGGGACATCCATGAGGTTCCCTGGAGCACTTCTGGAGGGGAGCATGGCCACCGTGAGGGCCTCCAGGCCACCAAAGAGGGGGTTGGAGTTTGTTTGTTAAATTTGAAGTGCCAGACAAAAGCCCACACTAGGTTGCATTTAAAGCTGAGGCAATGAGAGGCTCATTCATCATCAGTGGAAATCAAGGGTTCTCCTGCCACTGGTGGGAGGTCCCAATCCATGAATCCCAAGACTTCCCCAGGGATCTCAGGCTTAGCTCCTCTGTCCCTTGGAAATCCCAGTGTAATGAGGCTGCAGGGAGGAAAGACACAGTTCTTTCCTGGGAAACTGCAAGGCCATTTGGACTGACACAGGAAAAAAAAGCTGTTCTGGCAGACACACTGATTTTTGGGCAAAAGTGAGGGAAGTGAGTGTGAAAACAACTTCCATTCCAAAATTCTGAACGATCTATTTATACATCCAATTTTCCACCTACCTACTGCAAACATCCCTTCCCACTTTGCCTATCAACATGTACTCCTGCTGGAAAAAACTAAGGCTAATGAAGGATGAGTGAAGGATGGAGGGGGTTGAAAACTGGTGAGGGGAAGCAAAAGATCTGAGAGACCACAAATCTCCAGAACCAGAGAAGAAATTCATTGAAAGAAGATCAGTGACTCATCTAGAACCATTCAGCTGGTCAGACTATTGCCAAAGCCCCGATCTTTTCTTCCCTGGGAGGGTGGGCAGGCCCTGGCACAGGGTGGGCAGAGAAGCTGGGGCTGCCCCTGGATCCCTGGAAGTGTCCCAGGCCAGGTTGGATGGGGCTTGGAGCAACCTGGGCTGGTGGGAGGTGTCCCTGCCCATGGCAGGGGTGGGATTGGATGGGCTTTGAGGTCCCTTCCAACCCAAACCATTCCAGGACAATTCTTTGGTTTTTTTAGCACAAAGACTCAGGTTCCAACCTTTTCCTGCCTCCTTTCCAGAGCTGTAAAGTGATATCAACAATGGGATTTGTAAGTGGATTTCAAGCAGAATTCACAGCCCAGTTTTAATTTGTTTCAGTATCAAATCAAAACACAGACAAACCCCAAATGAACCCCACTTTACCTTCCTTTGGTTCAAAGCCAGAGCCTGGAGTTCAGAGCAGGGGCATCAAAAAACCCCAGGCTCCAGGCAAGAAATCCCAATCTATGGGCTTGTTGCTGGTGTGGGTAAATTGGTGCTGTTTCCTTGGGATTGGGATCAGAGTTTGGGCTCTGTGTTCTGCCTACCCGAGAACACAACAAATGCCAACACTGCAAATCACACAATCAAGGAATGGGTTGGGTTGGAAGGGACCTTAAAAACCATCTTGTTCCAACCCCCTGCCATGGGCAGGGACACCTTCCACCAGCCCAGGTTGCCCCAAGCCCCATCCAACCTGACCTTCAGCATTTGGCACTGGCAACACCCAGCCTGGTGATCCCTGTGCTGAAGATCCCTCACCTGCAAAGCCCAGCTGAAACCTTTGATGGAGATGAAAAGATTCTCCCAGCAATTAATGGCACAGTAACTGCCAACATCACATGCACCATTTAATCCCACTCAATCCCTAAGGAAAGCTGCAATCTGGAATTCCTTCTGAAGTTTACTGGCGTGGCATTATGGTAGGTCCCTTTTCACCACTTCTGAACTCTCAGACATGCCCCTCATCCAGGAGGCCTTTGAGTCACACACCTGAATAACTGAAGCATTCCATTCCTTTGAATCCACAAGATCCAGCCAATGGATATGAGGAAAGGAATTAGAATATTTAGGAACTTCTGCTTAAAAAAAAGAGGGGAATTTTCACAACTTTGAGAATTCACGCAGCAAAATTATTAGTATTTTACCATTTAATAGTCATGGAATTGCTTGGGTTGGGAGAGACCTCAGAGCTCATCGCATTCCAAGCCTTTGCCACAGGCAGGGACACCTTCCACCGGAAGGTGGAAATCACAGTGATTGTGTTTTGTAGCCCACGTTTGCAAGTCCTGATTTCAGACAGGGCTCTCCTCCAGAATGAAAGGAGACATCCCCTCTCTGTTGTCCCACGACTGGAGCTTGGGCAGACGGACAGCCAGGTGGGAAGAAAAGGTGCTGACCTGTCTACATGGCATGAAAGTGCTTAGGAATTATCAAGGCACAGGTGTCTCCTCTCCAGAGCTCCCAAGGGGGCAGGAAAAGGGGCCTGTTCCTCTAGCACTGGTTCTTCCCCAGCTCCTTCAGAGCAGCCCCCGCGTCCCTGCCCTCCCTGCGGGACACGGAGCTCGTCACCTTTTACAGCCGCAGAACCATCACGAGGTGTGGAGTATCTGCATTTTACAACACCCCGTAAAACACGGGCTGTGATTTGGGTCCCTTGACGCTGCACGCCCAGCGATTCCCACAGTCTTCCACCTTCCCACCAGCTGCTGCTCTCAGTGCCACCTCCCTCGCCCCAAAACGGGAGGGTCTGGGGACATTCCGTTTGAGGTGCCACCTCTCGGCTCCTTGCGGGGCTGGGGACGCCTTGGTTTTGGTGCCCCCTCCTGTTCCCCAAAACTCCCAGGACTGGGGACACCCCGATTTAGGTGCCTCCCCACGGGGCTGGGGACACCCTATTTTAGGTGACACCTCGATTTTGGTGCCCCCTCCTGTTCCCCAAAACTCCCAGGACTGGGGACACCCCGATTTAGGTGCCTCCCCACGGGGCTGGGGACACCCCGATTTCAGTGCCACCTCCATCCCGGCCCCCGCCGGGGTTGGGNTTGCGGGGCTGGGGACGCCTTGGTTTTGGTGCCCCCTCCTGTTCCCCAAAACTGCCAGGGCTGGGGACACCCCGATTTAGGTGCCTCCCCACGAGGCTGGGGACACCCTATTTTAGGTGACACCTCACACTCCCCACGGGCTTGGGGACACCTTAATTTCGGTGCCACCTCCTGCTCCCCAAAAGCAGCGGAGCTGGGAACACCTTGATTTCAGTGCCATCTCCTTCTACCACCAGGGCTGGAGACACCCTGATTCCCGTGCCACCTCCCACTCCACGAAGCCAGAAGGATTGGGGACACCCCGATTTCAATGCCACCTCCATCCCGGCCCCCGCCGGGGTTGGGGACACCCCGATTTCAGTGCCACCTCCATCCCGGCCCCCGCCGGGGTTGGGGACACCCCGATTTCAGTGCCACCTCCATTCCAGGGTCCACCGGGATTGGGGACACCCCAATTTCAGTGCCACCTCCATCGTGGGCTCCACCGGGATTGGGGACACCCCAATTTCAGTGCCACCTCCATCCCGGGTCCCCTCCCGGGGCTGTGGCCGCAGCTCAGCATCCTCTGGGGTGGCAGAAGGGGACCCGCAGCCCCGAGCCCGCCCCGACCCCGCTCCCTTCCCCGCACTCACCCTCCGAGCAGGGGCGGATCGGGATACTGGGACTCCGGAGCACCGGGACACCGGGATACTGGGACTCCGGAGCACCGGGACACCGGGATACTGGCACTCCGGAGCACGGGGACACCAGAGATCCGGGATTCCGGGACACCGGGACGCGGGGATACCGGAGCTCCGGGA
>VXAU01002489.1:19368-48601 GCA_013399695.1 Formicarius rufipectus | reverse complement strand
CCCCCTGCCATGGGCAGGGACACCTTCCACCAGCCCAGGTTGCCCCAAGCCCCATCCAACCTGACCTTCAGCATTTGGCACTGGCAACACCCAGCCTGGTGATCCCTGTGCTGAAGATCCCTCACCTGCAAAGCCCAGCTGAAACCTTTGATGGAGATGAAAAGATTCTCCCAGCAATTAATGGCACAGTAACTGCCAACATCACATGCACCATTTAATCCCACTCAATCCCTAAGGAAAGCTGCAATCTGGAATTCCTTCTGAAGTTTACTGGCGTGGCATTATGGTAGGTCCCTTTTCACCACTTCTGAACTCTCAGACATGCCCCTCATCCAGGAGGCCTTTGAGTCACACACCTGAATAACTGAAGCATTCCATTCCTTTGAATCCACAAGATCCAGCCAATGGATATGAGGAAAGGAATTAGAATATTTAGGAACTTCTGCTTAAAAAAAAGAGGGGAATTTTCACAACTTTGAGAATTCACACAGCAAAATTATTAGTATTTTACCATTTAATAGTCATGGAATTGCTTGGGTTGGGAGAGACCTCAGAGCTCATCGCATTCCAAGCCTTTGCCACAGGCAGGGACACCTTCCACCGGAAGGTGGAAATCACAGTGATTGTGTTTTGTAGCCCACGTTTGCAAGTCCTGATTTCAGACAGGGCTCTCCTCCAGAATGAAAGGAGACATCCCCTCTCTGTTGTCCCACGACTGGAGCTTGGGCAGACGGACAGCCAGGTGGGAAGAAAAGGTGCTGACCTGTCTACATGGCATGAAAGTGCTTAGGAATTATCAAGGCACAGGTGTTTCCTCTCCAGAGCTCCCAAGGGGGCAGGAAAAGGGGCCTGTTCCTCTAGCACTGGTTCTTCCCCAGCTCCTTCAGAGCAGCCCCCGCGTCCCTGCCCTCCCTGCGGGACACGGAGCTCGTCACCTTTTACAGCCGCAGAACCATCACGAGGTGTGGAGTATCTGCATTTTACAACACCCCGTAAAACACGGGCTGTGATTTGGGTCCCTTGACGCTGCACGCCCAGCGATTCCCACAGTCTTCCACCTTCCCACCAGCTGCTGCTCTCAGTGCCACCTCCCTCGCCCCAAAACGGGAGGGTCTGGGGACACTCCGTTTGAGGTGCCACCTCTCGGCTCCTTGCGGGGCTGGGGACGCCTTGGTTTTGGTGCCCCCTCCTGTTCCCCAAAACTGCCAGGGCTGGGGACACCCCGATTTAGGTGCCTCCCCACGAGGCTGGGGACACCCTATTTTAGGTGACACCTCACACTCCCCACGGGCTTGGGGACACCTTAATTTCGGTGCCACCTCCTGCTCCCCAAAAGCAGCGGAGCTGGGAACACCTTGATTTCAGTGCCATCTCCTTCTACCACCAGGGCTGGAGACACCCTGATTCCCGTGCCACCTCCCACTCCACGAAGCCAGAAGGATTGGGGACACCTCGATTTCAATGCCACCTCCATCCCGGCCCCCGCCGGGGTTGGGGACACCCCGATTTCAGTGCCACCTCCATCCCGGCCCCCGCCGGGGTTGGGGACACCCCGATTTCAGTGCCACCTCCATTCCAGGGTCCACCGGGGTTGGGGACACCCCAATTTCAGTGCCACCTCCATCGTGGGCTCCACCGGGATTGGGGACACCCCAATTTCAGTGCCACCTCCATCGTGGGCTCCACCGGGATTGGGGACACCCCAATTTCAGTGCCACCTCCATCCCGGGTCCCCTCCCGGGGCTGTGGCCGCAGCTCAGCATCCTCTGGGGTGGCAGAAGGGGACCCGCAGCCCCGAGCCCGCCCCGACCCCGCTCCCTTCCCCGCACTCACCCTCCGAGCAGGGGCGGATCGGGATACTGGGACTCCGGAGCACCGGGACACCGGGATACTGGCACTCCGGAGCACGGGGACACCAGAGATCCGGGATTCCGGGACACCGGGACGCGGGGATACCGGAGCTCCGGGATTCCGTGACACCGAAGCTCCGGAGCACCGGCACACCGAAGCTCCGGGACACCGAAGCTCCGGGATTCCGAGACACGGGGATACCAGGACACCAGGATTCCGGAGCACCGGGACACGGGGATACCGGAGCTCCGGGACACCGGGACTCCGGAGCACCGAGACACAGGAATACCGGAGCCCCGGGATGCCGGCACTGTGCTGCCCTGGCTGTGCGGGCGGTGCCGGAGGAGGGGCCGGGGCGGGGAGCTCTGCTCGGACACCCCGTGCCCGCCCCCGGGGCGGTGGTACCTGCGGGCAGGGCGGGACCGGCGGGGAACGGGAGCGGACCCCGCGTCCGAGCATCCCGGGGGGGATGCCCCGGGACCGGCAGCGGTGGGACAGCAAAGCGCACCGAGGATGTGCCGAGACGGGTCACCACCGAACTACTGACTAAGCTCATTTTAGGATAAATCCAGGCTCCGTTGGGTTCAGCTGTGCTGGAAGATAAATTGAAGGTATTTAAGTCTGAGCTAGGAAGTGTTTAAAGCAATAGTGACAGCCTCGCAGCGGGTATTTTTCTATGTCCTTTGTTTTTTTTTTACCCAATGCTCTTGCCTAAGCTGGATCTTGGAAATGGATACAGCAATTTGTGATGTTTTCATTGCGTTAATTAACTGCTGCAATCCCGCGTTCCGAAAGCGAAATTGTCGGGATACACTTGCGAACAGTCTGCCCTGTAATTGAGTTCATCCTCCAGGCTCGAGCTTTATCTGAGAGATCTAGAAGGGTTTTAACTCGCCGAAAAAGCTCTGGCACCTACAGCGCTTTCCTTCCTCTGCAGGACTGCCGGGGAATATTTGGGCTTCCCATCTGCTCTATTTAATGGAAACCATCTGCATGGAAAAACCTCTTCTCCCCCGCATGGAGCCATCCTCATCCTGCACCAGGAGCTTCTCCGAGGGTAAGGAAAAGCCTGAAAGCGGCACAATCCAGTCTTTTATTCCAATTCAGAAATAACTGGCTCCAAATTTTACCAGCCCGATTTCTGACTGCTGGGCATGGTGCAACAACCACAGAAATCTACTCATCAACAAAAGAAATAATTAAAAAAAAAAAAAAAAGAGAGCAATTTCTCCAGAAACCATGGAGTGTCTGGAATTTGCATTGCTGAGGAGAAAAGTAATGATTTAATTGAGAAATGCTCAGAGTAATAATTACAGGAAATAAGCTGTTTAGCAAGCTCTGAGTATGACTTTAGGGAGGTGGCAGGCAGGGATGCAGGAACTTCACAGCACCGCACCTACACTGAGTGTAATATTCCTCTAAAAATGGAAATGCTTGCAGAGGTTATGTGGAAGAGTCTCCCTGTTGTCTTCCAGGCTCCTGAAAAACTGCAGGAACAAAGACCATGTCCATGGAGAGGCAGCAGAGAAGATGCCATTATTTACAAGCAAAAATAAAAAATAAGGCTGGGTTCGTTTCCCAGCCATGCATTCTAATTAACACCAACCTTCTAATTAACACCCCATCCCTGGAAGTGTCCAGGGCCAGGCTGGATGAGGCTTGGAGCAACCTGGGCTAGTGGAAGGTGTCCCTGCCCATGACAGGGGGGGGCATGGTGGGCTTTGAGGTCCCTTCCCACCCAAACCTGGGATTCCATGAATTACTTTGTGCAGGTTTAGAAGAAAAAACAAAATCCAGAGCGTGGCCTGGGATGGGACTCCAGCACACTCTGGAGTGCAGTTTCATTGAGTGCATCACTCATAGAATCATGGAATATCCTGAGGTGGAAGGAACCCCAAAGGATCATCAGTCCAACCCCTGGCCCTGCACAGACACCCCAACAATCCCACCCCTGTCCCATTGTCCAACCCCTCCTGCAGCTCTGGCAGCCTCGGGGCTGTGCCCACTGCCCTGGGGAGCCTGGGCAGTGCCCACCACCCTCTGGGGGAAGAGCCTTTCCCTGAGATCCCCCCTAAATTTCCCTGGCACAGCTCCAGCCCTTCCCTGGGTGCTGTCCCTGGTCCCACCGAGCAGTGCCTGCTGGAGGTACCGTGTCACACCACACCCACACAGTTCAGCTCAGTTTTATTTTTCACTGTAAGGGATCCTGAATGATACAGCTCATGCAGTCTGCCAGTGTTTCCCTCCCTCCTTCCATCCAGCCCTCCGTCCATCCCACCATCCATCATTCCATCACTCCCTCCCTCCCTCCTTCCCTCCCTCCTTCCCTCCCTCCTTCCCTCCCTCCTTCCCTCCCTCCTTCCCTCCCTCCTTCCCTCCCTCCTTCCCTCCCTCCTTCCCTCCCTCCTTCCCTCCCTCCTTCCCTCCCTCCTTCCCTCCCTCCTTCCCTCCCTCCTTCCCTCCCTCCTTCCCTCCCTCCTTCCCTCCCTCCCTCCATCATTCCATCCCTCCATCCTTCCACCCCTCCATCCTTCCATCCAGCCCTCCGTCCATCCCACCATCCATCATTCCATTCCACCATCCCTCCCTCCCTCCATCCATCTTTCCATCCAGCCCTCCTTCCATCCATCCATCCTTCCTTCCATCCATCCATCCATCCATCCATCCATCCATCCATCCATCCATCCATCCATCCATCCATCCTTCTATCCCTCAATCCTTCCATCCCTCCCTCCCTCCATCATTCCATCCCTCCATCCTTCCACCCCTCCATCCTTCCATCCAGCCCTCCGTNCATCCAGCCCTCCTTCCATCCTTCCATCCTTCCATCCCTCAATCCTTCCATCCCTCCCTCCATCCATCATTCCATCCCTCCCTCCCTCCCTCCTTCCCTCCCTCCTTCCATCCTTCCATCCATCCCACCATCTATCATTCCATCCCTCCATCCTTCCATCCCTCCATCCATCCATCCCTCCCTCCATCCATCTCCCACAGAATTTCAGGATGAAGACAACAAGACTTCTCTCCGTGGGATGGGGGATGGAGGGGTCAGGTTTCCCCTCAAGACTTTAAAACACATTTCAGCATCGTCTGATGCGGCGCCAGAACGATTTCCCCTCATGACCAGCAAAACGTGCCCACAACTGATTTAAGTTTTTTTTTTTTCTTGTTCTCTTTTAATCCTAAATTGAACACTACTGTAAAGATAACACAGAGCCCAGAGAATACACATCTGCAGTACACACTTACACAACTTTACAAACTAGACAGGTAGAAATCTACAGAAGGCCCCAGCCCCCCGTGGCTCTCCCCTGACCAGAAGGGTGGCCGTGGCAGGGCTGTGGGTGCGGTGCCAGGGCACGTCGCACTCCCTGCAGGCACAGTGAGGACAGAAGAAGTTAAAGCAAGGGGAGATTAAGATTATCCTGCTCTTGGTGTAATTCCTGATCCCCCCCATTTCCACCCTGGGGTGGGTGGGAGGGTGTGTTTGCACGAGGTGTTTTCTCCTCCAGCCACGGAAATCCGCTGAGGTGTTTTCCTTCTGGCCCTGGTTTGAGCACCCATCCCCTCAAATTAGACAAATTCAAATTCTTGATTTGGTTTATGTCCAACCCTTAGGGTAGATTGGGATATTGGGAAGGAGTTGTTGGCTGGGAGGCCCTCGCACAGCTGTGGCTGCCCCTGGATCCCTGGAAGTGTCCAAGGGCAGGTTGGATGGGGCTTGGAGCAACTTGGGCTGGTGGGAGGTGTCCCTGCCCATGGCAGGGGTGGGATGGGATGAGCTCTAATGTCCCTTCCAACCCAATCCACTCCAGGATTCAACGATTTGTAACGATTTCAGGCAAACGTGCACCTTAGTCCCTCAGGCTTTCTGAAATGAAATCGAGAAGGTGCTCGAGGTTCTGCAGGCAGGAATTGCCACAGGAAAACGTTTTGTGGCTTATTTTTAAGTTTTCAGTGCATTCAGGATAATCCAACTCTCACCCTTGTTGAGTTAAATACAAACTTAAAAAAAATGCATTGGCCAAGATCGTTCCAGGCTTAAAACTTCCCTTGCTTTCCAGAAAACAAGGCGATGAAACGTGAACTCAAGGACAAACACCAGATATTTGAACATATCATTAAGGGAAGCTCGAGTGAGCCAGAAATACTGTTTAATTACTAGCAAAAAAATAAATAAAAAAAAGAACAATATGCACTTTAGTTCCATCTGAAACTCGTTTCCCATCGGTGAAGGGCATTTCCACCCCACATCGTTCCACGCGTGACATTTTAGATGTGCCAAAGCACAACCTGGACAAAAGCCTTGAAGAAATAGAACACAACGCTCAAAGGGCAAAGAAAGTAAGGGGCAGAGGTGGCAGGAACAGCAAGAGACAGGTCTGCATCTCTGCAGGGAGGATTTCCTTTCCAGATAGAAAATGGGCAAGCCTTAAAAGTGGTACAAAAGTTGATTATAGAGCCTGTAGGACAAACTGAAGTGGCCTAATGAAAACAGGCTTCCAACCCAAGCAGAGTGGCTTCAACAGAGGAGTCATCAGTGTCCAATTGTTAAACACTTGGAGAATTGGAGCCTAGGGCAGCCTTTGGGCATTTCAGCTGGAGAAAACCCTCCTGCAGCCCTGAGGGAGAAGTCAACTCGGAGACACTTCATTGGTGTGCAGCTAGTGGGACTGACTGGCTGATCAGCACTAGCACCAGGAAGAGATGTCCGAGGCAACTTATCCCTCGAGCTCCCAGAACTGCCCTCCAGAACTCTTGGGGATGCTCTGGGGAATTCACACCTTGGGTTTTTTAAGCTAATATTGCATCCACAACACAATTCCGAACCAAACAGAAAAGAAAGTTTTCCTATGACACAAAAAAGTTTGGGATCCTTCCCAAAACAGCTGTTTTAGAACCAAAACAAGAGAATTATTAGTTCATAGTAGAAACTTCAGCTCCTCACAGCTGGTGAGATAGCACAGAGTAGTTCTGAATTAGTGAGTTTATTCAAGATTGCATATGGCAAGTTCACAGTCCATTCTTCTGGCAGTGCCCATGCACGTAAAGAAAGAAAATAGAAAACTTTGGAAAATACAAAATAAATTAAATACATGCAAATTCGCAGTTTCATTAAATACGTTTAGCAAAATGCTCCCCAAAATAGTGCAACATTAAAAAAAACCCCACAAAACAAAACAAAACCAACCAAAAAAAAAAAACAAAAAAAAAAAAAAACCCAAAACAAACCAAAAACCAAACAGTTAAATTAAGTCCCAACTTACTTTGCAACACCTTACTTTCAGTAGAAAAAAATACCTAAGGTCAATTCACAATCTCCCAAAACATTCTACGAAACTGAATAGTTCCACTCCTGGTAACAAACACGTTCAGAAATGGAAAAGAACCAACCAATGACTCTCAAAGAAGAGCAAACGTCTGCAAAAGAAGACCAGAGGGCTCCGCTCGGTCCAACCTTCCCGCAGTCCCGGCTTCCCGCAGCCCCACCTGCCCCCAGGAATGTGCAGGCAGGAGGAGGAGGAGGAGGAGGAGCACATTCCCAGAGCGATTCCAGTGCCCCCTTGCTGGGAAGATGGGAATCTGCCGTGTGGCTCGAGATGGAGCTGCAGGAAAGGCTCGTCCTTACCTCGGGGAGCACGAGTGGACCATCCGTAGGGTGACTTGCATACGGTGACGGACAAACCCCCTCTTCTCCCCTTGGAATGTGCTCCTGACATCCCGGCAAGTGCATTCCCAAATTTGCTCTGCAAAGGACGGCTCGAGCGGCCAACTCTCACCTCCTTGTGGACTCTCCCTCTGTCATTTTTTTTTTTTTTTTAAGGGAGGGTCTGGGCTTTTGGGGGAGTTTCTTTTCCTTCGTTCCTATAAGGTACGGGGACTGTTCCCTCCGGAATCCGAATTCCGGCGTGAACAGATCAGGGCTTGCCAAAGGCACGTGGGAAGGGGAAAGGGGAGGAGGGGAGGGAGGGAATGCTTGTCAGATTTTCCGAGACGAGATTTCCACGGCTTTCTGAAAGCCTTCCGAACTTCCTAGGGAACAGCACTCGCGACCACGGGGCTAAGCCAGCACACTCCGGGGAAACCGTCGGGAGAACTACGAGCATTTGAATTTGCAAACAGGTCACACCGATAATATTCGTGGAGCCACCAAACTTCAAAGCCTACCTCTAGACTAACAGCTTTCTCTGCATCCCCTTCGATCTTTACCAGGTACTGCGATAAAGGCTATTTTACACAGTCCAAAGATTTATTTTTTTTCCCCCCAGATTTTACAAACGGTTCTTTGGGGAAGTTTCCTTCTGAAAAGGTAAAGCGGCGAAACGAAACCACATAGCAGCACATTTTCACCCCCCTAAAAATATAAAATAATATGTATATTGTACAGTAACTCAGTCAGGACAGAGCACAATCACCTGCCTCGGGTGGCACTTGGTCAGTGGATCGTTGACTCTTTGCTGCCAGCGAGTCGGCATCACCGACGCGACGGAGGGGGCTCGGCAAGAAGGGGAGGAAGAAGAAGAGGAGGAAGAAGAAGAAGAAGCATCAACTGCGGGTGTCGAAGCCCCGACCCCCTCAAGCAGCGCCGAGGTGGCCTCGGGGCGGCACATTCCCTGCCCTTCTCCGGCAGGGGGGTGTCCGAAGGGGCTGCAGAAGGGGGTGTGCGGGAGGGCTGAGCTCGGGGAGACGCGGCGGGGCTCGGGGAGCGCAGGAGGGACGGGGCGGGGAAGGAACTAGTGACTTAATGAAGAGTCCTCGGCATGCTGAGTGGAGCTGACCTGCCAAAAAGAGAAGAAAGGGCAGGTTAGTGGGGTTGGGAGGCTCCTCAGCACCCCAAATGTCCAGCGAGCTGAGCCGTTCCTGCCATCGAGGAGCTGCCCGGACGTGCCAGGGCTCGATGGGGCAGCTCGGCATCACCTCCAACCTGGCACCGGGTCGTGCCCAAACACTCCAAAAAATCACTCTTGTTCCCCTTTCTGTTTCTTTAATGGGATTTTTCTCTCCGCTCTCAACACTTGGACGAGCTCGTGTTTTACTTGTTTATGGACAAATCAGGGAAGTAACAGCGGTTGGGGTTGAAAATTGTAAAACGAAGGCAGGAGAAGGTGTAAATGCTTCTGTGCCTGCTGACAGAGATCCTTTCCTGGTATATATGTGTGTGTGTGTGTGCCCACATATGTAAATAAATAGGTCCTTACAAATAGCTATAAAATACTTCAATATCAGTATCAAATCTAATACTATAAAAATATATAATTTTATATATGCACATTATACAGGCATCTCTCTCACTAACTTCTAGTAGTTCCATTCAGAAGCAAAGCTCAAGGCACATTTCCAAGTGCAAAGGTTGCTGGATTCACCTTTGTAAGGATTATATAGATAATGAAGCTGATCACAAAATATTTGAAAAATATACTTTTAACAGCTCTTGGGTTTGAATTGTTTCCCTCCACTCCCCCTCCCCATTTTTCATATGGAAATCACCAAATAAGGAACATTTTTTGAATGCTGATACCCAAGTCAGCCTTACAAAGGATCCTCAATGAATCATTTGCTCGCATAGTTATTAAAAAAACCCCCTTGTCCAAATTCAGGATCAAGTCATAAACACATAAATATTGATGCATCAGAGTTTTTAAATTTACCCTAAATTAATGTTGGGAGTTGTAGTTGGCTCCTAATTGTCCTCCTAATTAACCCCTTCCAGGAAACCAGGATGGCTATTAATTTATGCATCTTGTGGGCCACGTTAACAATGCTCTGGCTGGATTAAATATATTTATTCATCCTGAATTTAAAGGCAGAATTGCAAAATGAGCTGCTTTCTGTGTACACTGATCTGGCCACATATTTAAGCATGACAATTCAGCAGGGATTTCCCACTTCAGCCTGGCTCTCACTAACCAGAACCTGCACCACCAGCCCATTTCCAGATTTACTGGAGCAGTTGAGTCTTTAGTGACAGATGATTGCACTGACACCTGCCCTCAGCAGAGCTCTCAATGAACCACTCTGGTCACCACCAGCCATCGACTCCTGCTGAGAACGGGGACAACACCCACCGTGGCCCTGCTGAGAAAGCAACACTGACCTCGAGGGAAGTGGGGACCACTGAAAAGAAGTCATGTGGCTCTTACTTCTCGCCTATTTGGTGCTGTGGTAGTAGCTGGAGTTGGAGGTGCCTCCCCCTCGGATGGCGTGGACGGCCGTCGGAGAAGACGCCGGGTAATGGCCGGGGCGGATGGGTTTGGCTGCACGGGACAAAGAGGGGACCGAACATCACACTGAGTTTCCAACAGGAGGTCCTGCAGCTCACCTTGGCCCTCTGGCACCGGCCCCACCGTGCCCACCCATGGAGCTGTGCCTGGCAGAGACCTCGGCGATCCCATCGGGCATTCCCTCCCTCCATCCGTGTCCACCCTCCGCTGGTGACACTTCCCTTCCCAAGCCTGGCCTCTGCAAAGCCTGAGGGCTCTCAGCAACACACAGAGGTCACGGCCACTTGGTGGGCACTGAGGTCATTTCTGTGTCCAGCTTGATGACAACCAAGTTGGGAGGGAGTGTGGAGCTGCTGGAAGGCAGGAGGGGTCTGCAGAGGGACCCGGATGGACTGGAGAGATGGGCTGATTCCAGAGGCATGGAGTTCAACAAGGTCAAGTGCTGGTCCTGCCCTATGGCCACAACAACCCCACGGAGCTCTACAGGCTGGGACAGAGTGGCAGGAAGGGACCTGGGGGTGCTGATGGACAGGAGGCTCCACATGAGCCAACAGTGTGTCCAGGTGGCCAAGAAGGCCAATGGGATCCTGGCCTGGATGAGGAACAGCGTGGGCAGCAGGACAGGGCAGGGACCCTTCCCCTGGACTCTGCCTTGGGGAGGCCACACGTGGCCACATCTGGATCCCCAGGGCAGGAAGGACATCGAGGGGCTGGAGCAGGTCCAGAGAAGAGCAACGAGGCTGGAGAAGGGACTGGAGCACAAGAGCTGTGGGGAGAGGCTGAGGGGGCTGGGGGGGCTCAGCCTGGAGAGGAGGAGGCTCAGAGGTGACCCCATCACTCTCCACAACCCCCTGAAGGGAGGTTGTACCCAGGTGGGGTTGGGCTCTTCTCCCAGGCAGCAGCAGTAGGATGAGGGGACATGGGCCTGAGCTCTGCCAGGGGACATTGAGGTTGGATATTAGACAGGAATTCTTTGCAGAGAGAGTGCCCAGGCATTGGGATGGGCTGCCCAGAGAGGGGGGGCATTCACCATCCCTGGAGGTGTTTGAACTGAGATTGGTCGTGGCACTGAGTGCCATGACCTGGGAAAGGGACTGGAGTTGGACCAAGGGTTGGACTCAATGATCTCGGAGGTCTTTTCCAAACCCAACTGATTCTATGATTCTACCATTCCAGAAGCCAAAGCTGTCCCATGGTTTGTCCCACAGGTGTGCTGCCAAATTCTCTCTGAGGTTCTAAAATGCCACTATTTGCATCACCATCCAAACAACTCCACCTCAAGCAATCCCACCAAACCCCTTCCAGAATTGCCCCACCTGAAGCCCCTCCATGGCCGGCTGTGCTCACCAGATTGTGCCACCGGCTCGGATTCACACGGGGAGGATTTGGGACTCTCACAGCCCAAACCCAACCCTGAGGATGTGGGAAAAAAAGGGAGAAAGGGACAAGGTCCAGGAAGGCATGGGAATAATGAAAGGAGAAGCATGAAGCTCCTCACTGTGGGCAGGAACAATCCCAGAGCACAGAGAGAGGGAGGGACAGAGGACCACAGTGAGAGCCTGATCTAGGGACACAAGTTCTCAGGTCCCCAGAAGGGCACACAAACCCCCAGACTGCAGAAGACCCCTTAAACTTCAGGTGGGGCATGTTCTGTGAAGAAGCGGAGCCTTTGAGTCCCCCCAGAGCCAGGGAGGAGGAGCACCACTGGCTAGTCTCGGAGCCAACACCTTGACCATGGGGTGGGGGACCCTTCCTCACCAACCTGAGTGGAGTGTGCCCAGCAGGGCACGTTCTACGAAGAAATGGAGCCTTTGAGTCCCCCCAGAGCAAGGGAGGAGGAGAACTCTTGGTTTGCCTTGGAGCCAACACCCTGACCATGGGGTGGGAGACCCTGACCATGGGGTGGGAGACCCTGACCATGGGGTGGGAGACCCTTCCTCACCGATCTGCGCCGAGTGTGCCCGGCGGGCCATGTTCTTGGCCCTGACGGCCTCCTTGATGCGATCCACCTCCTGCTGGTAGCGCTTGCGGTCCCTCAGGGCGTTCTCCTTGGCCTCCTTCAGTGCACCCTCCAGGGCCTTGACTCGCTCCGCCGTAGCTCGAAGGCGTTTCTCCAGCTTAGGAAGCTCACAACGAAGATCTGCATTATCACGAACCAGCTGCAGGACAGCAAGGACCAAAGGGGGCTGTGGGACACCTGGGGAGGGTCCTGGGACCACAGCAGTGTCCAAAGAGGGCTGTGGGACACCTGGGGAGGGTTCTCCATTCAGGAGAAACCTGGTTCAGAGCAGGGATTCTCCCTGTCCTGGAGTGAAAAGTGGTTTAACTTCGTCAATAACTCGGGGAAGCAGCAGCACCTCCTGACACTGACACGCTGCCTGACAATCCAAACCTTCTACACCTGCTGGGCCAGGCTTGGTGGTGAAAAAAAACCCCCACAAACGAGCTAAAAAACCCTGTCAAAACGTGCTTTTTCTGCAAGGGTTGAAGCCTTGTTGCACAACGTGGTGATGACATGAAATCAGAGCTGGGTGGCAGCACGGTCAGGTCAAATCCAAAGGCATTTTCCCCTCTAAGTTCCTTACAAGTTGTGGATTCCAAGCTGGCTTTGAGTAAACACCCACTAATTAAAGCTCTAAAAATGCACATTTGAAGCCCAGCAGATGCGTGAGTCGAGTGCAGAAAAGGCAAGATGGGAGAAGGAGAGACACTCCTCCAGCACGGCCCCATTTCCACATTTAGAAAGTAGGTCTGGAAACCATCTGGTCCCTGGGAAGCTCCAAACCCTGAGCCTCGGTGGACACTCGTCGTGGTTCAGCACCGCTGGGTCTCTTGGCACTTCCAAAGGGACAAATAAAGCAGATTCCAGAGTGGGCCAGAAAAGTGTCTGCCTTCCAAACCAAACCAGCCTGGGCATTCTGGGGAAGAGGAATTCCAGGAAGGAGGAGGGAGCCAAGAGATGAGGGTGCCCAGAAATGACCAAGCTCAGCATCCCAAGCTCCACCTCTTTGCTCTCCTGCCCCGCTGGTGGAACCACTGCAGTCACCACTGCGAGGTGCCCCAAACCTGGGGACACACAGTTAGAAACCAGCCCTTTTTGGCCATTTCTCAGTGCCAAAAGTCTACTTTCCCAATAAAAATCCTGCTTATTTCCCCCACGGATGGAAGTTCAGGCAGTGGGAAGAGCAGCTCCCACCAGCTCCTGATGCCGAGGAGTCGAGCTGAGAACTGCAGGACCTTCCCCTCCACCACCAGCATGGGTCACCTCCCAAAATGATCCCTGGGAGCATCCCAAAAGTGTATTGTTTTTTTTGTCAGAGGGAGCAGGGAAGGGGGGAGGAAGGGAAGGGGAGCCCCCACCTGTTTGTGAACCTTCGTAAGCTGTTCCAGGTTGTTCTCAAGAAAGGAGATCTTCTGCTTCTGCGCAGCGCTCCCACCTCCATCATCACTGTCCAGCTCAACGCTCTGCACAGAGAGTTGCAGCCTCAGCACAGCCAGGCAGACACTCCAGAGGGAGTGGGACATCTGAGCTTCCCAAAAAGGCAGGGAAGTCTCACAGAGCCCCACATTACAGAGGAATGTTTTAACCTCTTCATCTGGGATTTAAGGACCACATTCCCCACTGCGCAAAAAAAAATGAACTGTTCTTACTGAACAACTCCTGAGTAGGAAAATGAAGTTATGTGGAATGATTTCTGGGGCCCACTAATGCCACCTTGGAGAAGTTTTTAATTGAACTCAGTTGGATTGGTTCATTTGCTTAACCAAGACTCGGCCTTAACAAACTAAGGCCCGAGAAAAGCCGAGAAACATCAGAAGAGTTTTAATTAATCTTGTTTCTCGTTGTTGCTGGGAAAGCAAACATCCCATCTGGGGCCAACATGCACTAAAGGGCTTCCTGCAGATCCCAGGAATCCTGCAAACCAGGGGGAGCTTTGGGCTCCAGGGAGCAGAGTCTCACTTTTTTAACACGGGTGGTGAGATCCTGGACAAAGAGCTTGCGCAGGTTGTGGAGGGTCTGAAGTTCTCTCGCCTGGAAGGAAAATAATGAAACAACCACTGAAAATAAAAAGGCACAAAGCAGTGAAACACAGCACATGCTCTGGGCCAAAAGTTCTCCTTGGATCTGAGTTGGTTACAGGGGAGAGGGCTCTGGGTTCCCTCTTCAGCCAATGCATCACTCACGGGCACTTAAGGAGTTTAAGTGCTTTTAAAATTTTTGGCAGAAAATCCAGACTTTCCCAGCTTTTTTTTCCTTTTATTTTTAATTTTTTTTTCTATGCATGAACTACTCAGGCTCAGCAAAATAGCCCCCTTCCCCCAAACTGGAGGTGTGAGCTCAGAAGTGGCCACTCGCTGCAGGAGGAGGGAGGCACATCACTGCAGGCAAACCCACCCAGCCCCAGAGCCACCTTTTCCAAGGTTGCTTCACACACAGCCCAAAGGTTTTTACCCAAAAAATGAAAATGTGCATCCCCTGGGTAGGCAAAGGTAAGGGGAAAAGCTCAGGGAAGGGTCACAAAGACCTACCACTGTCTCCTCCAGCCCCTTGAGGTCTTCTCTTGCTTGCTCCCTTTTATCATTAAGCAGTCTAGAAAGAGCACAACATTGAGCACCCCCCCAGAAATGCTGAAGGCACAGGAAGGAGAGGACAATCAGGGCAGCATCCAACTGCAGATGGGGCAGCTCGGACAGCTTTGCCTCTCCAACTGAGCTTTGATACCCCAAATATTCCCACATGGAAGGGTTGACTCAGCACCCGCATCTTGTATGTCCACACGGGCAATTTTTATCTCTCATTTCCAGGAAAGGCTTTTACTCCAACAGAAAAACAAAAACAAAAAAACCCAAAACCCACCAAAACCAAAACCCACCAAAAACAACAACAAAACACAAAAAAAAACCAAAAAACCAAACAACAAAAAAACCCAAACCACAACAAAAAAAAACAAACAAAACCCCCCCAAAAAACCAACAAAAAACAAACAAAAACCAACCAACCAAAAAAAATCCAAACCAAACAAAAAAAACCCCAAAACACAAAAAAACCCCAAAAAACCAACAAAAAACAAACAAAAACCAACCAACCAAAAAAAATCCAAACCAAACAAAAAAAACCCCAAAACACAAAAAAACCCCAAAAAACCAACAAAAAACAAACAAAAACCAACCAACCAAAAAAAATCCAAACCAAACAAAAAAAACCCCAAAACACAAAAAAACCCCAAAAAACCAACAAAAAACAAACAAAAACCAACCAACCAAAAAAAATCCAAACCAAACAAAAAAAACCCCAAAACACAAAAAAACCCCAAAAAACCAACAAAAAACAAACAAAAACCAACCAACCAAAAAAAATCCAAACCAAACAAAAAAAACCCCAAAACACAAAAAAACCCCAAAAAACCAACAAAAAACAAACAAAAACCAACCAACCAAAAAAAATCCAAACCAAACAAAAAAAACCCCAAAACACAAAAAAACCCCAAAAAACCAACAAAAAACAAACAAAAACCAACCAACCAAAAAAAATCCAAACCAAACAAAAAAAACCCCAAAACACAAAAAAACCCCAAAAAACCAACAAAAAACAAACAAAAACCAACCAACCAAAAAAAATCCAAACCAAACAAAAAAAACCCCAAAACACAAAAAAACCCCAAAAAACCAACAAAAAACAAACAAAAACAAACAAACAAACAACAAAAAACCAAAAAACAAACAAACAAAATAACAAAAAAACCAAACCAAACCAAAAAAAACCCCAAACAAACAAAGAAACCACCCCAAAATCAACAGCCCCCCACCCTTTTTCTTGTCTTTGCTGGGCATTAAGGAATGAGAGATTCAACACTTGCTCCGAGCTCTAATACAACCTTTTTTGGCAAGTAGCAAACCCAGCACTAAAACCCCCGTGATTTAAAAATCTGGAGCAATTGCCCATCATTTCTTGAGCCTGCAGGTTGGGATTTTCCAAGGGAACATTGAATTACAAATGCCTCTCACTGGCACATTTCCTGTGATCCCACGAAGAGACTCAAGGACACCAGCTGAGAAAACTCTGGACTTACATGAGCTTTTCCAGTTTCAGTTCTCTTTCCTGGTCCTCGATTTTTAATTTGTCATAATCAGCACTCAGTTTCTCCTGTTCCAGCTGCAGTTTCTGATTCATACTGCAAGGAGGAAGGAAAAGTCAGGACAGCTCAGTCCTGAACCCCATAAACGTGGGTGAATCCCCAGGAGCACAACGGGGTCGGACAGAGAAAGTTGAAGCCGTGACTCTCTACTGAAAAATCCTGCAAGAAATGAAGCCAAAAGAACCCGAAGAACAGTATTTTGGGATATTGGAGAACCAAATTCAGTGGTTTGTTCCCTTTGCCTTAAAGGACACAACCTGTTGTTGCCATTTGCTGTCCTCCTTCCTCAGGTTTCTCCTCTCCCCACGATTAGTCCTCGGCCACACCACAATTAGGATGAAATCATCGGTGTCACCTCAGGGTTTCCCAGGTTGTTAAAAAAAGAGCAAAACACTCCATTTTCCAAGTGCTGGAGCATCTGACTGACAGAGATATTGTTCTATAATCCCTCATCATTGGGGTGTCAGGCAGAAAGATGAAGGGTGTGGAAAAGGAGGCACCCAGAAGGTCTGTGCCAGGAGGAGACCCCCAAACCCTTTCTGGGGACATGGTCAGCGGTGGCCTTGCCAGTACTGAGGAAAAGGTTGGACTTGATGACTTTAAAGGTTATTTTCCAACCTAAATGATTCTGTGACCTTATAAAACCTGTCCTCCAAGCTCCTCCTGCCTATTGACCTGCAGGAGTAACATTACTCTTTCTTCTTCCTCTCTATGGTTTTATGGACTTAAACCTGCCCAGTAAAGGAGCAGGGGCTGTAATCCACCCTATAAAATAATTTCAGGGTTGCCTGGAGGTGTCACATTACTCTTTCTTTCTCCTATGATTTTATGGACTTAAAAACCCCAAAAAACCCCAAAAGGGCTGCTCAGGAAGGAAGCAGGGGCTGTGATCCACCCTATAAGAGAACCACAGGGTTGCCTGTTGCACCTGAGGACAGGACAAGCATATAAAGGACAGGACAAGCATATAAGGGACAGGACAAGCATATAGAAACACCCTTTAAAACAAACACCACCAACCCCAAACCCCTCCCTGTGGTGCCCCAGGACAGGGAGAACAACGGAGGGGCTGAACGTACTCTCGGATCTCATCGATTATTTTCTGCTTCTCCTCGATCTCGTCCCTCAGCCTGGACAGCTGCTTCTGGTGGGCTTCCCTGTGACTCTCCATCTGCTGCTCCAGGGCCTTCTGCAAACACCAGAGCCAGGCATGAGACACCAGAGCCGGGGGCACGCCCTGAGATGCCTCCTGGCCCTCCCCAGTTGAGGAGGAACATCAGGAGCAGCATCACACTGAGGGGTAATTGTCACGTCAGCCTCGTGGGGGGACCTGCCTGGTGCCCCTGCCCCATGGAGGACAGGCTGGTTGCTCAGCCAAGCACCTAACTTGGGTTTAGCAGCAAAGCCACACCACTTTCTACTCATTTCCTTGCCAAAAACTTGACTTGTGGAAACCTTGACCAGTGGAAGTCAAGGTCGGGGGCGTATCAAGCGCCTCGAGTGACACTGATTTTCTACCATCCTTTGTTATTTCACCTCTTAATTCTCCCAGGAAATATGTGCACAGCTATTCCACCTGTGTCTTCTCCCAGGAAATACGTGTACAGCTATTTTAGCTCTTTATTCTCCCAGGAAGTATGTGCACAGATGTTTTACACCTTAATTCACCCAGGAAATATGTGTACAGATGTTCCACCTGTGTCTTCTCCCAGGAAATATGTGCTCAGCTATTCCACCTGTGTCTTCTCACAGGAAATATGTGTACAGCTATTCCACCTCTTTATTCACTCAGGAAATATATGTACAGCTATTTTAGCTCTTAATTCTCCCAGGAAATATGTGTACAGCTATTTCAACAGTTTCTTCTCCCAGAAATATGTGTNTGGAAACCTTGACCAGTGGAAGTCAAGGTCGGGGGCGTATCAAGCGCCTCGAGTGACACTGATTTTCTACCATCCTTTGTTATTTCACCTCTTAATTCTCCCAGGAAATATGTGCACAGCTATTCCACCTGTGTCTTCTCCCAGGAAATACGTGTACAGCTATTTTAGCTCTTTATTCTCCCAGGAAATATGTGCACAGATGTTTTACACCTTAATTCACCCAGGAAATATGTACTCAGCTATTCCACCTGTGTCTTCTCCCAGGAAATATCTGTACAGCTATTTCAGCTCTTAATTCACCCAGGAAATATGTGTACAGATGTTTTACATCTTAATTCACCCAGGAATTACGTGTACAGATGTTCCACCTGTGTCTTCTCCCAGGAAATGTGTGAACAGCTATTTTACCTCTTTATTCTCCCAGGAAATACGTGTACAGATGTTTCACCTGTGTCTTCTCCGAGAAAAATCAGCTCTACCTGTGACAGAAGTAAAACCCACCCCACTCTCTCCCCCTCTGTAAATTGTTTCTCCCCAGCCCCACTAGTTAATTTGTTATTTAAATGAAGGCTGCGGTTAGCTATGCCTCAAGCAGTCAGAAAAACTCAATGCATCTCTTTTAAATTGCCAATGAAAGGTTTGCTTTTTTTCTTTCAGCCTTAATCACTTCAAGATTTTCAATTGGAGGGGAAAGTTCTGCAGCTGACAAACCTCTACAAACCCTATTCTTCCTTGCCTGCAATTTGCAACCCCATGGAACCAGCTCCTTGCTCACATTTCTTTGCATTCCAAAGGAAAAATACCAGAAGACAGGTTTATATTTCATGATTATTTCCAGGGGATGGTCAGAACTCTTGCCCAACTGTGGGAAAGTGGCCTCTTTTTAATCCCATTTTTTTAGTCCCTGAATTCCATCGATCCCAAACTGAGCCCCACCAGCCAAAAGTCAGTGTAACCTAGAGGGGAATCAACCTCCTTTTTGATACAGGAAGACAAAATTACAGCCCAACCATGAGCTGAGTGTGGGACCTCACCAAGAAAGGCCCTCCAACAGTTGCAGGGCCAAAGTACCTTCATCTCCTCTGCGTCCTGGAGCCGGGTGAGATGCTCCTTCTCCTTGTCCTTGAAGCTCACCTCGTGCATCTTCTCTGTTTGAAGGTGGAGACACTTGAGAAAGGACCACACCACTCCAGGACATGCTGTGTCCTGCCATTCCCCAGCCCTTCCCTGTGTGTTTATAATCCCACTCCTCCCAGCTCTGCCTTCATGGAGTGAAGGTGCCTCCTGGTGCTTCTGCATCCAGGTCACTCCTGAGGAGTTGGGGAGGAAGGGCAGGAGGTGGAATAAAAATTCTGCTCTGCCAATGCAGGAGAAGTTAAAAAGGGGAAAAAAAAAAGTCTTGTCAGCACCTGCTGCTCCTTCAGGCAGAGAAAAATCCAGAATGATGTTCAGGCTACAGGTCATGGAATTTTAGATGGACCAGGAGCTTTGCAAGGCTACAGGAACTGCTTTTGCCACACATACACACACACCTCCTGCACTGCAAAGGAGAAGGGCAAAACCAAACAACCCTTAAAAAGAAATCAGCTGGATCCTGCCCAGGAGCTGGGAAAACACACCTTGGGCACACCTGAGGGAAGCAGCTTCCTCTGGAAGGGGCCTGGAGTTGGCCAGAGGGACACCTGGGGTTGGACAGGTATCCAATAATCCCACAGAATAACTGAGCAAGACCCACTGGAGCTGTTTGGCTGAAGAGTTTTCGTGGGGGTCTTTTAATTTCTCACATCACCCAAACCCAACACCGAAGCTCCTGAGAGAGACTTGCTCAAAGAAACCCTGCCAGGAGCCAAAGTCATACCTTGAGCACGTAACTTGGCCAATTCCTCGTTGAGGGAGTCCTGGGACTCCTCCAGGTGCCTCCTCTTCTGCTCCATGTTCTGCATGTAGTCCGTGAGGGACTTGATCTTCGCTTCATGCTGTGAAGACAAGGAGGACAGCACTGAGGTGAGAGCAGCACAGCTCCTCTCCTCGGAATTCAGGTGCTGTCCCACAGCCAGGAGGACAAAACCAGAGGGATTCCCACCTCCCCCAGAGCTGAGGATTCTGAGGAGAGACAGCAAAATGTCTCAGCAGGAGATCAAAGCGGGCTGAGTTTCAGAGGTCACCCTGAGCCCGTGTGACATCCACAAACAGCCCAGGCACGAACCCCAACACGGGTTCCAAAGCATCCCTGGAAGCTCCTGACTCAGCCTTTTAAAAGCAGCTGAACTTCTGAGGTGGCTTCTGGATGCTTCAACGTGCAGAAGCTCAGGGGGGACTGTCCCCAGCCACCCAGAGGGCTTGTTCCTTGCTGACATCCTTTTGAACCAGAAGCGCTCGTGGCTCGATGGAAAACAAGGAGGAACGCAGTGAAAACATCAAAAGTGGAACTAAAACTTTCTGAGTCGGGGACAAAATGTGCTGAAAAACACTGAGGGGACCAGGAGAGGAGACAGCAGGCCCAACACAACCCAGGAGAAACTGCCCTCTGCCCCCTGAAGGCTCACTTGGTGCTCCAGGAGAAGAGGACAGAGGTGGAGAAAGTCATGAGACCTTGGGAGAAGGGAGGAGCAGACCACGGGAGAAGGGAGGAGATCCTGAGGGAAGGGAGGACAGAGCCTGGGAGATGAGAAGACTGTGGGAGAAGGGAGGAGCAGAGCTTGGGAAAAGGGAGGAGCAGAGCTTGGGAAAAGGGAGGAGAAGACCCTGGGAGAAGGGAGGAGAAGACCCTGGGAGATGATGAAGAGCAGCCCCACCTGGGAGATGGGAGAAGCCCCTGGGAGCTGAGGAGCAGCACTGCCTAGGAGCTGATGAAGAGCAGCCCCTGGGAGAAGGGAGAAGCCCCATCTGGGAGAAGGGAGAAGGCCCTGGGAGATGCTGAGGAGCAGCCCCACCTGGGAGATGCTGAGGAGCAGCCCTACCTGGGAGATGCTGAGGAGCAGCCCCACCTGGGAGATGCTGAGGAGCAGCCCCACCTGGGAGATGCTGAGGAGCAGCCCTACCTGGGAGATGCTGAGGAGCAGCCCTACCTGGGAGATGATGAGGAGCAGCCCCACCTGGGAGATGCTGAGGAGCAGCCCTACCTGGGAGATGCTGAGGAGCAGCCCTACCTGGGAGATGCTGAGGAGCAGCCCCACCTGGGAGATGCTGAGGAGCAGCCCTACCTGGGAGATGATGAGGAGCAGCCCTACCTGGGAGATGATGAGGAGCAGCCCCACCTGGGAGATGCTGAGGAGCAGCCCTACCTGGGAGATGCTGAGGAGCAGCCCTACCTGGGAGATGCTGAGGAGCAGCCCCACCTGGGAGATGCTGAGGAGCAGCCCTACCTGGGAGATGATGAGGAGCAGCCCTACCTGGGAGATGATGAGGAGCAGCCCCACCTGGGAGATGCTGAGGAGCAGCCCTACCTGGGAGATGCTGAGGAGCAGCCCTACCTGGGAGATGCTGAGGAGCAGCCCCACCTGGGAGATGCTGAGGAGCAGCCCTACCTGGGAGATGATGAGGAGCAGCCCTACCTGGGAGATGATGAGGAGCAGCCCCACCTGGGAGATGCTGAGGAGCAGCCCTACCTGGGAGATGCTGAGGAGCAGCCCTACCTGGGAGATGCTGAGGAGCAGCCCCACCTGGGAGATGCTGAGGAGCAGCCCTACCTGGGAGATGATGAGGAGCAGCCCCACCTGGGAGATGATGAGGAGCAGCCCCACCTGGGAGATGCTGAGGAGCAGCCCTACCTGGGAGATGCTGAGGAGCAGCCCCATCTGGGAGATGATGAGGAGCAGCCCTACCTGGGAGATGATGAGGAGCAGCCCTACCTGGGAGATGATGAGGAGCAGCCCCACCTGGGAGATGATGAAGAGCAGCCCTACCTGGGAGATGAGCAGCTGGCAGGCCGCCAGCTCCCTCTCACTGGCGTTCATCTTCCTGTTGGAGTCCACCTGGGCGCTCTCCAGCTGCTTGCTGCGGTTCACCAGGGACTTCACCTCGGATTTCATCTTGCTGATGTAGAGCCGGGCCATGGTGAACTCCTCCTCCAGGACCCCGTTCACATCTGCCAACTGAGCACACACGCAGGGGGCTGAGGTGGTTCCTCAGGGGGTCCTGGGGGTTTGGCACTGCCCTTGGGTCTGGGACAACTCTTATGGTCCATGCACCAGCTCAGATTGGGACTTTGGAGAAGGGAAGGAGGGTATTTATTGGGTTGGGATTTCCAAGAGCTTAAAACTCCTGTTCACGTTCCAAATGAGGACCAAAAATCAAAACTGGGATCTTTCTGCAAAGCCAAGACCACTTGTCATATCCTCCATTTCCCAAGGTCTCCTCTCGTTGTCCCTGTCACCAGCGGCCACCAGAGGCTGCTGTGACATCCGCCAAAGGCTGGATGTCCTGCTCCTGCCACCTGCACAACCACGTGGGCAGCAGCAAAAGGCTGGAGCATCCCCAAAGGGACGAGCAGGACCATCAACCAGAGGTGGAGTGACAACCACAAGACTGAGTGTACTGCGAGGAGTTCACAGAAACGTGGCTGCTTCAACCACTGCTGCTCTCCACGTGGATTGAAGAGGACAGGGAGGATGGTTATGGACCACCAGGGAGATGTTCCAGGCCAGGGTGGAAGTTTCCATCACTGCCATTTAGCAGTGACCACAGAAACACCTCCTCTGAACCTCAGAATTTTGGTCACCTACCACGGGAGTGTGGCAGAGTGAGCAGCCACCTCCTCCAGCATCTCCTCCTGGAGCCCAAGAGGCACGGGAAGGACTCAGAGCAGAGCTGACCCAAACCTCCACCAACCTCCAAAGAAAAAGTAGCCACCTCAGATGCCAAATCTCACCAAGAAAGCTGTTTCTGGGAATTCTGGAGTAGGGCTCCGTGGGGGTAGGTTTGGTGGGAACTCAGACCCCCATCCATCAGTGCAGGTTGATGGGCTCCAGATGGGCTGCACTGGTCTGGCCCCAACCACCGAGCTGGGAACCTGAGCCCAAACCCAGGAGCTTGGCAGGGTTTCACTCTGGGCTCCAGCCTGGACTTGAACATGTCCTGGGAGAAGGACTGCTGGATCCACATGTTCCACAGCAACTGATGCTCCCAGGGCTGGAGACCTTCTGCTCAGGCTGGGACAGCTGGGGGTGTCCAGCCTGGAGAAGAGAAGGCTCCAGGGAGACCTGAGAGCCCCTTCCAAGGGCTCCAGGGGAGCTGGAGAGGGATTTGGGACAAGGCATGGAGGGACAGGACACAGGGAATGGCTTCCCAGTGCCAGAGGGCAGGGATGGGTGGGATATTGGGGAGGAATTGCTGGTTGGGAGGGTGGGCAGGCCCTGGCACAGGGTGGGCAGAGAAGCTGTGGCTGCCCCTGGATCCCTGGGAGTGTCCAAGGGCAGGTTGGACGGGGCTTGGAGCCCCCTGGGCTGGTGGGAGGTGTCCCTGCCCGTGGCAGGGGGTGGGACAATCATTAAGGTCCCTTCAAGCCCAAACCTTCCTGTGACCCCAGGATTAGAGGCAGGACTTCCACGCTGCAGAAGGAACCCCCAACTCACCGTCTTCACGTCGTTGGTCCCGATGATCCCCCCGATCTCGCCCAGGTCCTTCAGCAGCAGGTTCAGGATCTCTGTTGCTCTCTTCTTCTGGTGGTTACTGAGCTCCTGCAGCTGGCCCAGCTCCCTCTGGGTCGCTGTCAGGGCACTCTGAGAAGGTTTGGAAACACAAGTGAGGTTCCCCGGGTTGGCCATCAGGGGCAAGGTGGCATCTGGGTTAACGTGGATTCCCCTGAACACACCCGTGCCACCTTCACATAATCCACTTCCACCACTCCCTCGCTCCCAAGGCCACTTTACATCCATTAAAACGTAGCAAATCCAGCGGGAATCTCATTTGCATAATACACCAAAGGTTAATCACCGAAAAATAGGTAGGGAAGGGTAGAAAATTCCATTTTCTGGAGTGGATTTCACATTAATCTGTATTAGTGAGGAGGATAACAAAGTCTTTGAGGGAACAGGGCTGGTAACAGGAGCCTCCTCAGCTTGGGGGATGAGTGGAGGAAAAAGGAGGCACTAAGCTCATAATCCAATCTTGATGTTCTCTCAGTTTTTTTCCCCTCAAGATCAGCTTGAAAGAGCTGCTTTATTTCTTCCAATTCCCTCGGGGAGATCCAATGACTCTCCCCTAAAATTTCCCCCTGAAATCTCCCAATAAAATTTCCCCCTAAAATCTCCCCCTGGCATCTCCTCCTAAAATCTCTCCCTAAAACCTCCCCCTGACACCTCCCCATAACATCTCCCCAATGACATCTCCCCAATGACATCTCCCCAATGACATCTCCGCTCCCCAGCCCAGGACAACCCAGGATGCTCCAACGTGCACCAAGCACATCTCCCCATCTTTCCTGGCCCTCACCGAGATCTTCAGCATCCCAACCCCACCATGGCCAATCCCACCTGCAGCTCGTGACTGCAGAGCCCCGCTGTGCCAGCAGTTTCGCCAGAGAAGCCTCCTAATTACCTTCATTTAATTGTCTCATTAAGACAAAGAGAGGCAGGAGCAGCAGGAGATGTGGCTCTTTGCTGCTGGGGGTGGGGCACACGAAGGAGAAGGTTTTGGAGAAGCCCTGTGGGAATCTTTGGGGGGGGGGTTGAGGAGGAACCAAACACCACAAAGAACTTGCTCTTACACTCTTCTGTGCCAGCTCATCAGCCAGCTGCTCGTTGGTCCTCGTTTTGTCCTCCACTTCCTGGGATTTCTGGTCATAGTTGACAGCTAACTCCTCCAGGGCTTGGAGGACCTCCTTCACTTCATCCTTGGCTGCCTCGTTCTCGATCTGCAGACGGGTCAGCTCCTCCTGGATCTTCTCGTAGTCTCTCCTGGTGGAGGCCAGAAGCTGCCAAGGAACATCACAGGAGAATTAGGGCCCCCCTGAAAGGACAGCACTGAAAAGGGCAAAGGCACCACAGAGGGAAAGAGAGGGGGAGCGCAAGGGAGAGGAAGCAGGAGAGAAGAAGTCCTGCTGCCCTACCAGAAACAGCAGCAGCTTCAGCACAAAAATCCTTGGGTGGAGCCCAAAAAACCCTCTGAACTTCAACAAAGTCTTCACCAAATCCCATCACAACACGAGACTGAGGCAGAGGAATCTCAAAGAGCAGCAGAGACTCCAGAGGCATTTTCTGCCCTCAATCTAAGGCTGCAGAGAGGACCAAACCCCCCACCCAGAGAGGTGTTGGAAGTCACACTCAGAGCTTTGAGGTGAGCCAAGGGAAGGGGCTCTCTGAGGAGCATCAGACACCTCAGGACTCAGCAGAAACTCATGAGCAGCAAAGCTGAGATGATTCCTCTCAGTGGTCACCCAAAGCACCACGCTGAAGACAGAACAGCTGCCCACATTGGCTGAGGCAAAATACCAGCTGAAGGAGGACATCCCAACTTCCCACCCCTCCCAGTGAGCGTGTCCAGCTTGGACAACTTCTCCCATCTCCCCTTTGCACCCTGCCAGGAGGGATGTGGAGCTTCAGAGACAGGTTGGTTGGAAGAGGTCACTGCCAGGGTCCTCTCCCCTGCCCTCAGAGTGATGTTCAGGGAGGTGTCACAGTCCTGGAAATTCAGCTTTGGGTTCTTCAGCACAAGCTCAGACCCACCAGCAGAAGGAGGTGGAGATAAATGAGAGGTGCCACCTCAGATTTATTGCTGATATTGTACTTTTGAGAATAGAGTAAATTTAAATTTTGAGAATAAAGTAAAAGAAGAATAGTAAAATTAGGGCTTAACTTTGCTTAAAAGAGAGAATAAGAAGATTGAAAACTAGTGCAGGATGCACAAGAAAGGTTGTCATGGTCATCCCAACAGCAAAGCTTGGACGTTCTCTCCCAGAATTCCCTTCCTCCCAAGCATTCCTATGGATGGATTCATTTTATATATATATATTTTAGATATATATAAGTTTAATAGAGCTGTTTTATTTATTTATTATTATTAATGATTATTCTAAATTTAAATTTATTTATTTAATAGGAATAAACCCTGCCCTCCTGGAGTGTGCTGGGTGGACTCCTCCTGACCTGCCCCAGAGTGGGACCTCAGAAGGGACAGAAACACCCCCCCCTCCCCAAAATCAGAGCCCCTAAAAGCAGAATGCCACAGAAAAAAATGGCTTTTGGGGTTTTTTTGGGCTCAGAATCCTAATGGAAAAGAGGCAAGCAGGGAGCAGCTGCAGAGGATGACACGTGGCCAGAGAGGAGCAGGACCCACCTGGAAGGGGGATGTCTCTCTCTGGGAGTGCTGCAGCCTCAGGAGTGTCCTCCTCAGGGGGTGGAAAACCCACCCAAAGTGCCAAGGCCCGGTGGCAGGGAGATATTTAACCAGCCAAATATCTTCAAATAAGCCTTCTGCTCAACACAGATGGAGCTGCTGGTATCTGCATTGGCTTTGGAGATGTTCTCTGTGTCACTGGGGCTTCCAAGAGCATCACCCAGAGCATAGAAGAGTCTTGCTCGATATCATGTGGAAAAAGAGGTTTTTCAAAGGTCATGAAGAGCCCATTCCAGGGCTCAGCTGCAGCCAGAGGGAAGGGCCAGGGGCTGCAGCTCTCCAGGCACTGGCGGATGGAGGGATGGGATGAGGATGGAGGATGAAGAATGAGCCAAAGTGTGCACCCTGAGAAGAAGCCAAAAGGCACCAACATCAGCCCCACGCCCTCTGCAGCAGGTCTCAGATCCATAATTAACCTGCTTGCTTAATTAAGCAGAGAAAAGGCCTCTGGTTAATTAGGGGGAAGCAGAGGGAGGCAGCTGCTCCCAAGCTCCTGGAGCACCATGCTGGTTCCAGCTCCAGGATGGAGCAGGGACATCCCTCCCAAGGGGACAGGTGGAAAAACACCTCGGGAAAATCCAACCTCACAGGAGCTTCCAAAGGCAGGAGAGGGACAAGGGATGAGCCAGGGAGGGCTGCTGGGCAAGCAGTGTGACACCAGAGATGGCCCAAGGCAGCAAGGACACACTTGGAAGGGGCAGAAACAAGGGGGAGAAGTGGCCTGGAGGCCACTGGGGCATCTTCCAGGGGATCCCAGGGATGGAACGTAAAAGGTGGGAACAACTGTGGGAGTTGCTCCCAACGAGTTGGCCCAAAGCAAGGGACACACAGCACCCCAGAAAGGAGGTGTGAGAGGAACCAGGGTGGGGAAAAGCAGCTTTGGGTGGGAATTGTGGCATGAGAAAGGTGGGAGAAGGGAGATGTCCACCTGTGTCCATCCCATAGGTTGGAAAACAGGAGCTGAGAACTCATGGAATGCTGGTGCGTTTGTGTGGCCATGGGCAGCCAGAGACACCGTGGCAAGGGAATGAGAAGTCATGGAATAAACCCAAGCTGGTGGTTCCTGCAGACAGAACAAGCCCCAAAGGTGGCAGGAAAGTCACAAGTGACAGACACGTCCAGATGTTGCCTCCTCCCTGATAAGGGGCCTTGGCAACCCTTTCTGAGGGCTTGGATAAGGACTGAGACACGGACAGAACCACTTTTTGCTCAAAAGGAAGGGTTTACACCCCAAAAAAAGCAGGCAGAGCAGCGCTGTGCTCCCCTGGAGAATCCCAAGAGCCTGGAAAGAGCCCAGTGTTGTTTGGGAAGATGGGTGGATCCAGCCCAGGACTGTTCCCTGCTCTGAGGGCCCCTCAGCCAATTCCCTGCCAGCATCAACCAGCACTTTCTAAGAAACACCACAGCAACTCTTGGGGAACTCGGTGATTCAGCGTGGTCACCTCGTTCTGCATCTTCAGACCCACCCTGGGGAACAAAGGGCAGGGCAGGGAATGGCCCAGCTGGAGCTTCAGTGGCCACATCTCCCCACCTTGACACCAACAAACATTCATTTGGTGGCCACAAACCACGAAACCAAAGGTTTCCAGCCAGCACTTCGAAAGCAAAGCTGTGGCATCCCCCATTTCCCCATCTCACAGATTCCCCCCATCGCTGCCTCTAATTGCCAAAATAATTAGCAGCACTAATTTATCCCCAGGGGTCCTTTTTACACAGTCAGGGGGAGGAAACCTGTAACTCCCCGTGGTTTGTGACGTCTGGACACCTGAGAGGGCACAGACATCCTGAAAACCACAGGCTCTTCTCCCCCAGCCACCGAATTTCAGCCAGTCACCACGACCAGCTGGGGCAGAACCTCCAAACGAGGGGCTCACAAGGAAGAGATCAAAGTTTTTAAGTTGTTTTTGGGGGGGTTTTGTGGGTTTTTTTGTGGCAGTTTTTTTGTTTGTTTGTTTTGGTTTTTTGTTTTTTGGTTTTTTTTTTTGTTTTTGTTTGGTTTGGGTTTTTTTTAGTTTCTCACCTCCTCTTGATCCAGCATTTGCTGCTTTAGTTTTTCAGCCAACTGGCTCTGCTGGTTGATTTCATCATCCTGCAAGGAAAGAGAGGGTGGGAGATTTTGAGTTTCTTTTCCCAGTTCTCACTGGGACACTTTTGATTTCTCCCTTCATCAAACTAACTCAGCAAACCTTGGGCACCATTGAATGGTGTGAGAGCAGAGAAAACGCACATACCCAGAGCTCCACAGTGAAATTGTGGTATTTTTGAGTTGTGTGGGGGCTCAAATCCCACCTCCTTTCCCACAGCCCTGCACCAAATTATGCTCCCCATGTTTTCCAGAGTAAAACTCAAACCTGCTGCCAGTTCCCTCCAGAATAATTCAATGGGCTTGGCTGGTTTTGATGAGGAAAAGGGAAAGAATGCCTGAGTTTTTCCTTTTACTGATCGACCTGTAAAAGCTGGAGATTGCTACTGGGAATGGATTATCCATCAGAAAAACAAACAAACAACTCCCAACAACAAAAAAAACCCCAACCAAACAAACAAAAAAACCCACACCAAAAAACCCCAAACAAACAAAAAACAAAAGAAACCCAAAAAACAAAACAAAACAAAAAAAAACACAGAAAAAAAACACACAAAAAACACAATCCAAAACAAAAAAACAAAAAAAAACCACAAAAAACCCCCAAAAAACCCACTCACACAAACAAAAAAAACCCCAAAAAAACCAACATTAAAAAAACAACACCAAAAAACCCCCAAAAAAATAACAAAAAACAAAACAAAAAAAACCCCAAAAAACCAA
>VXAU01002489.1:1099-19118 GCA_013399695.1 Formicarius rufipectus | reverse complement strand
AAACAAAAACCCAACCCCAAACCACCAAACTGTAATTTCTCAAAGACTTGAAATGCTCCTTTCCAAGCCGCCCACCCGCTGCTGTGTGTGGAACCAGGCACACGGTGCACACACCAGAACGAAGGTTCCAACCCAACTCCCTCCCTGGGCCTCCCCGAACAGCCCAACCTCACTATTTACAGCCAAGGGGTTTTTTTTTTTCCTCTGCTGTTTTCCTGCTAATTAATTCAGGATGGACTATTGATTCCTGGGGGAAGCTCCCCCTTTATGCTGCTCCCATCCACCCATAGGGGCTTCAGTGGGACTTTTGATCCTCCCACTTCTCATCTTCCCACAAGCCAAAGCCCTTGATGGGCAGCCCTGGGGAAGTGCATTGCTGAGAGCTTTCAGTGCCAGTGATGACCTTCAAACTGTGCAGATAAATAAAGAGAAATAAAGGAAATAAATCAAGGAAATAAAGCCACCAGCACTCTGGGCACAGCTGGAGCAACACAAACAGAAGAGATGGAGAAACGTTTTCCTGGGAATTCCAAGACGTGACACGGATCTAAAAATACCCAGGTGGTGTGCCCTTTGTTTTTGGGAAAGGGAGAACTCTTGGCTGAGGGATTTTGGAGAAATGACTGAAGAAAGGCAGCGCTCAAATCTGTGCTGAGCCTTAAAGGGAACTTTGGCTCCAGTTTAGTGGGGAGTCCCCCCGGGGTGCAGGGGCAGATCACACAGGATCCTCTTTTAGGCAGTAAGTGCATTTGGAATTTTCCAAATCTTCCAGTTCCCCCTGCTCAGGAATGACAGACACCCCCCCAAATCTGGCACAGATCTCCACTTCCACCCAGCCCATGGAGCCAAACCCCACCTTGTCATCCAGCTGCCTGTAGAGACTGGCGATCTCCTCGTCGTACTTCTGCTTCTCCTCCGTGGAGATGCTGGCAACAACTGGGGTGATGTTGTCAATAATTGGGGTGTTGTCACAGGGCTCCAGGTTCTTCTGGTCCTTTGCACTGATCTGCTCATCCTCTGGCACAGCTTCTCCTGAAGGCAACACAAGCCAAGACAGAGGGGTGGCCAAAACCATGGGTATCTTAGGATGGTCCTTCAGCCATCGAGAGGGGCTCAAGAAAGCAAAGAAGGGCTTTAAGCCACTGCCAGGGATAGGAAAGTCATGGAAAAGTAGGTGTGGATAGGTGGCCATCCATGGCTGGAAACCTAAATGTGCATAACCATGGCACTCCATGATCCTGAGGGTCTTTCCCAACCTTAATGATCCCAGGAAAACGCAGCAACGGGTTGAAGAGCTGCCATGAAACACACAGGACTCCCAGCTCTGCTTTCCCTCAAACCCTTGCTGGGTGGGATTTGCTCCATGGATTAACAGAGGGGCAAACAAGCAGGAAAAACCCCCCCTGACCTTCCTGAAGACTCTTGGCAATGAAACACCTCCCTCTGTCCAGGTTTCCAGGTGTGTTACCAGCCCTTCCTGGTGGTTAATCCCAACCACCCCCGACGGGCTGGGAGGACACCACGACCTCGGAGCTCTTTGGAACCAAACTCACCCAAAGGTCCCCACCCCAAGGTTCAGCTGTTGCACAGGCACACTTCCTTTGGGATCCCTGTCTCCAGGGAATGCTGCCCTGGGGTGCCAGGAATTCCAGCCAGTTCCTCCCAGGCTGGGAGACTCGGAGCCCCCCTGGGTGCTGCCCACCCTGCCCGGGGTGTGCCAAGGACAGGGCCAACCCCTCTGCACACACAGAGGGTTCTCCTTTCCCGTGAAAAGCTGCAATATTTTCCACCCCAAAAAGCTTTCCCAGCCTATTCCTCTGGCCAAAAGGCTCTGCTCTGTCTTGCTGGCAAGGAAATGATTAAACAGGATAAATACACCAAACCCAAAGAGGTTGATCCAGGCCCCAGAGTGCAACAAAATAAGGCATGAAAGAGCAGGACCAACCAACAGGGGAGACTCTTTTTGGAGGCTTAAAGCATGAAAATGTGATTTGAACTCAAGCACTATCACTTCTAGAAAAGCATTTCGCTCAAAATAGTTTTTGCCCTGTTTCTAAAGGCTTGACGATGTTTTGTATCGTCAGTGAGGAAAATGTGAATTCATTTTTCATTGCTGGCTGCAGCAGAGCAGGGAAGGTGGGCTCAGTGAGGCTGGAGGGCCTTGCACACATGGCACTGCTCCTCAGGCTGTGGGGAATCCATCAGGAGCCTCCCAAAAGGAATGTTTCCTTTTTTCATTCCCTGGGCAACAACCTCCTACCTGCAAAACTCAGACCAGCTTGGACACGTGGGTGCTGAAACCCAGCTCTGGTGAGAACTGGGCACACCCCATCCCTGCTGCCACTTCGGGTGGCATCCCACCCTCCTGGTTTGGGTATCCTACCTTTCTGTTTTGTATCCCACCTTTCTGGTTTGGGTATCCCACCCTCCTGGTTTGCATCCCACCTTTCTGTTTCGCATCCCACCTTTCTGGTTTGGGTATCCCACCCTCCTGGTTTGGGTATCCCNTATCCCACCCTTCTGGTTTGGGTATCCCACCCTCCTGGTTTGGTATCCCACCTTCCTGTTTTTGTATCCCACCTTTCTGTTTCGCATCCCACCCTCCCGGTTTGCATCCCACCTTTCTGGTTTGGTAACCCCCCCTCCTGGTTTGGGTATCCCACCCTCCTGTTTTGTATCCCACCCTCCTGCTTTATACCCTAGCTTCCTAATTTCTGGCACAAGCCCCACCAGTGGCACACACATTAGCCAAGATGCAATTGCTGGGACCCTCCCCTTTGCAGGGAGCCCCCTTTGTCAGCACATCCTTCCAAAGGATGGGAGTGCAGAAGGTCAGCCAGGAAATCAATAGTGGTTTGAATGCATTGCTGGGTAACCCTGATGGGACCAGCAGCTCTGATGGAGGGGATGAGGAGGGGGAGGGTTCCCCCAAAACACCAGAGACAGGCCTGTTCACACAGCACAGAGAAAGCATTTCATAGGGAAAAAAAAAAAAGGGGAAAAAAAAAAAAAGGAAAAAAAGAGTTTCTAGGATGGGAAGGAAATCCAAGTGGTCACATCCAGCAAAGGCAGAGTGGCAGAGAGGGAGCAGGAGCAGGTTGTGAAGACCAGCACTCCCAGGAGCAGCCCCACGTCTCCATAGCAATGGCACTGTGTGATAAAGGAAATATTCCCTGGGCTGGAGTCTCCAGAGGGAAGCAGGGAACACAACCAGCTCCTCTCAAAGGCAAGGAAGCAGCCCAGGGAGATGAGAGAGGGAAGCAGGTCCTGCACCCCCACAAAGGCCGGGGTTGATCTTCCAAGCAGTGGTTGCACCCAGGATGTTCAAAGCCAGGTCACCAATTGTGCCCACGAATTAAATCACTTTAAATCCTTGCTTTGGGGGCCTCTGGTTTGCAGGAGCCACATCCACACCCAGGCCCTGGCTGACAAGCAATTTAGAAGATAAAAAATGACTCCAGAGCAGGGTTTTACTGCCAGGGCTCTGCTGGGATTTCAGGAGAGATGCAGGGTTGGCTTCTTTGGGTTGGGGGTTGACTTTTGAAATGTGAAAGAAAAGATTTAAAGTCAGGCTGCTTTGCTAAAAAACATTTGCAATATTCCAGATGAAATAAGAAGTCTTTCATTGGCAGGCATGCATAAAACCCCCTGTTCTTCCTTTACCATCCTACACTTCATCTTACAACATAATTCCCTGTGTTCCCAAACAGAACATTGGCTCTTCTCAACATAAACTTCCATTAGGAGGAGACAAGTGGTGATTCTTCTATCACTGCACTGAAAGATTAATTATTCTAATGTTCAACTCAATTATAAAAAAAAAATAAATCCAAGGTGCAGTTCCCCCTAAAGCACAGGGGAGCTGATTCTCATGCCTGAGGAGCTGAGTTCTCTTAAAACCCCTTCAACCATAATGACATTTCCCCTTTTCTTTATTAATGGTGTTGACAATATTAAGCTCAGAGGTGCCTCCCTGTATCCCTCCCACCTGACTTGCATCAAACCTGGGAATTCCAGGGGTTCCCTGGCTTGGCTCCCTCACCTCTCAGCTCCTCTTTGGAAACCTGAGCTGAGTGGGAGCTCAGAACTAGTGAGAGCTCAGAACTAGTGAGAGCTCAAAACTAGTGACTCTGGTAGTTCCAGGGATGATCTGAACACCCCCAACTGAAACCCACCAAGACACACCCACCCAACTCCTCCCAGTTCCTGCCACCTACCATTTCTCCACCTGTTCAGCTCCAGCTCCAGGTGCTGGATAACGTTCTTCAGGCTCTTGTTCTTGTCCTTCTCCTTCTCATACTTCTTCTTCCACTCCTCAGCTGTCAGCTCCAGGTTCACAGACACCGTGTTCTTGATGGTCTTGGCCCTGCACAACAAAACTGGGGCTCAGCTCCCACCTGACTCTTGTTTTGGGTGGAAGAGCCTTGGTGCCTCACTGCCCCTTGGCTCTGGGAGCAGCTCCAGGAGGGACATCCAGCAGGACTCACCGCTGCCCAAACATCAAGGTGGACTTGGTCTCGGCCTCGTTGAACACCGAGGGGGAGCAGCAGATGACAATGGTGGTCCTGCAGTTGCCACCCAGGGAGTCCTGGAGGATTCGGGTCATCTTGCTGTCTCGGTAGGGAACGTGGGTTTTCTGCTCCAAACACGAGGGAGAGACAAGAAGAACTGCATTTTGGACAGGGCTGTGGTGATGGGGGAGAAGGGGAGGTGACAAGGAGTCAAGGAGGGAGCTGGTGACCAGGGCTACATCCCTCCAGCTGGTGGTTGGTCACCAGTGGTGTCCCCCAGGGGTCAGTCCTGTTTAACACCTTTAGAGGTGATTTAGGTGAGGGGATTGAGACCATCAGCAGCAAGTTTGCTGATGGCACCAAGTTGGGAGGGAGTGTGGAGCTGCTGGAAGGCAGGAGGGCTCTGCAGAGGGACCTGGATGGACTGGAGAGATGGGCTGATTCCAGAGGCATGGAGTTCAACAAGGTCAAGTGCTGGTCCTGCCCTATGGCCACAACAACCCCACGGAGCTCTACAGGCTGGGACAGAGTGGCAGGAAGGGACCTGGGGGTGCTGATGGACAGGAGGCTCCACATGAGCCAACAGTGTGTCCAGGTGGCCAAGAAGGCCAATGGGATCCTGGCCTGGATGAGGAACAGTGTGGGCAGCAGGACAGGGCAGGGACCCTTCCCCTGGTCTCTGCCTTGGGGAGGCCACACGTGGCCACATCTGGATCCCCAGGACAGGAAGGACATCGAGGGGCTGGAGCAGGTCCAGAGAAGAGCAACGAGGCTGGAGAAGGGACTGGAGCACAAGAGCTGTGGGGAGAGGCTGAGGGGGCTGGGGGGGCTCAGCCTGGAGAGGAGGAGGCTCAGGGGGGACCTCCTCACTCTCCACGACCCCCTGACAGGAGGGGGGACCCAGGTGGGGTTGGGCTCGTCTCCCAGGGAACAGCAGTGGGACAGGAGGGCAGGGCTGGAGCTGTACCAGGGGAGGTTTGGGTGGGACGTCAGGAAGGAATTCCTTACAGAGAGAGTGAGCAGGCACTGGAATGGGCTGCCCAGAGAGGGGGTGTTTAAGGTTAGACTGGATGTGGCATCAGTGCCATGGGCTGGTGATCACAGGGGAGTTGGATCCAGGGTGGGACTTGATAATCTTAGAGGTCTCTTCCAACCCTGCTGATCCTGTTATAGGATGGGATAACCCATAAGAATCAATTTCTTATCTTGGGCAGAACAGTGAGAGTGTCAGTGGTTTGTGGAAAGTAAATATTTTCCCCCTTCTGAACTCTAAGCTCATTTTTTTGCTGTTTGATGTGGCTGGCAAAGCAGCAGATAAATAAAAAGCCATTCTTCCCCCCACAAAGCAGGATCACTTACAGTTCCCTCTGCCAGGGCAGAGATCACATTGCCCAGAGCAGACAAAGACTTATTGATATTTTTGGCTTCATCCAGCACAGCTCCCTCAGCTCCAGTTTTGCTGACCTACCAAAGAGAGCAGAGCAGTCAGAGGTGGCCCTGGGAGCACCCAACACCCAGAGGGGCTCCTGCAGTTCACACCAACCAGGCTTGGCCTCAGCATGGACAAGGAGCATTTCCCATGGAAGGCTTTGTCACTGGAGGCCTGTGATGATCCCACCTTTCTTCCACCCTTATTTTGGTCAGGGCAAGGCTGTGCTTGCCTGAGGACACCTGGGGAGCAATTCCAGGACCAAACTTGTCCCTGCAGACAGGGAACACCACAGGGATGTTCTCAGTGGCCTCAGAAGGACCATTTTGGCTTTGCATGGTGCTTGCATGGACCAGGGACCCCAAGCCAGGTGATCCCACCCATGCTGGATGTGCATCCCGAGGCTGGTGGTTTGGGACCCCCATTCCTTGGTGGCAAGGGTGGTCCCGGCATTCCTCCAGACCCCATGAGGGTCTTTAAGCTGCTCCCACTCTCTTTTTGAGGAAGGGAGAGGGGAAAGGCACAGAAATGTGGGATAAAGCCATGTGTTTCCCCTACATTAAACCCACAGCCTCGGCACTTTCATGGAAAAATGCCACGTGACACGAAAGGAAAATCACTGCGTTCTTTCCCAGAGGACAAGCCACCAAGGAAACCCTTCCTGCAGGTCTTGTGTCCAGTGCCCAAACACGGGGAACCACAAAAGTTTCTTTTTCATTGGGTAAACAGCAGAAGGAGCTTCTCATTCCCCACACAATGTATGCAATCAGAGCCAGTAACATGATTGCCTGCTCACTGTCCCAGTGGGGTATCAATGAGTGTGTCTCAGCAAGGCAAACACCACTAAAACCAGCTCTGAACCCTCCAGAAAACATCCGAATGAGAACTGGGAAACATTTCTGCACTGCAATAGTATTCCAGACCATTACCCTTTCAGTGAATANAGCAGAAACAGTCACCACAATCAAGAGAGACGTTCAGGGAGTTTAGAAAGACTTCAGGTATAAAACTGAGATAACTGCTGCTATTTCACTGATCTACTAAGTGAAATAATTACAGAAAACCTGGAAACATGTTTGAGGATTTGACCAGCTACATAAACCCCACTTTTCTTTGTTCAGGTACCCAGAATTAAATGCAGAGCTGTATCAAAGCCCACTGGTTCAATCCACTCCACCATAAATATTGCATTTTTTGGGGGGTTGGTGGTTGCATTTCACACCAACAGTTCTGACCTGCCCTTCTTCTCCATCCAACATTAAAAAATAAAATAAAATAAAGAATAAAAATAACCTTCCTAATGAAAACATACGCTGGGATTCCTTGGCCTGCCCTGCCACAACACCCCGAGCAGCCCCAGGGAGAAAGGGAAAAGTCACCTTCTCACTCCCAGCCAGGTCCACCAGGTAGAGCTTCCCACTGAGCTTCTTCTCCGTCTCCACGTTCTCCTGCTTGATGTTGATGAGGAAGATGCTGTGGCTCCTGGAGCTGTGCTCGTTCATATCTGCAGCCACAGGTGGCATGGAAAGGACAAACCTCAGCAGGAACAGCTGGCCCTGGGCTACCAGACTCAAAAGCACAACAGGAGAGCCCGGAGCTCTGCAAGGAAAGCTCCCAACTCCCTCCCAACCCCACCAAAATAATTCTAAACGCCATAAAAGGGAGATCAAAATAATTGGAATTGCAAGAAAAAAAAGAAGCTGGGCAGCTCCCAGTGGAGTAGGGGGGGAGCTCTCCCAGCACTTCACAAAACTTCTCATTAAGCAAACACTGTTTGAACTCAAATTTCTGGGTGATTTTTATGGCTTAGGTAGTTAAAAATCCTCCTTCCCTCAGGTCACAGGTAAGACACGACCAGCCACAGTTTCAGCCTCCTCCAGTTGAGTGTTTGATGGTCACTCTGTTATGCCTCAAGTGGCCAAAAGCAAACATTAAGAATCAGTAAACCACTTCCTCCTGTTTCCTCTGTTACCACAAACCCACCTCCACCTTTCCCCATTCCCAGCAATGCTCATTATTATTTAAATTCCCCTTTTCTCCTCCATCTCCAAACTCTTGGGACTTTTTTTTTCAGAAGCACTTCCCAATTTTGCTCCTTGCCATTTCAGCCCGGGGAAAACTCCTTGTCAGAACTTTTCCAAGTGCACCAAAAGCAGTGGATAATATCCCATAATTTAAAAAAAAAAGGTGTATTGGGGTAATTTTTACTAAAGAAATAGCAGAAATGATGGAAGGAAATGTTGCTCAGAGGAACGAGAGTGGATTTCTACCAGTATGATGGGAAAGGCATGGGAAGGCTAAAGCAACACAGTATTTCTCAAAGAAAGAAGGCAGAGACATGGAAGAGAAAGGAGTTACTCAGAGAATCATAATAAATCAAACTAAATTAAATTAAACCCCAAAACAAACCCCAAATCCCACCCCATCCCAGAGGTTATGCCACCAAATGAGGTTCTGCCAAGGTCACTGCTTGGATCAAGGTCACCTCCCAGTGCAAACTGGAGAGCAGGCCCTTTCAGCCCTGTAATGCCAGCAAGTCAGCAGGTTTGGCACGGGCCAAAGTGACTCTTTTGGGGTTAATCCAGGAATTTCTGTGCTTTGCCACCATTGGAACCCCACCCAAGTCACCGCCACAGAGGGACAGGCAGAGGGTGGCAATTGCTCTGCACCCTTGGGCTGCTCTTTGACCCCTGAACTGCTCCCAGTTCCTGCCTTGCAGCACAAAGAAAAACATCAGGACATCATTCCAGTTATTGATAATTCCTAAATATCCCTGTGCACCAATCCCTGCTGGGGGGTTTGTGGGACAGCAGCACATCATGCCACGTCCCAAAGCCAGGAGCTGGAAGTCCATCGATGCCGCTGCGCGAAGCGACCCAAAGGGGACAGTCCATGCATTTGAGAGTGTTATGATTTGTCACATCCATGGAGGTGACTCGAGGTCCTCTGGGAAGGATGAATTCCTCCCTGGAAGCACCCCAGCCCCACCTGTCCAGGCAGGGAAGCTCCAGGGAACACTCACTTGTCACGGCCACGTGCCGGTTGGCCTTCCCCTCGTCGATGACATCCAGAACTTCTTCAGGACTGGACACAAACCTTTCTGTACAACCCTGACGAGAGACAAAGTGGGAATCAGGAACATTCCTGGTGCTCCAAATGGCTCAGGAGGAGCATTTGGCACTAATGAACGAAATAATTAGGAGAATCAGCAACATCCACCAGGCTCGTTAAGGAGGCGACGGAGCTGAACTCGCCTCCGGGTGGCTTTGAGGACTCCACGGGGAACACTTTGGGAGGCAACTGTTTGTCACAAGGTTAAAGACTCAGTCAGAGCCAAAACATGCAGCAGGAAGTTCCCTGCATGTTGAAGGCACACACCATCCATTCCTGTTATTAATTTGGGCTGGATTACCCTTTCAAGGTGGTTTTTCTGCCTGAATTACCTCCTCAAGGTAATCTTTCTCCCTCAAAACTACCAGACAAGATGCCAAGTCTTTGTTCTCCTAGTGCAATATTACTGAATGAACTATTTGATCAATCCTTTTATCTCTCCTCAGGCTGAGAACAAACAGAACAATATTATGTGTATCTTATTAAGCCTCACACATGTCCCTGAGAAATGTGTCACATTCAAGTGCGGGCCCAGAAATTCATCCAACTCATTCCTAACCCAACAGATCTGCTGCAAACTCTGGTGAGATTAAAGCATCCACGCAGCAGAATATTAAAGAACAAAATTCTCCAAGTTGTTCTCTTTCAAATCTGACATGAAAGGGGAACATGAATACTTAAAATGTAACACCACACCAACCAAATGGAAACGTTCAAAGCCGGGAAAATAAAGCAAACATGATTCGAGCCCATTAATATTTCAGGAAACTGTTTCAACCCAGGATCCGACACAGCTCCAACATTCAAGGCTTCCAATCTGAGCCGAATTCTTTCAGCAATCACAGCGGATGGGAAGGGAAAGGTGTAAATAAAGGCATATGTGAGAAAGGAGGGGGGAAGGAATCATCTCGGTACCTTCACATATGGGACTCTGTTTTTATCTTCGTGCACAGCGAGGTTTGTCTTTGACACTGGGAAAAAAAAAAAAGGGTTGAGGGGGTTAGGGGTGTTGCACAGGGAATTAACGGGGTCATTAATTAATGCCATGACACACACCCTGAGAGCGTGGGCACCTGTAAGGGAGAGCTGCCCTCCCTCCCTCCCTCCCCACTCCTTGTGGCCACCAGCACTTGTGGCACAGAGAACCTGTTTCCTGCTCTCTCAGACCTCGTCATTTAAAGTGAACCTCGTGGCAAAAGGCTTTTATTTATGGCTTGGATGAATCCCCTAAGCACCCAGCCAGCTGGGTTTGGCCAAAGCAGAGGGGACAGAAGGGGCTGGAGCTCAGAGCACCTCCGTTCTGTGTGCACACTGATCCAACACAGCCCTCACACACGACACCCCCCTCAGACCCCCAACTACCAAAGACCCCAAGAGAAGCAAAGCGAGGGCTGACTGAACTGAGGGGGCTCTCAAACATCCCCCCCCCTTTTTAAATGACAGTTTTCCTTGAAGGACAAAACTTGCCCAAGAGGCTCAGCCCTGCCTTGGGCTCTGTCAGGCTCTGGAGCACTGCAGGTGCACAAGAGACACAGCAGATGGTTTCAGCTGAAACCTTCTCCTTCTCAAACCCAGGCACACAGTTTAAATTTAATTCCCTCCCAAACAAAGCCACTGTTTGCCCTTAAGCATTGATGCCAAGCACGTTACCAAGCCAAGACACTCAGCCACGTAAGAAATGCAGAACTCACCATCCAAGAGGTCCCTTATTTTGTCCAAATATATCTCAAAGTAGGAAACCTGATCAAATAATCACAAACATTACAGATTTAAAACGTCTCTGCATCTCTATTTCCATCTCTACCAAAGCAGCACACGAAAATAACCCCCACCTCCCACACAGTTGGAATTACATCTTCCTGGGGATGTAACTCCGGTGATGTACAAGCCATTGATCCTTCTCCATCTATCAGTGATTCAGCAGCAAAGCACACAAAACAAACCTTCAGGCAAATCTTATCTTCCTTCTCTTTTTCTGCCACAGGCAGAACTGACACAAACACGGAGCAGAATCAATCAATTCAGTTACTTTCACCCCAGAGCAGCTGCACCAGGAGAAGGGGCAGGTTTGAGACCTGCAAAAGGTTTATACAAATTGCATGAGCCTAAGCAATACGTGTATTAAATTAAGCTTTTAAATGCAGCCCGTGGAAAAGTTCTGCCTTGAATCAAGTGTTTAAGAGAAACTGAAAATGAGCTTTCCTGTAACAAAGAGACACAAGTGCCCTAAGAAAAGAAATTAAGGGAAATGGATGAACGAGTCTCTTAATAAAAGGGTATTTGACTTGCAGAGCAAACAAAAATGCTTTTTTTTTAGGGGAGTGGGGCCTAACCATTCCCTAAGGAAGCCCTATCCAGGGATTGTTTAAGCAGATGGTTACACATCAGCAACCTCCTGCTGCTTATAAAGCCTCGTTTTCTCTCACCTGAAAAACAAATCACCTGAAAAACAAATCACCTGGGGTTTTCTCTATTGATGAGCTGATCTTCCCGTGTGACAACTGCTATCAAATATACCTACATTTCCCTTTTGTGCCTCTGCATGGCCCATTCACAGCCCAGCTCACTCCAGGTGAGCCAGACTGAACCCACGTTCCCCTCTGGCCACTCTGCTGAGGACCAACACCCAGAGGAGACACCACGTGCCCCTCCCTGCTCTGAGTGGATCTCTATTAAAAAGAAGGAAAAAAAAAAAAAAAGGCTATTAATTTTCAGTGTTGGCTCAGCTGTTTGAGTGTGACAGTCTGGTTAAACCCTGGCATTCCTCTCCCTGACAGCTCCTTTCCCATCCCTCCCTCCTTCCCACTCAGGCAGCTCTTCTGCTCGGATATTCCTGGATGTCAACCCTGAAACAACTCTGGGTTGGCAGGACATGATGTATGAAGTGATTTATGAAGTGATTTATGAAGTGATTTATGAAGTGATTTATGATTTTGGGGTCTCCATCCCTTGGCATTAGGGAGGGGGGAAAGAAATCAGTGGGAATCCCTCCTGGGGGGTGGAATTCAGAGGTTCCCCTTCTCAAGGAGCTCAGGGTTTTGCCATCCAAGGTCTATTCAAGTGTTTAAAGGTTTATCTGCACTTTGCAACTCTGGTTGTCCTAAAGAAGCACCCCACAAACAGGCCCTGCTGAGGAGGGGCTCAGTGTGAGTCCCTGCAGAAGGGCACGAGCTGCTGCAGAGGTACCAGAATATTCCAATTAATATAGAGATATAAATACATATATATTCCCCCAGAAATGCTGCCAGGGCTTTAGTGAAACCAGCCCCCAAAAAAACCACTTCTCTCTTAACTTCAGGCACTCTGAGGGAGCACCAGCCATGGAAGGAGAGGGACCAGTGCCTCCACCCCCTCCCAGTGCTCAGCCTCCGAGCCCACCGTGCAGGGGTGTCCTGGGGAGGGATCACACCCAGGACTCCCTTTGCCAGGGATCCACTGGGTCATTCTCCTGCTGGGAACAAGCTGCAAGCCTGACCCTGACCCTGCCAGATGGAGCAAAGCCTCCTCCCAGGCTGAGAGCTCCTCAGGAGACCGGATGAACAGTGGGAATTCAAGGTCATTCCAAAAAATCCCAGAGCTCATATGGGTGGGATGGAGGGGGAGAACATGGGAGCTGCTCCAACGTAGCTCCAGGCGAGGAGGTCCAGACAGCAGCTAAAAATGACTTCTAAACACCCTTCCACGACCTCCTCAGAGCCTTCTCTCCTCCTTTCCAACCCCACACACCAAGGAGGGTTTTGTCTCCTGGCGTTTCACAGATGGCCCTGGTGGGATTCCTGCTCCTCACACCTCGTGGGGCTGAGGTGCAACCTCTGGAGGAGCTGCAGTGAATCCCTGCTGGCTTCCCAGGCTGGAAACACACTCAGGGAAAGGTTCCCTGGACAACCAGCAGCTGGAGGGGGTTCTTCCTGGGAAAGACCCCCGAGGGGGGCGGGGGCACCCACCTTGATGTGGAACTCCAGGTTCTCGTCCATGGAGTAGATGTGGTCGAAGATGTCGTGGGCGATCCTCGGGATGATCCCCATCAGCTGAGGGTCGTGCAGCTTCCCCTGCAGACACACAACGTGGCCAAACTTGGAGACCCCACCTCACAGAGCCCGCTGCCTCTTCCAGGGGGTCCCCCCCACGGGTGGGATTGACCTTCAGTAGGTTTATTTCTTACTTTTTAGTTTTATTACTTTTAGTTTTAGTTCTTCTCTTGTTAGTAACGAATTTGAGTATTCAGCCCCTCTGAGTTTGCTTTGCCATCCTCTCTCAGCTGGCTTTTTTTTGCCTTTTCTCCTTTTCCTTTCCCTCTGGGACAGGGGTGGGCTGGAGGTTTGGGTGGACACTGGGTGGAAACCACCACGCTGCCACCAGGGAGAGGAGCAAACCCAACCAGGGAGTGTTGGGGAACAGGGGGAGCACCACCAAAGAGCATCCAGCCAACCACCCACCCCACTCCCACACTGTGCTCCAGAGCTGCAGGAAGCTCTGGCTGGGGGGGATTTGAGGATTAAAACTGATAAATTCTGATTTGAGCTCGCTGGGCCTGTTGCCAGAGTGCCTTACAAACACTATTTTCCATATTAATTTCCACAACAACCTTCCTCTGTTCCTTCAAGAAATGAATATTAACCAATCCCAACAATTTCCACTGGCTGCTTTCACTCCCATTCCTTGTTTTTTTTTCCCCCCTAAGCCAGGCACGTAGAGGAGAGCTGCCACCACTGGAGATGGAAGAGAAACATCAATCTGAAACAAATCCCTTTTCTCACCACAGCCCTGACTCTGTATTGGCATTTCCCAGTGTTTTGTGGAGCTGTTCAAAGATGCACGAAGGAGTCACGAGTCAAAGACTCACAAAACACCTTTGGAACAGATTTTTGGCCAATTAACACTGCCCAGATCAGCACCAAAAAGACAAGAAAACCAAAAAAGCATCTCGCTCCAAACAGTGCTGGGGAATTATTATTTTCTTAAATACAGCAGGCAAACCACCCCATTCCAGACTGCTGGAATTGCTAAACCCCAACCTTATTTTCACCAAATAAGAGGAAAGTGCTGCACACATGCCAGTGTTTTCCAGTACAATGCATGTTTGTGAGTGGGTGCCACCTGGGTGCCCAATTTGCCAGCCTTTATTAGCATTTTAAAATTGAAATTTCAAGTCCTTTGAGCCACTGCCTGGTTTCCCTCCAGCTGCTGAAATGACAGTGGATCTCAAAGCACCAGCCCGGGCTGAAGGTAGCTGAACACCAAGAACTTGCATCACCTCTGACAAACCATCTCCCAGCCTGAATTTAAAGCGGTTTTCCTGGGTTTCTGCCTTTGGATTAAATAAACATCTCGAGGTGGGGGTGAAAAAAGAAGGACCCCAGATAAATCAGCTGCATTTCTGAGTGCCTTGCCCATGAAGGAGCACTCAGCTGGGCACATTTTATTGAAATTATACAAATAAGGGCACCTTCTGCAGCAGAAGCACCACAAGCAATATCCCCTGAGGCTGCTCAAAAAGTGGAAAATCCTTCCCAGGTGAGACAGCATTTTATCCCAGACTGTGAGAATGAAAACCAGAGGGTGATTGAATAAAGCAAATCGTTGATGAAGGGGAGAACTTGGAGGTGCAAACACTTGGCTTCCCCTTGCCAGCACTTTGCTCCACCACACAGTGGCTGCAGCACCATTTTCACCCCATCCCTCCTTTCTCCCTGGAAAAGCTCACTGAAAACATCTGTATTACAGCACAGAGAGTTTTCCCCAGGAGGGGAAATCCCTAAAACCAGGATAAACAGGGATTTGCTGCCATTTCTTCAGGGCACCCAAGCCCAGCCAGAGCTGTGTCTACACTCCAAAGCACAGCCAAGTTCACAGTCCCCCTAAGGCAGCAGGGGCAGCTCCAGGCCCAGGGATGCTCCAACCATTCCATGCCCCTTTTCCTGGAGTGCCTTTGGTGGAGCTGGGTGGAAAAGGAGGCTTGGAATTCCAAGTGGTGCCACCGAGGTGCACCACCTTTGGTGCCCCACCTCAACACCTCCCCAGGTAATTGCTGGGAAGTGACAGCTCATAAAAGATGGAATTAAATCTCCTCCCAGCCCCAACAAGCCCCGTGATAATCATGGATTTTTATGGGTTTCTTCCCACAGCTGCTTCTAGCTGGGGAACCACGAGGTGTGCAAGACACTCAACCACTCCTGCCACTCCTTGGGCTCAGGAATTCCCACTGTGGAAGTCAACAGAAACTCCAGTGGGCTGTCACCCAAACAGGAGGAGACTGAAGCAGGTCCCACTGTCCTTTCTAGACTCACACAATGGTTTGGGTTGGAAGGGACCTCAAAGACCACCTAGCTCCAAAACCCTGCTATGGGCAAGGGACCTTCCACTAGAAGAGAGGGACAACCTGGAATGGAAGAGCATGGCAAGGCAGGACATTCACTGGAAATCTGGGGTGGAAAAAGAAAGAAACAACAAGGACTCCCATGGATTCAGCTGCAACCTCAGGAGGACTCTGGAGACGTGGTGCTGCTGCTGCTGCCAAGCCGACCCTGCAGGCAGAAAACTCCCCCAAAGCCCCTGGCCTGAGTTCTGTGCTCATTAAAGCCTCTGTTTTTAATCAGAACATTAATTTCCACATTGAAACACAGCAGGTGAAGTGTAACCTTTGAGATGGAGCCGTTCCAGTTCAGGATGTCGACACAACAACTACAATTTATGGGGCCAAGCACTGAAAACTCCACCGTGAGCTCATCCGTTTAATCTCGTGGGCAAAGCAAATGTGGATTTTCAGATGGTGTTCATCCTGCTATGCAGGTGGCAACCCTTTCACTCAGACCTGGGGATGTCAGAAAGCCTCTCCCGGCTACATTACCCCACCACATCCTGCTGCAGCTTAACACCAACCCTGGGGAGCATTTCACATGTCACAGGAAATCCTCCAGAACAGCTTTGCCAAGAGGATTTACTATTTCTTCAACTTCAGGCTATTTTCCCCCTCCACAACACCCTTTAGCAACTTTACAAGAGGATGTTGGGCTAAGAAGGGGATTAAAACTGAATGTGGACTCAATTCCCCCTTTCAAGTGACAGTTTTTCTCCAGGAAAGAGGCAAACCAGCCCTTCTTCTCCACTCGTTTTTCTCCTTTATCGCAGCTCGTAATTCTGCATCTCAATTGGCTTCAGGAGCTCTTTCCCATGCCACGTGGAAGCACCAGCTCAGGCCCTGCAGACATTTTGATTTAATTACATCCAGAGCTGGTGGATTACTCAGGATTGTGCCATCTGTGAGGGCTGAGCCAGTGATGCCACCTCCTCCTCCTCCTCCTCCTCCCAAGGACGGGCTTAATGAGACGTGAGGCATCACTTCTTGTGTCCTCCAGGAGCGCAGCAACTCCAGCAGAGCCCTCTGGCCTCACACCCCTGGGTTAAAGAGCAGCTGAAGGGGTTAAACCAAGGAAAGCTCCTTTTTTCCTCCCCTTTCACTAAGCCAAACTTTGCTGTCGACCTGTAAAATTCACAGCTGAACTCAAATGCTCCACGACAAGACACCCAGTTGGGAAAGGAACAATCCCACGCAAGGATTAAACGCTTGAACGAGCCTCCCCTTCCAGCACAACTAGAATATCTAAAGGATTCTACCTGAACAGACAAAAAAAACCCACCCCAAACCACAGGAAAAAAACCTCCCCAGTCACAGGAAGGTGGGGAGCCACAAGACCTCAACCCCTGGAATTTGGTATCATTTGGTTTAATTTCGTATTCTTCTCCCCAGCCCCGAGTCGTCCATCTGTGCTGCAGAGTGCCAGGGGGGAACTCCCAGAAGGGGACTGCAGATGAGGAAACCCATAACCAAGGCAGGAAATTTCATAATTAGGGAACTCTGCAGACCCTTATTACTGTTTCCATTGGTGGCTTAACAAATCTCACTGAAAACCTCTAAAACATGAAACTCCCCCCTCACCCCCAAACTGCTTTCTGGTTTTTACTCACCATTCGTCACTTTATTTGGACACCTCTTGAAAAAAAAAACCCCTCCCCAGTGAGTGAAATGCTCAAGGCGGGAGGAGCCAGACCTTCCCAAACCTCACCTCAACTGGTGCATCAAACCCTGCTCTAATTGTGCTGATTTTAATTGTGCTGATTTTAATTGTGCCCCTGTACCTCCATGGTGTGTGTTTTTCCCGACGACGTCTGTCCGTAGGCAAAGATTGTGCCATTGTAGCCTTCCAGGACATCTGCAAGAGGGAGAAAAAAAAACCAAAAAAACACAATTAAACCCCTCCCTGACATCTTAAAGCTGAATTATCTGCATTTCTGAAGGCTTTGAAGGGCTGGAGCTCAATTAGAAGGTGGTCTGTGCAGTGAAGAATGGGGGAAATAGCACATATTGAGCTGCATTTAACACCAACCACAATGAAAGCTCAATTAGGGAAAGGCAAAATCATTGAACACTCCTTTTCCAGGGAGAAACTATCTCTGGGCACCACATAAGGTGGCAAAGGAAAAGTTTCACTGCCTGCCCTTTGAACCACAGAGAACACGAAACAAATGCACATATATTTCTTATTACGAATTTCACCTTCTATTTCTGCTGCTCTGTCACCCTCAACACTTCGTGGCCTCATTAATTCCCCACTTCCCCAAGGCCACAAAGCAGGAGAGCAAAGTGAGATGAAGAGGCCTTTGGCTTATTAAAAATATCCCCCTTTCAAGGCAGAATGAATCATTTCAGATTGCACTCAGACACAAAAATAGGCATTTTTAACTTGGCAGGGATTAATGCCCACAGGGACTTCCAGAAACCTGGGAGGGCTGGAAAATATATTTATGTTTCCCACCCTAAGAGAGTCTGTAGGATATAAATATATATGTGTGTGAATTTATAGTAAATAGAGACACACATGGCCATATTACCTATTATATGGTAAATAGAGACACATATGGCCATATTACTTATTAAAAAGTAAATATAGACACACATGGCCATATTATC